>CM076580.1:1811541530-1811747421 GCA_034641835.2 Pinus albicaulis | reverse complement strand
CACAGACTGGATACAGAATGCAAATGAATAGGGATGTCTAATATATGTTATTTGGTGGTGCGCCCGTCACATATTCTACGTCAGGCTGAATAAATGAAAACGAATAGGGATGCCTAATATATATTATTTGGTGGTGCGCTCGTCACATATTCTGCGATCACGAGTGGATAGGGAATGCAAACGAATGGGGATACCTAATATATATTATTTGGTGGTGCGCTCGTCTAATATTTTACGTCACGGACCCGGATTGTTTGGATTATTTTTGGTAAAGAAAATTATAAATTTATAATATTTATCGAGTATTAAAATTTATTTATTTATGGGTTTAATTTTATATATTTAAATTATATTAGTATTATATAATTTTCAATTTAATTTCTTTATAATTTATATTTTTAAGTTTTTTTTTAATTTATATTTAAGAAACTAATAAATCTATGTAAGCGTTTTTTATTTTATTTAAAAAAATAATAAATTCAAATTTTAATGGGATAAAAATTTATACAGGTAAATCCTTTAAAATACAATGAAGGTTTAAAAGTGAGAAAATATAAAATTAAATAAAAATTTGAAATTAAATATAAATGATATAAACGATCTTAAAATTAAAGGTAATACTTCCTACCTTATTCTCTTAATGGATGTTAGCATTTTTTACAATCTTATTCTCTTAATGGATGTTAGCATTTTCCCCATTGAATGTACTCTTACATTTGGGTATTTGAAGTACAAGAAAGTATAAGACAAGACTCTCCCAAAAAATCGACTCCTAATTCTACTCCAAACACAGTGTCGAGCTATTGTATTCGGTATAAAGGTTTCAAGTCTTGGCTCAATCATTGGGAGATAAAGGAGGTGATCATCTTGGAGAATAAGGATAATATTAAAAACGTCATTAATTCCAAATTTGTGGATAAGTTGTGGAGTGATAAGGAGTTAGAGGGGAAAAGAAAGTTAAGAGATTATAATGAAGATTTATCAACCCCACCCTTGCTAACCAAAATTACCTTTCTATCTTAACCGGTGCTATGAAGAGATGAATATTGCAGGTTAGAATTAATTCTCTGATCTCCCCTTAAGGATATTTTGTGGAGTGATAAGGATTGATAGGGGAAAAGAAAGTTAAGATATTATAAGGAGGTTATCAACCCACCTTGCTAACCATAATTACCTTTGTCTTAACAAGAGGTACTAAAGAAAGAAAAGAATGAATATTTCAAGGATTAGAACAAATTCTCACTATCTTATCTCCTAAGTGAAACAAGATGTTGGTCTATTCTAAGATAGCTTGGGATGAGAGAATATGGCTCTTTTTCTATACTAACGAGTCGGATGAAAATCCTTACTTTCTCTCTTAGATTGTACGAACGTTAGTCACATTGAGTGTCATTTCCAAAAAATTGTACCTACTACGTAATGAGCAATTACATTGACCTCCCGACTTTTCTTTCCCTCCCTTTTTAGCACAAGCAGATTTTAAACAATCACAATTAACCACTTTTTTCTTAAGGTTCTACAGACCATATATTTCTTAGTGGACGTTAATCATCACCATAATCATCATAAAATTAATGTTAAAATTCAAAAATATATTTTATATTAAATAATACTAAATAAAAAATAATTAAAAAACTATACAACTAAACTATAAGATAACTATAAGATAACGATTATTTAAACAATGTAATAGCTAAACCTTACATATCTTATATCTTTGATTCTTCAAAAGAGTTTGATTCTTCAAAATCTTGTTTCTGGTGAAAAGAAGGAAATCAGTGCTCCAAGATCGTTATAGGTGAAACTCGATTAATAGGTAAAGAATATTAGAAATTGTAGCGGATGGTAGGGAATTGAAAGCAAATGTAAGGGTCGGGAAATCCTAAAAGGAAGTGCTTTTCATCTCACACTGCTTACAATCGTAAATACGACATATTCTATTGTTCCAAGGGTCTTAGTAATAGACCACCATTTAGTCCTCACTTTGAAGCTCCCTTGGAAATTATTTCTCATCTTAGCGATGTTCACTTTCTTATTGCTAGACAAAACGGTAGGATACGTATAAATTATCAAGGGCTGGGCTTGATCACTTTCTTATAATGTATTAGCTTCCTTTTACCCTCTAGCTCCCAATCCTCTCACAACTTTTCCCTTAAACTTGGAGGTAATAGTATTTTTGATATTATATTTTCTTCCCATACTAAGTTCATCCTTAATTCCCCAATGGTTGAACGGTGGGCATCCTTATACCCTCACGCTTTAGGTGAAGGTGAGCATTCGACTACATTTAGAAGAAATTTTGGTGAGGATTTTAGGTTCAGCATTTCTCAAGCTTCTTCTTATACATCGACTATATAAACATATAGTTTCAATGGGGGACAAACAATATTCGATCAAGATGATAGGATAGTGAGTGGCTATGATCTTAAGGTTTGTACGTTATGAATTTCTTTTGAATCATCTCAATATTCCTCCACGGCTCTCTCGATATCTTGTAACCGAAAACTTCACTTCAGGTATAAGACAACGAGGGTGACAAGGGTCTCAAGAGGAACCTATTTTTTACTCAAAATGTAAAGATTGATAAGCTTACAATTGTTTTCAAGCTCATAATACGCTTTCTAGCCCCCAATAATTATTTTATTGATGCTATAATTACAATTGAGATGATGAGGGAAGTCAATGCCAAAATAATTATAATAAACATCCTCTAATACTCGTTATCATGCAAACTACCATGGTGATATTTTGGATTTAATGAGTGTGACTTTTAGTCACTTCTTGGTATTAAGTGTCATAACCATGTTGGAGTAGTAGTCATGAAGAATGCGGGCTTTTTGTCAAGGTCATCATGGCTTTTTGCAGAAAGAACGATATGATCGCCAGGAAAAGTGGCCGACAACCTTGCAATGGCTTGCGATGCCCTTGCACCCCATAGATTACGAACACTCCTCTCAAGCTTGTCGATGTATGGCTAAAAAAGGTATGGGATAGGACCTTGCTAACAACTCTAATATTGCATTTAATGTCTTTGAACCACCCCTCATTGGCATTAAGCAGGTGATGGTCTCATAGAGACGAATCATGACGTCCACCTCGGCGGGAGGACCATGATCTCTTTAAGTCTCCCGAAAGTTTATCTTGAGAGCGTAATGAAAGCTTTTTTAAGTCCAAAAAGGCAAGAGAAGGAGTGCACAATGATTGTAAGAGTGACTAGATGGTCAATGGTGGAGTGATGTATCCTAAATATAGCTTTTCCCTTTAGCTCTTTTTCCACACAGCTTTGAACGAAAGGCTAAACTTCTTCTCAAAATTAGCCCATAAAGCTTGAGTAGGGATATGGATAACTACATAATGGTCTTATTACTTAGATGGAACACTCTTGTCCCCATTTTTAAATATAGGTACAATAAGGCACTATGTCCAATGCCAATTGAATCTATGTGGTACATCAGAATTGAGAAGCTTGTGGAGATAAGGAATGAGGATATATTCCCATTTTAAGGATCTCAAATTGGTATACTTCAATATATTTAGCTTACCCATTAGCTAATTAATACTAGACTCAATGTCATCAGAGAATACATCCTCCTTGGTGGAGTGATTAAGGTGGTGCCATAATTGTTCAAAGAGTCATACAACTTCTTAAGGTAGTTGTCCCAATTTTCTAAGCGGATAAAATGGTTATCTTCGGTTTTATGGACAAGAAGAGTCTTGCCAAAAGTGGACATGACTTTAGAAGGTGGAGAAGATCAATCTGTATTTTATTATTATTGTTCTGTACTATTATAAGTGATATTTTTGTATATATTGATGATACACGCTTAATGATTTCATTAGGAGTGTCTCTAATCACTTTCTTGAAATTTTGCAATCGTTGTCACACGATGGATTGAAGTTCTGTTAAATTTGTAAATAGGAAATCCTCATTCTAAAAAATTTCTTATGGTGTTGGAAAGGATAGTAGTGAAATGGTAATAAATTTTATCAATGTTATTATTATAATGTATGGGGCCTAAACCCCCCTCTAAATCCTTTAAGAAGAGAGTGGGTTTTTACTTGTTGAAGCAAGGTGTCTTTTTCTTTCATTGATCTTCTCCATGTGGGTGGTATGCATAGAAATATTGAGGGATAGAGACGAGAGGTCTATAGGTGGGGAGGTCGAGGGCTCAAATCCATTGAGAAGCTCAAAGTTTGTAATATGGTTGAGAGAAAAGATGTCAAAAACTACATAATCCACGGCTCTTGCTACCCAATGCATGGAAACACATGTCATGCGGCAAGGAGAGGGGCCCGCTTGTTAATACCATTAGAAATAATTAGGTCACGGAGTACATAAAAGTTTTAGGAGCTCGAGTGCCGAATAAGTTCTGATGTGTCTTGATTTTGTTTTGAATTTATTAGCTAAAGTTACTTCTTCATCAAGCCACAAGGGGTTGGGGTTAGAGTTGTTTCTTAATCCTAATGGCTTGGTTGGCAGTAGCGGTTCTTAGCATTAAATTCTCTGATGAAGCTATACCATCATTTCTGGGGTTGAAGATGTTTTTTTCTAAATAATTGAAAGGACAATTCGGTCAAGTTGTTCTTCTTATAGGATGTAGAGTTGATAGGAGCGAAATGGCAGTTGCAAGAAAGATCCTATTGGTTGTAGAATCAAAGATTTTGATCAAATGTATTGGTTGAAAGGGGTCGATTTTATGAAGTGGGATATCAGAGGAAAAAGTGTTCCTTTTATAGCATGTTATACCACCAAAGCCCTCCAGGAAAGTTCTTATTCCAGCAGACGAAAGAGTGAAAGCTGTCGAGGTGGGGGAACCTAGATTCATCATGCTCCCATGCTTTAACTAAGAATAAGGTCGATATCACTCTAGATCCTACTTATCATATGACGCTGTAGACAATGGAAAACCACGACGAGTTCCATGGAGGATGCGGGTGATGCAAATCCTTATTTATCACTTGTTGCTGTAACACTCTATCTCTAATAATATCTTTCCTATTCCCTAATGATTTCTCATTTCCCAAGCTTCCTTGCATCCTTGACCTTTTGAACTTATTTCTAAGTTGATCTTGTTCTTCTCAAAAGAGATCTTCATTTTATAAATATTCTTGTTCCTTTTAGGCTTGAGTTTCACAGTATATCAAGTTTATGTTCATGACAACTAATCTTAACACGAGATGAGTTTGTGTTTATGCTCAAATATTTCGACCCTTATTGCTTCCATGAGATAGGTTGTTTCAATTTAGGATTTTGTTTTTAATTATTCTTTAATATTTCTAATGTGTTTTCATTGTTTTGTTTTTATATACCCGCAACTATAAGATTTAAAGGCTCGTTTTTTGCACTCATGGTAGAGAACACTTTAATTTATTAATTTTCCTCTTTGATGGTTTAACATCTAAGTTATTTTTTGTGTTATTTAGATCTAAGTTTTTATGTAGTTATTCTTTTAGATTTTTAGTATGGCTTTTCAAGGTGTCATTTTATTCGACCATTGTTTGTTTACTATGTTCTATTTCTTGAATTTTACCTTCCATTTCTTGGAGGTTACTTTTGAGTGTGGTTATTTTATTTTCTAATGATATGTGGTTGTTATCAAGCATTGACGTTAGTTCTAGTTTAAAATATTTTCTCTTTCTTCTCTTCGTCTTTCTAAAGACTCAATGTACTCATAGAGACTATCTAATTTTATTTTGTGCCTTTGCTAGAGGGGGGCTTAAGTAATATGAGGGGAAGTATTCATAGTGTAATAAAATAAAACTTAACAGAGAGGAGGGTAAATGAGAATGTGTGCACTTGTAAAAGCGGGGAACCAATGTTAGGTAATGTTCTATCATTTTATCTATTAAGGAAAGGTTGTAAGCATGTTAATTAATTAGTTTAATTTAATCACAATAGACTAATCATCACCTAGAAATATAGAGCTGAGGATCCAACTTTTATGTGTAACATAAATTTGTAATTCTTTATTTTTTGAATTTACGAGTAATATTTTATTATTAAGTTTCGTAATGTTTATTACACTTTAAAAACAAGGAATGAGTTCATATTAATAAAAATGATGCATAAATTAATGAATAAATTAATTTATAATGGGGTGGATGGAAAGCAAGAGGTTAGTGAGCCACTTGCATATCTATGACACGGAGACGTGAGAGGCAAAGTTTGTGTTGGCTACTTTGAGAGGATTTACCGGCTAGCATACGACATACCCTTTCATAAGGTATGTTATGGAGGGAGAGCATTGCGGGGCACCCATATGCTATGGTAGTAGGAGATTTTTTTATGGGTCATCATACAAGATAACCATCATGATCTTACCTTATGGATTGAATGAGGGAGAGTATGGGCGAGGAAATTTTCCCATGCTCATCATGATATTTCAGTAGGAAAGGAACATTCAAAGTGCAAAGAGGCTACCCTTCAACATCGAAGGAAAAGGAAGACACCACATGGAAAGAAGATTTTCTCACATAGCAGCATGATGGTGGATGGATTTGGCACTGTGGAATGTCAAAGGGAAGAATTAAGATGATTAGAGCCTTATCTTGAAGGCCTACAACATTGTCACTTGGGAGTATGTTCTTATTGATGGAGTGTTTGAAAGAGTATGTATCCCCTTTTTTTCATGAATTTTATGAGGAGATTCTCATGGAAGGACTCATTCATGGACTCTTTCATCCTACTCACTATGTATGGTACGAAAATGCATTTACGTACTTGTTGGTTGTTCCATTGAGTATTTGCATCTTACTGCCATCTATACACGGTGCATTGCTCCACGGAGCAAGGTTATTTTTGGGTTATATGGTCACTTTAGAACAAACATTTGTAATGATGATAACCCATTTCTACATGACTTTGGGCAAGTGTATTATTGTTTTGATCATGTATAGCTATTATGTATGGTCTGTTTGTGTACATATAGTAGATGAGAAAACATACACGGCTAGTAGTTAGGTGGAGAACAACTTGCCACATGATGTTCTAAATCATCGGTTGGAAATCTTTGTGTTGTATCCACTAGAGAGACCATTTGTATCATCCACACTTGCACATAACCTTCAGAAATTTTCTAATTTGGATGCCATATGGTAGTGATGTGCCATTCACTTTGAATGGAATGGTTTTTGAATAACATGATCATAAATTTGGAGGGGATATTTGAAGATCGATCTTTTTCTTTTCCACTTGAGGGCAACTTGTTCATGACCCATGATCAACATTTGCTCTACTGCTCATCATGAGTGAAGAGAAAGAAAGCATGGAGTAGGCCACCTTGTCTACCATTTTCATTTATTCATCACCTACGTTGCAAGGCAAAGGTGGAAGAGATTCTTCATGAGTTGCCATTTTTGGAGGGTGACTCATTTTGTATGGTTGATAAGCAGGGATGGGAGATTAAAATGGGGATGTTTGAACCTCAATATATATCAGCCCACATGCCTCCAGGGGACCTTTAGACAGCCCATTGTTGCCTCCATGGGCATTTCATTATAGGATGATAGCTATTTGGGATACTCACAGATAGCTTACACATTTGGGAGGGGCAACTTGGAGATGCATTGAAGATGCGGCATCTTGACCTTTGGAGGATATTATCATATGAAGATGCTACAAGGGGAAGAAGAGGAGGTTCTTCAGTTCTATCCTTGTGGTTGCTTGGGGACAAGTAAGTGCAGGAGGGGAGGAGTTTGTAATATTCCAAAAATTGCATACGGCAAATTGGAATAATATTTTTTGCTAATTTCACCTAGGAGTTGAATAAATGGGTAACGAGGCCCATGAAGAATAAAGCTTATAAGATAAAGATGTCTATAATGGAGAGGATCATTCTAATAATAGCTGGATTTTACACTTTCCACATGTATGAATAGGAAGAGAATCATGTTGATTCGATCAGTTGACTAAGTCAACAACACGGTATGGAGGAGTAGCCTTGATGGAGCTACAACGCGATTTTGGAGGAAAGTGATCATGTGATGTTGGAAACCTAATGGGTGGGACCCAAGGTGAGAGGCTCACAAAGCTTATAAGGAAAGAGATGACAACCATTTGGGTTTAGATTATTGATTATAGATTTTAGTGCAGCAGACTATTGAGAATTCTTCGGCTATTGAGTTGAGTATGCGATGATGTTAAGCCTGAGAGCATTCACCTTGAGGATTCCTTCTCCTTCCTTCGAGAGGCCTCTTGGAGGAGAATTTGTACTTAATTTTCCCTGGTACAAGCTTTAGGCCAAGAATTATCCTTTAGCTACGGCGTTACTCTTTGTAGCCGAGGAAATGTTGTGTTGTGGGGTGTTGCGGTGAAAGATCTGCAACACCACTTAGAAACTTATCTTTCGAGAGGAGGAGCTTCTCTTTCTTTGCTGAGATTTATGAGGAAGGTCCTTGGAGCATGTTTCACATCTTGGAATGTTTCCAAATCATTTCCCATATTCTCTGACACATTCATTTTGAAAGCTGCTTGTCCTTTTTCAAAGTGTTGCGGTAACGAGAGGTTACACTGATCCCTTGCTTGTGAGCTCATTCCTTGGAGGAAGGGCCAACCCTTCTCATGAGGCTTTGTACACCATTATTCTATTCTTTGTATTATTCAGACCATTTATATAGAGCTACGGTATAAATATGTTATTTCAGATCTAGATGCATACTTTATCATTTGCTGCATGTACTTTCATGAGGCCCTTGCGGGGTTGTCTTTGCTTTATAAAAGGGTTGAATCCCTATTTTCTTTATTGTTGCTTAATATAAACTCTAGATCTGTTGATGACCATTATTTGTTGCATGGAAACCTCATTGAATCACACTTTCCCTTGCTTGATCATTTTTTATGCTAAAAGTCATAGGATTTGGGCAGCACGAGCCATATCGAGGATAGGGAGACACAATTTTAGCTTAGCTAGAGTGATTGTTTTTGTCCCCGTGGTATGTAAGTACCATATGACATAATATAAAGGAAACAATCTTATTTTTATCTTTTATTATGAAAATATGCAGAATAACATTTTTGGGGCTTATTTTGCTGCTTTTCCCCAACTTTTGGATCATATAGAATGGAGTATAAGTTGTTGTTGTAGCTTTAATTGATAGCTATGTATTTTTAACATCATATGAGTATGTTCATTATTGAACATCCATTATTTTTTTCATGTATTTGTACACTCAACTTTAGAATATCTTAAGATATTCTCATTGTTGTAGATTTTCCCTATTTTGGGATATTACACATACCCTTCCTACCTTAAATACTTATTCCAGCTCTGTATTACATAATTCCCTTTCCCTAAACCATATCCCAATACCTAAGCCCTAGGTGATACATTTACCTGGCTCCCAATCCCCAAATACTTATCCTAAATCCCATCATGCCTACCACTCCTTATCCCCTCCCCATTTCACCCATCCTAGCATCATCTCCTCAATTTTCCCTTTCCAATTCCCCTATCATTTTCTAAAACCATATTCCACACATCATCACACTTCCCTAGGGTTTTAATAAAAAAACCACGGCGAGAAGAGGAAGAAAACAAATCATATAGTAAGGGAGAGGGAAAGCAGTGAGAGCCCATAAAGAGAAGGAGCTCAAGTTAGACCTCGGCCATGGGGAACTCTGCATTCTCCAATAGGTAGCGACATGCTTCAAACATGTTGGTTGTTATGAGTTCTATGAGAAAATTAAACGGTCAAACACCATGCCGCCATTGGCCAAATTTTCATATCTAGATGCCATGATAACGAGTTACTTTAGGCAGTGTCACCTTTATTATCATGCTATCATCTCGGTACATATGAGGATCCCAAATGTTGGGGAGAAGTGGTTGAAAAGGAGTGATTTGGAGGAACAATACTTTGATGCTTTCTAAAAAAAAACCAAGATACAAGAATAGAGAAAGAGGTATTTCCCTTTTTTCTTACCTTGAGAACGAGATATGAACCAATGATGAAGATAATCATGAAACACTTTTCATGTGAAGAATATATTTTACAAGACTTTATACATATCATATATGCCTCTAAAGGCATCTCAATAGGGTAAGGATGCTTAACATACCCTACTAAATTTTCCGAACATAGATAAGATGTCATTTGACCATCAGAGAATGTGAACATCTAATAGTGGTATTTTCCATCATTCCCTCATTAAAATCATAGTCCTCTATCAGCAATAAATGAACTAAACATTGCATGGAGGTACCTTCATAGCCAATGATATGTTCATAGATCCATCTACTTAGCTATGCACAAAATGTACCTTCATCATCTCGACCATCCCTTCCATGCCTCCATCTCGGCCCATATTACCTTCATCTCCATCGAATCCACACTCCTTCACCCATTTCACCCCCTTAATTTCCATTTCATACGGAGATTGGATCACCCAACAAGATTGAGGTCGAGTGAGCCTGAGAGGGCTAGTATGGTTGAGGTTGAGCCATTACAGAAACCTACTAGAGAGGCCAAAGGAATTTTTTTTTCTCCACCACAGTTGAAGGGGTCATGCCTTAAAAATCAAAAAAATAGGAGGAAAAATGCAAAGAAGGTGATAGAAATGAGGGTAGAAGAGTAGAGGTTAGTGATGAGGAGAACCTCCATGAAGGCTGAGCATGATTTTGAGGTTGTTAACCTAGGTGAGGATGATGATGATGAATAAAAACATAAGTATATCCATCAAAGGAATGTATACCCATGAAGTTAAGGAGATCAAAACTAATCTAGACGGGGCCAAATATGTCATAAAAATTCTTGAGCGGGGAGAACTGACGATTGAAAACAAAACATACCATTGGTAAGGGTGAAATTCATCACTACTTTAAGGGAAGTAGAAAAGGCCAAATTCATGCTAGATGATACACTTGAAAATTATGCATAGGTGTGATGAACAACATGAGAAGCGAGAATCGAAAAAAACTATAACTAGAGAAATTTGAAAATAGATCTTAGCTCTAGAAAGACAAAAAGAATCTCGGATTGTTGATTAGCTAACCCTAAATGAGCCACTTGCAATGGTGATCAATGAAAATAGGGAGCCATGGCTTGATTGAGTTTGTTTAACCACCATGTTAAGCACACACATGGTGTATGAGAAAGATAAACACACACACAACAAGAAACTCAACACAATGAAGGATAAACGTGTAGCTCATCTTTTCCATTATACAAAGACGTACATTTATAGTACAATGGTGTGACTCTTGGTTTCATATTCCAAGGTCACTTGGACTCCATTGTGACTTTTCGCATTCCACACCTACCCATGTAGGATTAGGTGTTCCAACATCCCCCTTAATCCGAAGGGGTATGTGTGAGTCCAAGAAAAGAGTTGTAATACAAATCTGCAAAGTATACATGGCAGCACTTGGGCTGAATCAACTCTCTGAAATGTTGGAAAAAGAGGTGGTTTTAGGATGACCACAAACACTGGAATGCAAAACTTGTTGCAGTTCCCGGAACTCTTCCAAAACTGGCAAGAAGCTGAAAGCTTCTGCTAGAGGAATTGTCCCTCATAAAAAGGGGAGACCTTCAACCTAAAAGAAGGGAGGTCTACTACGTGTGATGGTTTTAGGATTACCAACAACTCGAATGCCAGCCAAGCAAAGACTCAACCAAAGTCAAAAGAAGCCGACAGCCGAAGTGATAAAGCACCGACATATGAAGGATACCTTCGACCTAAACGAAGTAGAAAGCTCGAGACCCATGGTGGTTAAGGTTTCCCACCAACCAGCAGATGGTGGTTTTATGCTGTCCACCAACCGAAGTGCTCATTGGCATCCATGTCTCCACATTCTTTGAATCGAAATGAGATTGTGGCCTGTGCTCGCTTGATCCGACGTCGAAGCTTGTATGACCTCGCGACCATTTTCCCCCCTGTCAGGGACAAGGTGAGATGATGGCGAAAACTCAACTACAAGTTTGTTCAATATCCATGAACAAGTTCTAACATGTGTCGTAAACATCTTCTTGGTTGCTGATGCCCATTGCCAAGAAGCGATCCATCCAAGATGAATCTTTGTTCTTGCAGGAGGCTTGTGTCTGAAGCATCTATCTGAAGAATGAGTGTGCCGACCACAGTGCTTGCATGGATGAAGATCAAAATAGTGATCTTTCATATGACCAACTCGATCACAGTGTTGGAATTTTACAATCTGTTGTTGTGGAAGTGGAGCAGAATCTGAAACAGCTGCAGGTGAACTGTCATACAGGAATCTGACACTCTGAAATATGATGGGCTTGGTGTAGTCTAGACTATGAAAGGACACATCCTTGTCATATCCAAGACCAGTTCGGTGCTTGTTGTGGACAAGCTCTTCCCAAGGTCTGATGATGGGCTTGAGAAGTGCAGGTTGAACTGCTGCATCTACATGTACATCTGCTCTAGTACAAGGAACTGAATGGGAATCAAGTGCAACTTTATCTTCTTTCTTCTGATGAGAGTCCTTCACAATCTTCTGAACAGAAACAGGTTCTGAATGGTGACTCTTTTGCTGAAGTTCGTCTTGTTGGAGCTGAGATTCCAACTGCAAAAACTCAATCTTTTCTTGTGCATTTTGCAAACAACTTTGAATGTTACAAAGAGCATCCTTGCTTATTTTTATCATGTCATCAACATTTGAATGAATGAGGTTATTCAACAACTCTAATGCCTCATTGATTTTAGCCATTTTCAACAATTTAGGCTCAAAAATAAATGAAAGGGTGTCGGCTTCAACCGAAAATGCACCCGTTTACAATGTGACTCAACAACAGATACAAATGACTCCAAAGAATTTCCAAAGTACAAAATCTGCTCCTCAAATGATGGAGGGCAATCAACAATTTTTCAACTCAAATACACTGATTGCAACTATGAATAAGCAATATCTACTCACAATACAATGTCAGCTCAATACAATATTTCTGCAAAATATGTGCAGTTGAAAACACTTGTGCAAGAGGCCTTTAAGGTAGCTGAATTTTCCTTCAAAGAGTTGTTTTCGATGATGGCAAACTTGTCTTCAAATGTCAATTTCTTCAGAAAATCACCCTTATGCCACAAATCACACAATGTCAAATCTGCAATTTTCTCTATGTATTCAGTCCATCTGCTCACATGTCATTTCCTTCATTTCTGCTGTTCATATTCTCTCTTTCCTCTCTCTCTGCTGTTTTTTTTTTTTTAATTAATTAAAAATTGAATTAAAAATCTTTTTTGAGATTAATTAAAAAATGGGAAAGGGATTATAATAGAAATGGAAGGGAATTTAATAAATTAAAAAAGGGATGGGGAGTGGGAAAACTAAAGGAAATGTTAATAAAAAAGGGGTTATTAAAAAAAAGGGAAGGGGGGTAATTTAATTAAAAGGGAAGGGGTATTAATTTAAAAGGAGGGGATTTTTTTTTATTTTTATTTTTTTTGTTTAAGGGATGGGGAATATTTTAAAATAGGGAGGGAATTTAAAAATTTAAAAGGGGAGGGAAATTAATTTAAAAAGAGGGGGAGTTATTATATGAAATGGGAGGCGGATTAAAAAATTAAAAATATAAAAATCGATTTTAAAAAAGCAAGGCCGGTATTTTATATGGGAGAGCGGTATTAAATGGTGGGAATTTCAAAATAAAAGGTTGTATTTAAAAATCGTGGAGGGAGGGAGGAGTTTTGAAAGAGGTGAGGGCGTAAGGGTTCAGTTGTGAGGGGGAGGGGCCGTAAGTTTAGGGAGAGGGGTGTGGATGAGTTGAGTGTGTAAGGTTTGAGGGAGCGCTGGCAGGGAGCGTGATGAGTGTTGAGAACAGTGAGAGTATAGGGGCGAGGGGGATAGGGAACGGGATTTAATAAAATTTAAAATTATAAATGGGAGGGCCGAGAGTGAGGACTCGGGGAGTGATGAGTTGTGGTGTGCGTGGAGTGATAAGGGTTGCAGGGGTGCGCTGTGCATTGAGTGAGCGGTGGGAGAGTTGTTGTGAGGGCGTGACCTGTTGGATAACCGCAAGTGGGTAGGTGTAGGGTGAGGGAGCGGTGTGAGGCCGTAGGGAAAGGAGGGAGGTGTGTAAGGAGTAGAGCGTTGGAATGGTTGGTAAAGGGGAGGCCGAAAGGCCAAGTTGCAGAGTGTGTGTTTGTTTGTTTGTTTGTTTGTTTTTTTTTTTTTTTTTTTTTTTTTTAAATCAGCAGAGAGCAGTGAAAGATTTTGGTACAATAGCAGCAGAATTTTTTCAAATGTGTAGCAGAAACAAATCCAGCAGCAGAAAATGCAAATATGAAGAATTTTTCAGCAGAAAAACTCAGATTTCTTTTGCAGTAAAAAACTCATAAACTTCTTCATAAATCCAATTTAAACAATATTCCAGCTAATGCTCAAAAATAGAGAGTAGAATTTAAAATGTAGAAATTGTAGGAAGAATGAGCAAAGGAGAAAATCCTTCAAGATGCACAATGCTTCTCTTTTTCAAAACTAGTGTCGCCACTTTCTCGAATGCTTCTTCTTTCAAAGGCATTTATGAATGTCAGAGAAAATCTTTGACTCGATGAATGCGGCAAAAGGATTGCTGTGGCCTCTAAAATGCCGCAAAAACGCCAAGAATTTTTGCGTATATGCACAAAGCCATAAACACAAATGGCTCTCACTAATTTGGAGTAGGGCCAGCAATCGCCCGCTCTGATACCATGTTAAACACCATTTTAAGCACACACATGGTGTATGAAGAAGATAAACACACACACACAAGAGACTCAACTCACAACGAAGGATAAGCGTGAGGCTTTCTTATTTTCCATTATACAAAGATGTACATTTATAGTACAATGGTGTGACTCTTGGTTTCACATTCCAAGGTCACTTGGACTCCATTGTGACTTTTTTCATTCCAACCTACCCCATGTAGGATTAGGTGTTCCAACGGTTAAACGGAGTTCGGAGAAGCTTTTGGAAAATGCTAACAAAGAAAATCACCTGTTGAGGAGTAAGGTAAAGCATCATGCCCAAAAAGGAGAAAATGCCAATGGCGAAGTCAAAGAGCCAATGCAAGGTTGAGGCATTAACCATGGTGGAGGAAAAAGAAAGTTAGACATACTTGTAGAGGGTTCACTCGAAGCCTAGCCACCTCACCAACACTCTCCACCAATTTTGATGCATTTTGAAACATTTCTTCAAAAATCATGTTTTTCTAAGTTTTCGACAGAAGCACGGATAAAAAATTAGGTCATATGCGCGACACCAAGGCATTGTGAAAATGTTTGGGGTGCTTTTTGAGAAAAGGATACCACCAATAGATTCTAGGAGAAACAAATTAATTCCAAAAAACCACTTTTCGATTTGATTTCTCATTTGATAGGTGAAAAGGTACGAAAAAACTAGCTAAAAATCACATTTTGCCCCTATTTTAGCCTAAGTACGCATAGAGTAGTCTTCGGAGAAAGAAATTTTTGAGGGTCAAATCGGCTTCATTTTGAAAAATGGAGGCATATTTAGAAGACTTGAAAGAATTTCCAGATATCTTGGGCCTGATTTAGACACCTACGAGAGTTATTAAAAATCAGCCTTGAACGGGGAAGTGTGCATATGACGGAAAATTGGCACATGTATTGTTTCGTGTTTTTGTTTTTCCACGTAATTTTTACTTTATCTAAATTTATCCTTTTACCAATTTTTTTGAGCATGGTAAATGTAATTATTTTTGGATACGATTACCTGAGTGAATTCATTAGGTAAAGGTTATCCATCGATCGAATGAATCCATTTGAATGTGACGTTAGGAATGAGTCCCTTCGATATCCGCCCATTTCGGTTGGAGACTTTTGTGGATCTCTTCCTCACCTCTGCTGGATTTGACCCACGAGGATTATTGAATGTTGTTTTGATGTCTATTTAGTCCCTTTCTTCACACTAAGCAAGGGTTTTGAATCAGTTTCGGATCCTAATTTATTGATGAAGGACTATTGTACTCATTTTCCTAGTTAATAAAGAAGAGTTGCAACTATTTTTTTGGGATACATGTGTTATGATGTTTATCATTGTTTTCCTTTAGTTTCATATCCTATAATGTGTATTATTCATGGTCATTACATCTCTGTTATATGATTTATTTCAAGTTGATAGGCAAAACACATGCTTTCTCATGCTTTGTTTTAGGGAAAGTTATTAGAATTTGTCCATTTTCTTTGTTTAGGAAGAATACATCTCTCATGCTATTTTATAGCTTCTCTATCGGTATTAAAATCATCTCATCACAATAATCTTATAGTGTTAAAGCATATTCCTATATACCCCATTTAATCTGCGACAGTATCTACGACGCTCTTGACACAGCTCCCTTGACCATACTTTCATCCGGCTAACCAAAATCAATTATCTAAAACCCCTGAACTCACACCTAGCCTAAAAAATTCCATCCATCGCTCTTGTCTATGATTTTGTGGAGAAGAGCCCTCTCGACTTGGTAGGGATAGATATCCAAGTTAAAATGTTGGTATGTAGTTACCTCTGTTGGTTCCTTCTTCCAACCTTAGCAATCTAGCGGGTAATGTAACGGGAACATACCATCTTGGAGAAGGTTACGATCTTCCAAGGCATGGAAGTGTTGATGTCCAGTGGGATTCAAGGGCATGAAACCTAGCAAGGCGAGGTGGATGGAGATCGAGAAGAGTGAGGGAGTTGTACCCTCGATTGATATATACTTAAATCAAACTTTTGTTGGTGTTGGCTTGTTTTTCAAGTGGAGAGGATTGATCCGGGGAGAATCTTGCCTTAGTTGATATTGATAGTATCACCCTCGGTTCATCGGTGATCCGTCGAGTCTCCATTAATGGTTTGAAAATTTCCTTATGTGGTTAAATGGTGCAGAAATGTCATTATGTGGTGATGTGTAACCTATGAGTCAAAATCCTAAGACCTAGTCTAACTATAGGCCCAAGCCTAAGTGGTGTAATGTTAAAAAGCCTAAGTGGTGAATTCTATACTAGCGTTAAAACTAAAGTTTTACACTACATAAGTTTCTGAAAACCTATGGTGAAATAAACCCCATTAAATTTATATAATGGTGTAAAAAACTATGTAATAAACCATATGAAAATGAATACTTCCTTAGTGGACAAGACCATTGGGCGGTGCGAGGAAAGCATGTGAACAAATTTCAACGTTTACCGCTCAATTGAAATGTTAACGCGGCGACTATCGAGAAGGCTTGCCAAGCTCTTTTGTAATTCTATCCACATGGACAATTGGACGTGAGAGTGCCGAAACCATCGGGCTAAACCACTAAGGTGGCAAACAGTCACTGAATGCAGAGACCTATCACATGTAGTTGTTCACCGCTCCATGTGTAAGTCGAGGCCATCGAGTCTAATTTTAATATATGGTTCAAAAAATAGGATTTATTGTTAAGCGCTTCTTCGTTAACTCTACACAACCATGTAACAAACCCCAAGGTTTTACATTTTTATTATTACTTAGAAACCTATCCACCTAATACCAAAATAATTTCCATGAATAGAGCCAAGAGGTTGAGATTGAACTTTGAATTCTATTAAAAATTACACCATTTTTCATGATGAGGGAAAAGAGAGAGTGTTTTTGAAGGCTTATTCAAAAAATTCTATAAGAGAGAGAAAATTTTCTTCTTTTGTTGTATCTTGGTCGTACGGAAGTGGAATTGGGCACCAAGACATGCGTTGAAATCTATGAGGGAGAGATTTACATTGACGGAAGACTAGAGGTGTACGTAGGCATGTTCATTTGGTGAATTTATTTGTAAAGAATTCCTTGGATCATTTATTAATAAAATGGATGCCCATCTTGAAAGTGGACACAGGAGATGTAGTCCACCGAGGACGAACTTCGTAATCAACATTTATTATCTTCTATCCCTTTTCTTTTCGGCAAGTTCATGTTTAATTGTGCTTTCTTAGAGTTCTAGATTAAGTCGTAAGATAAAAAATTTCCTTGATCTTACACACTAATTGATCAAGTTAAAATTAATTAAATTTAGGAAAATATTAAGTGCTATTTCGGATCATTTCTTTGTGGTGTGCAAAGTGCATCCCATACATGTAGTGATAAAAGTGAAATTTTGGTTGATCTTTAATTCTTTGAATCCATTAAATCACTTGTTTGTTGCTTATGTTCTTGAAGTATTATTTTTTTTTCTTATCATTAAGCATCATTCTCATTCCATAAAAGAAATTAGTTCTTGCATTCATTTAGTTTATCTCAAAGTATTTTCGTAAAAAATGCATTAAATTACATTACATTTGAAAAGTCATCTTTGTGATTATCATTAGAAATGATTTCGTTTTTTACGGTGGTTTTTAAAAACTAAAAGGTGCATTGAGAGAAATTAATTTAGTGAAAAGTGCATTAAGTAGATTCTCATTTCATCAAAAAGTGCATTGACTACATTCTCATTCATCAAAACGAAAATAAAAAAAAAAAAGGAAAATGTGAATAGATTGGGCATGGTTTTCACAATTTTTTTTTGCATAGATACATTGCATAATGTGCATATTTGAATGTTTTAAGATTGAATTGGGATAGTGAAAGTGATATCCTTCAGAAAATATTCATTTAATGCATTTTATTTGTTTCATCATTGTTTAAATTTTTCCCTAAACTAGATAGCATTCTAGTGTAATTGAAAGGATCCTTTTCTCATGCTAGTTTCATTATGAGTATTCATATGACATCATTTTGAGCCTTGAAATTTAAACTTAACTCAATATCAACTTTAAAATTTACCCAATTTACCTTAAGAGAATTTGGGAATTAATTAGAACATCTAGAGGTCTAGGCTAGAGACATGTTCCAACGTCATTAAGCATAGAAGTTGTTGCTATGAGTCTTTGTTACATTCGGAGGTGAAACCTCATCCCACGTATGAAAATTATAAGGGGATGCTCTCCTCACCCGTTTACATTAGACATCCCTATGACGGACTCGACTCCCATGTACCATTGAGTATATGAGAAGACACCACTGAGTTTGCAAGCTTTGAAGCCTTGCTTTCAGGTAATCGAGTCGGCCACCTTGTAGATGTGATACAATGAATGATGTGACCTTTCGTGGATATTGGCTATCGTGCGTTAATCGGTGAAAATTTTAAGTATGGAAGTTTATCTTAAAGTTTAGAAACCTTAGCGAATCTTACTAGTACCTAATATGCAAATTATAAAACATTTGGTGACATTTTTGTAGAAATATTTGTATTTAATGGTGCATTATCTGACCTAATATTTTGGTGATTTAAAGGTAAAATAATGGTGTAATATAAAATGTAGACCGAATCCTTTTAGAAAATATGGAAATTGGAAATATTTTTTTTTTTTTTTAAACATGGAAAAGTGTGACCTGAATATTAGCCCCTAAATTTTCCTGGAAGAGATGGTTTCTTTTTCATTAAAGAATGGAGAGGAATAATATTGTGTTCTTTGATGGGAAAAATAAGTTCAAGTTGAAGGATCTACTAGGGTCCGAGTGAGATATTAAGGAAGGGGAGCTTTGGACTTCTTACAAAGTTGTTTTTTATGATGAGTGTGTTTCTTTCAAGATAAAATTTGAAATATATGGAACTTATGTTGTTCAGGTCAATGCTTTCTTTGCATCAAGCATATTCTTTGGAAATACTACATATCTTCACATTTCGGTGGAATTCCATTCAAATTCACAAAGCTAACTTTCCTTAATGGTTGTTATTTGACAGCCAAATATGTAGTTATTCCTCAATGTGATATTAATTAAAGTTGGATTTGTTATTTCTTCATGTGGAGAGATTCGTTTTCAACATGGTGGAACATTTACTAGGTCACATGTATATTTTTGAAGCTATTTGATTGTGGCATTACTCAAGTCCTCCTTTAGAAAAAGGGGGCGATCTTAAATCCAATTGCTAGTTTATATTACCTAGCTCCTTAGGTTTCCTATTTGCTTTTGTCTTTTGGTATTTATTGAAGCAACCAAAAATGGAGGTTCAATAGTTTCGATTCAATATTTGGATTTTTTTTTTCTCAAATTATATTTGTGCTTTGGCACTAAAATTCTCCATTTTTTTAAATTAGTAGAATTGGAGCGAAGCTTTTAAGAGAACTAGATATTGATTTCTCTTTCAACAATGAGAAGCCACAAAATATTGGATATAAGTTATGTCTCATTTTGGTGTAGCGATGAGTAATTACTTGAAGGTAAAGAGAGGGTGGGTTGTGTATCAATTTCCCATTGATGTTGCTACATAAAAGACAAAGTATGAATTAAGGATTAGAAGTTAGGCAGAGGTAATTGGATGTTTGTGATGGCAATGGAAACGAGGGAAATTATATGCAAATGCTACATGGTGCTTGTGAGGTACTAGGCTTAGAGTTACTAGCATTGCACATTCGTCTAAATCATTCTCCTATGACATCACAATAATGGGAATAAAAATGTGGAAACTTGAGTACTTCGAGAAAGTATCTACAACATCTCATTGGATAGTGAGTATTTAGAAAGGTAAGACACTAGACTCGAACACCATATATTTCACGCACATATCAGCATCTTTGACAAGAAAACTGTCTTGAAATCCATTTTCTAGGCCATACACTTTCAATATCATAGTTGGCCCACAAGCAGCTTACAAGGTAGCTCCTATCCTAGTACCATCATTAATCATGGTTATTGGTCACCCAAAAACCCATGGTTATGTTCAAATAAACAAAAAAAAATTGCCAAAGTCCATTTTATAAGATGTACATTGTTAGTATTACGGATGGTTGAGAAGCATTCACTCCACCTTTATTCATCATGCTTATGGGTCACCCAAAAACCCATTGTTATGAAGTCCCAACCATACAAAGCCCATTGTGTTGCATCACTTGGTTTTGTGTCCTTGACAAACTACAATTATGTTTCAACCACACAAAACCCTTCTCTTCATTGGCTTATATTCAACAAAATATTCTCACTAGGGAACCTCATACGATGCAGTGTTGCTTCCAAAGGAGGGAGGAATGGTGAGAATGGAAAGTGGAATCCATACATGGTATTTACCCATGGTATTGGAACTCAAGAAGACAACAAAAATACTATAAATCAAGGGCCTCACCTTGTAAAGGCATATTTGTCCACCATGATGTAGTAGAAAATATTTTCCATTTAATAAATAGTGAGCTATTTTTCATATGTTATTTGGTAATTACGGTGTATTTTTTGTTCTTTGTTTTTGCAGAATGGTTTTAGGGAATATGTGTACTCTCTCCTCCTCTCTCTACATTCATGGCTCTTGGATCTTAGCCCCTAAGATCGAGATCACTACAGGACGAAATCTGGACAGATCCACCACATGAGTTTCAACTTGACTTGCTCCAATCATTGGATCACATAGATGGGAACTTTGAAGGATTATGATAGCAAGTTGGAGGAATCGATCACGAGGTGGAAAGGTAGAAAACCATCTCAAAGTCTGACTAGTGGAGAGGATCTGATTTTGATCATCTTACGAGTATGTTATAGTCTCGGTTTATTGTTCCACTTTTACTGATTATTTTTTGTTGCAGTCCCTTTAGAGGCCACTATATATATTTAGGCTTGGTTTACGTTGGCTTTGCTTGTTTCCGGTTGTCTCTCTTGTCTGCGGCAGAGCTGTTTTCCAACATGGTCAAGTCTCCCACCTTGAGATATTGGTGTGACTTATTATTGTCAACCTTGATGTAACCTCCTATTAAGGTTGTCAAAATTGTTCACATGAATCTAAACTCTCACATAGTAAAATTTATATTTATTTCCATATTTATTATATTATTAAATTTATTTGATAATTTTACATATTTTCTAATTTAATCTTCTAATTGAGCCAATATAATTGGTTGGTATTTATATATTTTTTAATTTTAGAGTTATGTGGCATCCCATGTCATAGTTGACCAAGCATTATTGACGTAATGCTTGCTTGTTATAAAGTTAAAAAGAATGAATGTTTTACCCTAATTTTATCTATAATGACTTTTGTTAATGATACATAACAAGTTATCAATTCGAAATGATAAATATTTTTCTAATGCTTATTGTATGGAATCTTTTCTTGATTCACATATCTAGCTATCTTGTTGTCATTATATATATATATATATATATATATATATATATATATATATATATATATATATATATATATATATATATATATATATATATGTTGGGGCCTTTGTTTTGAAAATGAAATAGTTTTGAGTTGTGGAGAACGGGTGGCGAGTGCAACCACGATGAACAAGGCATGTCATGGTTGTGAAGAGTTGTAGGCAATTGGCGCGACAATTGTAGAAAACTAGCACAAATGGCGGGAAGGAGTGATAAGGATAGGCAATAGAACTCGCGAGTGATCGGGGAAGAAGAGAAAAATAGCAAAGGAAAGAGGAAAAACTAATAGTCACGTTGACAAGGAACAAACGGAAATTAGCCGCGTAGACGAGGAGGTTATTCCGGTAGAAGACAACAAGAGAGCCATGGGAGGGCTGTTTTGTTCTATCATTGTTTCAATATGTCTCTCTGTAATTGAATTTGCGGTATTGTAGTTGTTAATTCATTATAATGAAATATACTTCTACCTATGTTTGGTGTTCTAAGTTCTTGTTAATCCGTTGGTTCTTCTGTGAATGTATGCTTTGATTTTAAATTTTAATTTTGCATCTTGAATATGTGTAATGAGTGGTACAAAGTAGTAAGATTTGTTTGTTGTTCCAAGTTCTTCTTCATTTTTCTTTATAGTTGTGACGGAGTTGATACTTGATACATTCTTAACCTTATTAAGGTCACGACCGCCTCGGGTGAGACTCTCGGCTCTACGGAGTAGGGTGAAAATGTCAACATTGTTCTGAACTACTATGGAAGCCTTGTTGGCCTCTCTTCGCGAACCTCATTCTTGCTGGGAGACCTTCTTTCTCACCAAAAAATGGTTTTGTTGCGGGACTTGAAATTTCATTTGGGAGCCAGATCATGGTATCACGGATCTACGAGAGAGAACTACGAAAGTTTCGGTGGGATAATCACTTAGATCAATTCATATCACGGCAAGCTAAGTTGCGGCAGGTAAAGGGAAAAGTACATCAAGGATTAGGTTCTATTCTCTGAATGCGCAAGCGATCTATACAAAATTTTTACGGGAAAGTTTCCGAGAGGAACTCTATAATTGGTTGCGGAGACTACAATTCAAGACATTACAAGGAGGGTTAGTGTGTCTCTCTAGCAAATGGACACATGTGGATCTGGTAGCACTCCATGGGTTAGATACTCATTTGACCCGATATGGATTTACGGTACAATCTACATTGGAATGATATATGAAGTGAAATTCACGAGTTGGATGTTATCGAGTCCTTTTCAAAAACGGAAGGGGACGTATTTAGATCTAGATTGTGGAGAGCTATTGAAGGGTCGATTGTGGATAAAAGCAATAGTATTAAACAAGTGATTTATGGAATTTTAAAGGCGAGATGGAGACTTGACCTCAATACTAGGGAAAGGGCTGAGGGAGAGATGCTACAAGTAAGTTGGAAGGGGAATAGGGATATGTATGTGGAGACCTCAGGTAGGTGAGGAAGTGTGGAGCACATTGGAGGGCATTGATTACGCACGAAGTGGTAGTAGAGGGTGATGGAGAAGGAGTTAGAAGAAGGAAAGTAGTCGATAGGACAAGGAGAAGGCACCTAAAATAAAGGAAATGGAAGGTTAGACGAGATCCAAAGGAATAGGAGGGACCATCAAGGAAGTTAGGCAAGTGTATAGGAACCCGGCCCAGAAAAGAGAGAAAAGAGAGAAAATTCCAATGCGGAGGATGCTTGGGAAATGTCGATGTGGAGTTGCATGTTGTGATGGAGCAACTAGTAGGGAAGACGATTGGCACCCATAACTCAGGGTAACTCTATTCCCCAAATTTCAGGTAGCTCTGATCCCAGCCTTCCCTTTGTACTCTGTTAGCCACTAAGTGAGAAATTTTGTTAAGTTATGAGGTTTAGTAAGTTGAATATTGTTCGGTCTCTGACAATAATACACACTAGAAATAATGTTGCTAGTAATCACAATTTCACGACCAAGGAATAGAGGTTTTATTCTAGTACATCCATATAAAGAAATATGGTGGGATCATTCTATTTTGATTTCTGCGGGAGGGGCAATAATGATATGTGGAAAGCGACTTTGGTATCTCTCTGAAGCCATATGGAGAGCTCGAGAGAGACACTAGAGGTGGTTAAGTTGGTCGAGTTTCAAACTACTCTAAGGGAGAGATCTCTTCGGTTGGTTCATTAAATGGTATGAAGCTCATCCATGAGTGATAGATGATGCAAAACTAATTTGTTAAAGAATTTAGTTACCTCAAACACATCGACATGGTTTTTTATCATAGATATGGCGGATTAAACAACGAGAAGCTGAAATGGCATGGGATCTAATGAGAAGGTTCAAGGATGCGATTGGAAAGGCGAGTTACCCGATCGATTTGAATCATCAAAAGAGATTGGTTTATCAAGGCCCTTCTTCCATTAGTATAACTCCCCTAACGCAATAGAAGATTGATACATTACAAGATTCATTGGAGCAAGCTATGATGATAGAGGCTATGGCGGGGTGTCCATAGGAATTCAAAGGAGGAGAAACGGCTCAAGATCATCCTCCCAGGGTTACAACATCGGATATCCATTCTAATGGAGAAGAATTGAGGACACTCGGCCAATCGACCTACAAGACCAATGTCGCGCCACGTGTACGATGGAGGGACACGTGGTTACCAAATGCCCAAAATTACGGGGATAGAATATGGGGACTTCGGCATTAGAGGCACAAGGGACTCCACCGGTATGGGGAGTTGCGCGGATAAATACTCAAGGGTTATACTCGCTGGCTTCGCTACTAGGGTTCCCTACACAACGAATCGAGACCACAAATGAATATTGTGAAATATGTAAAGAGCATTGGTCATCCACCATGCACATGCCCAATTTTGTAGAAATACTCCAACGTTCCAAATAATATATATTGTGAGTTATGTGCTTCCAAAGCAAATAATACAAAGCATTGTAGAGCCTGTATGAAATTTAGGCAATTGGACATGCCATATTATAGAGTGAATGAGGCTTCAAGAGGACAAGGAGGAATGAGAGAGCGAGGAGACGGAAGGAGATGACAAGATGTTACAATTATGACCAAGAAGGCCTTTATTAGCTAGGAATGTCCACTTCCCATAAGACCATGGTGCTCTCCCAGGTACGGGGAGTCAATACACATACAGCGAAGACTCCGGAATTCATTAAGAGATGGGAAGAAAGAGCGAGAGACGGAGAAAGGAGAAAATACGGCAGACGAGAACCAAGAATAGTAGAGGCTCTCGAGCTATGCAAAATGTAGCCATACTAACATAGGAGAAGAGAACGAGGGAGAATGCATAGAATATAGACTCGATAAAGCTGATCAAGCCAACATCTCCAAAGCTAACTTTCGGGCTAGATGAAATGAGAAGCAATATTTTAACCAACTTAGGGGGATCAAGGGCATCAAGTTACCACAAGCAAATGCAGCAAGAAAAAGTAGACCAATACAAGTACAATGATTAAAAAAAGAATGGTTCCAACTATTTTTGAAAATTGTAACCAACGAACCAATGCGGAACAACTAAAATAAAATACGGAGATGGTGGTGCGGGAAAACGCGAACCGGAGGTCAAATGACTCAACCTAGAGATATATACGGACAATAAAAATAAATAAGATAAGAAAAGGAAAGGGGTGCGGCAACAAATACTCAAGTCGCGGGATTCCAAATTAAAGACACCATGCTTGACCTAGGGTTGGATGTCAAAAATCCTAGAAAAGACATGTGACATTGGGAGGCCAAATTTGAAATACTCACCAATCTGACACTGCGCATGGCATTTCAATACTACAATGTGCCCATAGGCGGTCAGAAGGATTGGAAATTGATGTTGCGGGTCTAAAGACATACCACCAGGACTTTGAGGTGATAGACATCATGGGGATAAGGATACCTACCTAGAATTATTGGGGATAGATTGGGATTTTGAGAACTATGTAGTGATCAACTTGAAAAAGGCTGATGATATTTGAATATGGGGAATTTAGAGTCACTCATTGACTTCGGCCCATATCAAGGACCCTTATATACAAAAATTGTTGACAACAAAGAGGATGTTGAACTTGTCGATCATCTTTATCGGATGGCAGTAGGAAAAGAGAAGACTACCATCATCCCAACAATGTGGGGGGAGCTGTAAGTTGGAGAAGTGTTCAAATCTCATACTTGGGCCTAAAACTGTTATGGGATGATTGGCGATGGGAGGATATGAGAAAAATACCGGAAAGATGTGCTAACATACGAAAGGAATAGAAATGGATTAGAGGCGAGGGTAAGAGGATATCTGACTTTATCAAATATAAGACTGATGTAAATACATTATTACTAGAATAGAGGATAAAGTACCAATGGAACATAGAGCCAAGCTCATGGATGTGGCTCTCTGATCAACATTAGCAAGATGGTGGAACAATAGTCACCCAAATCTCTGTTGCAATGGGAGAATGTTGCTGACAACGTTAGAACGATTCAAGAGGATGAAGGACCACAATTCAATGAAAATTGCCAAGGATCCTAATCCCATTAAACATTTACAAAATTTTGAGTGCCATTGGAAGAAAGTAGGGCACACGAATATCTATGGATGCACAATTTTATACATTCACTAGATTCGAGTTCCACAAACTTGGTACTTAGCGAAGAGAAGAAAGAGGAGCAGGCACCCTAGCAAGTAGTTGTGGATAAGTTCACGCATTGCTTTTCTTTTGAAGGAGAAACAAAATCGATCACACGGGTGCTACGGACCATCAAAAGAGTACTATTATTTCCATAGATTCGGGGAAGATGAGAACAATCATCTCAAAACAAAGAATCAAGCAGGTAAGTAGCATGCAAAAAAATAGACGAGTGAAATGGATGATGATGATCTAGAAAATCTTAGACGCTTATATTTTGAAGAAAATAAGGGGAGTAGGATATACAAGAAGAACCTACACTAGAGGAATCCATATGACACCATTAAAGACCAAAAATTTGAACATCGGAATCTTGGAAAAACCAAAAATTGTGATAATCCAACGACTCTTTGGAATACCATTTGATGAGATATTTAATCTTCTATAGGAATATGAAGACTTATTCCCATCCTTAGTAGTGGAGCTAAAAGGAATAAAAGGATACATGGGGGAAATCGTATAATCTTATTGCAGGCAAGACTAATAAAGCAAATCGTGCCATCTAAATCCAAGAGTAAAGAAAGTAAAATAAAGGTAGATAAAATGCGGAGAAGGCGGGGTTGATTTTCTAGTGGAAGACGAAGTGGGTAAGTCTTATATTCCTTACAAAGCGAGAAAAGTTTGATATTCAAGTATGTGTTGACTATAGAAGCCTCAGCAACGCATGTACATGATCATTCCCCACTCTAGTTCAATGATGAGGTGCTCAAGAATGTGGCGGGGATTGAAGCTTGTTCATTTACGGATGGATTTTCAGATACCATCAAGTGAGGATAGGCTGAACAAGACAAGAAGAAAAAACTTTCTGGCTTGAATGGGGCTCATTTTCATATCATGTAATGCCCTTTAGGTTGAAAAATGCAACGGTAGTATTTTCCATGAGATGTCATAAAAGAATTTCGGGAATATATCCACAAATTCTGGAGGTTTATATGGAGGGAAGTTTGGGCCAGTTTACAACCTTATGAAGAATCATGCAACCTTATTAAGGATATTGCTTGACGGAGTCTATAGCAAACTCTAGGTTACTAATATTAAGATGTGCATCTTTGCGGTGCCCAGGATACGCTAGGAATATGTTGTTTGTAAACAAGGTGTTTGCATGGATCCAAAAATAATTAGCATTTACCATTAACATAGATGCACTAGAAATGACGAAACAATTGAGATCACTACTAGGCCACATCGGCTACTACGAGAAGATTCATCTACAACTATTCAAATTTAATGGCACCAATGGAAAAGTTGTTGTGAGTAAAGTAATTCATTTCGACAAGCAATTATTACTCTTTGCCCTCAATACACTCAAAGAAAAATTAGCAAGTGCACCTACCAGTTCATCCTAGTGGGACAAGCAGTTCCACATCCATATTGATGCCTCCGGCATTGCATTAGGATTAGTTCTTGCTCAACCGGGGAGAAACTTCGATTGATCACCGAGTCTACTTTGCGAGTAGGAAATTATCGATGTGAAAGGAATTACACAACAAAATAGCAACTTTGGTAATGGTTTATTCCCTTGAGAATTTTCTTCATTACCTATTAAGGAGGTACGTTGAAATTCTTCGAGGGGACCATTTGGCATTGAAGTGTAGTTAACAATCCAATCGTTGAGGAAGGGTTGTAGATGGTTCCTAATATTCCGGGGAGTTCACCTTTGAAGTGATAGTGAAACCGAGAAAAGTGAATGTGGAGTTCACGACCATTTATCAGGTTAGAAAATGGATAAAATGGAGTGTCACTTGATGATCGAGTGCATAGACGTTGATATAGTTAGAGTAGAAGCCACCTCGGACTATTTGGATCATATAGGAACCTATTTGGCAACAGGCGATTAGAATGAATATACAACGACACAAAGAAGACATCTTGTCGTAAAGGTTGCTGAATATCGGTAATTAGCGGGACAAATGTATAAGGTGGGATTAGAACAAGTCTTTCTTGGGTGTATCATGGACCATGAGAGGATATCATCGGAGTTGTTACGGAGTTGTGGGGGGTCACGTCGGTGCAAAACCCATCGCCGGGGAAGATTTTCAAGCGAGGGTTATGGTGGCCCACGATTACATAAGGACGGTAAAAAATTTGTAAAGAAATGTGATGTCTACCAAATAACGAGACATCCATCACATAGATATGAGCTACCACTTCAACTTGTATGAGAATTGTAGCCATTTGATAAGTCGTTGTTTATTTTATCGTAATGTACACCTTTTGCAAGACATTCACGGGCGAGGTACAAAATTAATGTGATTATCTTACCGGATAGGCGACAATACCGGTGAAGTGATGTGCATGAGTAGAAACAATAGCCGGGTTCATTTTTGAAATATCATTAGTAGATTTGGCTACCCCCGAGAGGGTCTAACCAATGATCAAGATACACACTTCATCAATACAGCAATAAAATCTACTGTTAGAAAATTTTATATGTTTAACTTATCATAAGAAGCGGTTAGTACCATCCTCGGAAAATGGAACGAGTTGAAGCATTTAATAAGATCCGAAAAGGTACTAACAAATATTTGCAATGATAATCGAAGAGATGACTAGGATGAGCGCACACCGGCAACATTATGGGCATACGAGACAACTATGAAAAGAGCGCACAACCGAGACCCCTTTCTAGCTAGTGTACGGTAGGGAAGCATCCATGCCTACTAGAATTTATCTATCTTGATTTGGTAATCTCTTCAAAACTACGGTTAACGGAGGAAGACTCAATCAAGGAGTGCCTACATGAGCTAGAAGAACTTGAAGAGGACGGGTTTAAAGCGAATTCCATCGGATAATCCAAAAACACGAGACGAAGCTTGGCATGACCATCATATCAAACATAAAATGTTTACGAGTTGGAGAAGAGTTTATTATATGACAAAAAAAGTTCCAAAATTCCCGGAGTAAGCTCGAATGCAGCTGGATGGGACCATACCATGTAATTCAAATTCGAGATTCGGGCTTGATTCGGTTAGCACAACTAGAAGGACAAGTGTTACCCGGGATGGGTGAATGGCATATGCCTAAAGGCACTTATCCACAGTGATTTCATTATTTCCTTTTCAAATAACTCTAGCAACCGAGACGAGTTAGTAGGGTATAATAGAGATAGATAGACTCGATAACTCTCTCGCACTCGAGAGAATAGATAGGAATCGAAATAAAGCACAAACTATAATAACAAGAGGAAACTCAACGCGCATGATGTGGAGACCACATCACAACCAGTGTCAGTCGGGGGGAGAGTAGTGTCTAGTGTGTCATCCATGTCAAAAATCCAAATGTGTCAAACATCATTACATCATCATGACCTGTCTGAGTGTCGATCATAGGATTACCCAAATTTGTGAGAAGTGCTTGGCATAATTAGGAACGTCCATGCCGTAATAAATTTTCCATATTACGCCATAATCATTACCCATCACGTCTCTTGAAATATCGAATTCACATTCGGCCATTTTAGAACACACCTCATCGCGGTAACTAATCACATGATTATAGCCATGAGGAGAGCAAAACAAATAGTCGTTATACAGTCTTATCAACCTCATTTGTATCGATACATTAGTTAGAACAAGAAACGACGTGATAAAGTGAAATCTCATCAGAGGAAGTTCAAAGAGAATCCGGTCGCAATTTGTAGAAGAGCGAGAATTGCTTCTTGCAAGTGTACAAAAGAAGATCAAAGATATCCAAGGTAGAATTAGTAGTCTACAGAGCACGAGCTTGACAAGAGAATTCGGAGAATGGAATCGCTAGTGGGAAAATATGAAAATGCATCGTTGGTTGACACGGATTTCACGAGATTCATACCAATTTCTAGCTATGAAGAGGCGGGTTTACATAAGAAATTATACCAAGGAGGAGAGGAAGCGACGAGAGCTAAATCCGGAAGGTCGAGAGGTATCCGGCGGTTGACAATGCGGAACCTCGAGGAATCTTCCGATGTTCGGAACCATAGGAGCGGCAATGTAGTGTACGAGGATTTCCTATTGAGAAGACTCCCGAACGAGTCACTATGGCTACGAAGGAGATACCAATACATGCGAATATTCACGAGGCTAACACAAGTTATCGGCGAAAGGAAGGAATGTCTCACGACGTTCGAACATCTCCAAGAGAGAAAAAGAAGCCGGAGATTGTGATTACTATAAAATGACACTAAACGGGGAGGGAAGGGGTGACAATAGAACTCATAAACATTGACGGCTAAATTTCATTATCGATTGCAATAAGACCATGAGACACGCCTCGAGTGAGACTCTCTACTCTTTGGAGTAGGGTGAAAATGCGAGCGTTGTGCTAGACTACTTTGCGAAACCTTGTTGGCCTCTCTTATGAATTTTGATTTTGAGTTATTTTTAGCTTGCATACTATTAATTTAAACTTTTTTTTTTTTATGTAATCTTCTCAATTAAGGTTTTTATACATACTATTACTTGTAATCTCCTTGATAGTATCTATTAAGGTTATCAAAATTGTGTACAATGAATCTAAATATCTACGAGGATAATTTATATTGATTTCCATATTTATTATATTATTAAGTTTATTTGATATTTTTACATATTTTCTAACTTAATCTTCTAATTGAGCTTGAGTATAATTGATCTGTTTTATAATTTTTTTTAATTTTAGAGTTATGTGGCATCCCATGTCATAGTTGACCAAGAGATTCTTGACATAATGCTTGCTTGTTCTAAAGTTCAAGGAAGAATGTTTACCCTAATTTTACCTATAATCTATTATTTATTAATGATATATAATAAGTTATCAACTTTGAAGTGATATATATTTTTGTAATACTTATTGTATGGAATCTTTTCTACCCAGATTCACATATCGGAACTATATCATTGTCATTTTCCAAACTCTATTTTCTATCTATATATATATATATATATATATATATATATATATATATATATTCTTGAATTTGTGAGTAATTAACATTCAATGATTTTTTTTTTTTTTAATGAAATGAATTTTGATTTTGGAATATTTTAGTTTACACACTATTAGTTTGAACTTTGTTTTTATGCCATCTTTTCGAAGTGCAATTTTATAGTGATATTCTAAAAAAGTTTTTGACATAATCAATTATTTTTGTAAATGAGATGAATTAGGTTAAACATGGTTTTTCAAATTGAAAGTAAGAACATTTATTAGAGACTATTAATTGGTTAATTATATATATTTAAAATAGTTTAAATTATTGTACTCTTTTTTATGACGGATATGGAATATGTATCAACCGAAGATGTAATGTTTCAAAATCGGGCTTACCATGTGATGGAAGTCTTACATATAAGGCCATGGAAAATTTTCCAAATGTAACTTATGTCATATTTTAGACCATATTTTAAAAAATAAAAAAAAATAAAAGAAAACTACACCTACAAATGTCTAAATGACTTTATGGGGTCATAGTTAGAGTGTTCATTATGAAAGAGTTGGGTTATCCCAAGGTAAATACTCAAAAAACATACCATAGTTTCACTCACACATATGTTTGGTTATTGGTTGTTTCCAAGGTTGTCATTTATAGCAATGTTTAAATGCATTTTGCATCTCCAATAAGCTATGATTTCATTTTTTTTGTAATTTTACTAATTTAAACAATTTGAATTTGGAAATTTTGTTTATTGATATTTTGAATATGGTCATTATTGTGGTTATGGCATCTTATATCTTTCTTTACATACAAAAAGGAAATTATGTTTTCTAATTTTTTGAAGTTAGTCAAATTATGTTTGTTGAATTTTGACGTGGATCATTATTTATGGTTGTATTATCTTACATGTAAATATCTGCCGTTGAGTACATCAAATACATTGCACCCAAGGGGGATAACAACGTTACTAACTTAATGATAAATGTAAGCTCAAAAAGAACCCTAACCCCCAAAACCCCTATTTTTGAGTAGAAAAAATAGAAAAAAAAAACACCACTGAAATTGAAAACGGTATGTTGTTCTTGAAATATGTAAGGAGGATCGGCATTCATAATGAAATATGTAATAATGATTTATGTATTATATTTAAAGAGAAAAATGAAAAATTTATTGTTGTCATTCTTGAGGCATGGATTTCTTGCTCAAAGAACATTTATTTTTAGGTAAAGCACCCATTGGTACTTCTAAGGATTTCATTTAGTCTACAAGTCAATTGAGTCATTTCCATGTATGGAAGACCCTTTTTAGCAACGTATTAGATACGTAAAGGCTATTCAAGTGAAAAATAGATTCAAAAGACCCTCCAATACCTTGTTAATGTGCAAGCAAGAGTAAAGCCTTCACGAGAGATAAGTCGGCCTAAAGACAATGTCAAGTCGACCTATAAGATGCAACAAGAAGAATATATATATATAGGACTCAAAATCATTTTCCAAGGGAAATTAATCAAGTTCCTATAAGCACAAGAAGAGAAAAGGATACCTAGCGAAGGGAAGGAGAATTTAAGGATGAGGAAGAAGAGGTGGCAATGATTTTTGGGCTATTCGTCTCACACATACAAGATCTTCCAAGGCTACCTTATATTTTGCAGAGATACAGACTGTAGACATTACTGGAAAATATTTTCTCTGAAATCTCTTCATTTCAGAAGCTAGTTTTCAATCAATACTGTCTATTCTGGAGAAAATAACAAAATTTATTTTAAATTGAGTTGGCTGGAGACGGAGAAATGAATACATAATCTGGAAGACGATCATAGCAGCTTGAACGACACTCAACTGATATATGTGAAAATGTTAGTTTGAAATTTCTGTAATTGTATGAAAAAGTCGAGTTTGACCATGTTTGACTTTGGATTAAAAAAATATTAAAAAATATTCCATAGAATATTTTAGAATATTCAAATATTAAGCAAGGACCAACCGAGAGTCAACAAGTGTTGTAGGCTTTGTATTACTACAGAAGATTGACCGTATATACAAGTGGACCAATCTAAGGGCGCCCGCTAGCACAATACGGAGGCTGCCACGTGGCCCCAAGACTTCAAAGAATTTTAGGCGGAAAATCTATGGGCATTCATGAGTTTTGAACCGGGTCTTGGTGCGCTGGTTGGGCGGCCCCGGCCAAGGCACGCTACGGCGAAGTTCTTAACTTTGTGTATGGGTTAGAAATTATATTTAAAGTTTGTTGATATTTGTGTTGGGGCCGAAGGGGGCCATCCCCTAAAGGCCGACCCCATTATCCATATAACCATACACTCGGAACCTTGGCACATAACTCACGGTGGATATTTGAAATTTTTGTGAGGTTTATATCTAGATATGTTCACATGCTACAAGAGGTATAATGGTAAATTTAAATGCCATCTCGTCTTGATTGTAGTTCGACGGCTAATCCAACGAACATGTGACCACCATAATATAACATTTAATATTACCCCTAATAGTCCCTAAGAATGCGGCGGGTACTTCAGCTGGTCGGAGGTGCCAAAGTTAGCGGGGCTAACTACAATTATCCCACTTTTGGTGGGTTTCTTTAGGCCAACTTGGACAAAACTTGATTGGACATAGGTACTAGGAAAACCTTTTAGAGTGAATTTTTTTTTTTTTCGAATGTTTTGAGCATTCCCGAGCCAATGGTGCCGAGTTTTAGAGGCAACGAGCTCATATTCGAGTACTTTTCGAGCGGAAGAAGCTTGAAGACCATCAAGGCACAAGGGAGTGTTGGAGTTGTATTGGGCTATGTTTAACCATTGGGTGAAACAAAGCCTATATTTTTGCTGTGTTATGAACTCATTTCCATAGGCGGTGATTTTTTCTGTTTAGGCTTTCTTAACAATGTATAACCAATTTGAGCATCTAGAGCAAGGACATGTCCATTTTGGGGGCCTTGGACACCGGATGAAGCTGAGGAGAAATTGAACTACCTCATCAACTATTGTGTTATAATATGTGATTTTATCTTGCTTTTTTTTAGATTTGATATGTTAAAAAGTAAAAATAAATAACACTCCTTCACACATAAGACTCGAAAAATTGCAAAAACACTTTGTTTCACTTGCAAGACTCTCTAAACACTACACATATAATTATATGGAAAATGAATACCTTGAAACAACAAAAAGTAGTTTCATTTTGGATCGTAGGTGTTTACTTGCTATTATTTCTAACGGAGTACGTAAAGGGCTGGGCAGCCTCTGGATCTCATCCTTTCTTTAAAGGTGACATATCCGGTAAATGCCCCTACGATCCAGTCTACGCCAATATGGGTCTAAGAAGTTCTCATATTTTTAGATCAAGTTGGTATCATAGGTTATGGTTTTGAGCTAGAGTTTTTACTCGGCATTTGATTTGTCTGAAGATTTAGTCATTTGTTTGAAATTTTTGATACTTACTAGGTTAAAACTCAAAGAGGAGTGAAAGGAAAATTTGTTAGTACGACTAATCCACAGCAGAGAAGGGTTGAGAGAACCACCTCAAGAGCCCTAGGAAAGCGGCTACAAGCATGTCTTCAGAATGAGAGAAACTCTGAAGAGATGCATCCCAAGGAATAAGAAAGGGTATTTGGAAAGCTTTCTTGGATATAGTGAAATGGTAAGGATCTCTATCGAAAGAAATGATAGGATTGCTAGAGAAGGGTCTAAAAAACAAAAGAAGGAGAGGATTGCTCACGAGGAAGAAGGTAATGATCAATAAAGAAAAGGGAATGGAGGAAATGGTGATCCACTATCTCCAGCAGTCATCTCTTCCTCATCATCATCTTCATGGAAGCTTTGGTAAATTAGTCACATAAGTCAAAACCAGCAAAATTAAAAATCCTTTTCTAAAGCTTGATGTCAAATTTGAATTTCAATGTTTAACGGTGAAGTTAATGTAGAGAAATTAGATAATTGGATCGGACAATGGAGGTCTATTTAAGGATTCAAATTTTATGATGATTACACTAAAATACAACTAGCCTCACAAAGGATGGATGGAAGAGCTGACTTTGGTATGGTGGGAAGCCAAGACCGGGGATGAAATCAAGAAACAAGGTAAGATTACTCTATCATGGAGCGGGTTTATTACGCAATCAAGAAACAATTTTATCCTCTTTCTCATCTTCAAAAAGCTATAATGAAGTTTGGAAAAACTTTAGACGGCTTAAGGACAAAAAATGTGCGAGACTATACCTAAGAATTTTAGGAGAACAACACTCTTATTAGGGGTAGACTTACAAAGTCAAGATACTTTGCTAAATTATATAGGTGGTTTGAACATTTACGTTAAACACACCTCCTTATGTTTAGACTCACTGCTAATTACAGATTGAGTTCGTGTATAAGCTACATTTAGAAGGCTAAGAGGAAAAACACTTTTGATGAGGGTAGAAACAAGCCTTTCAAAGAAGAAAAAAAATAAAACCTTTAAGGAAAAGGTAAAAATAATGCATACATCAAGTAAAGAGGGTGAAAAGGTCATTTGTAAACATTGTTCAAGAGAGGGCCATGAAGAGAAAAACTAATATTGGAAGTTACATCACGAAAAAAAGAAACTGATTTCACAAAAACAAGGGAAAAGAAAGAAAACTATAGCTACTGCAACTACTTTCAGATTTGGCGATGATTGAGAGGATGAAACCAAAATTACGGCCTTGGGTTGAAAATTATGAAGGGAAAGGAAAACGAAACTAAATCAAGCACTAGTACTTTATTTTATCATGTACAAGCTCCTAATGAGAAAAGAATTTAATTGTCCCATGTAAGGGTAGTCTCAAAACATACAAAAATTGACACACTGTTTGATAGTGGGTCACAAGCAAATCTCATATCAGAAGACTTGGTCAAACAGCTTAAACTTGAGACCATTCCACATCCTTGCATATCCACTTGGGTGGATATGCAAGGATGCAAACTCACAGTATCAAGAAAGTGCATATTATGATTCATAATCATGCCTTTATTGGCACAATTGAATTTGATGTGTAGTCTTAGCTTGATATATCGAAATTGTTTTGGGAAGTCCTTACTTGTTGTCAAAGAAAGATATCTTCCTGGCCATGAAAATAAATATAATATTTTCAAATATGGCAAAGTATATTTTCGGAAGCACATCGCAAGAAGACAAATATAGTGATGGTAAATGCGGAGACTTGAGTAAAGGCACAGTTAATTCAAGCAAGAGTTTTGTACTTCTTATGATCAAGCCATAGGTTGATGTGAATAATGAGTCATTTTGAAAATTGTGATTCCAAGCCAATCATATTTATATGATGTATTTGATGCATCATGAGATGTTTTAGGCCAACGGGTTTTTCCTCCTAAAAGGAGATTCAACATGAAATCCATTTACATCTAGATTGTCCACTTCCCTATGAAGCATGTATCACATGTATATCATGGAGAATTCTGCAATAAAGAAGAAAATTAAAGATTGTTGGACAAAGGTTTCATAAGACCAAGCACTTTGCCATGTGGATCACCAATAGTGTTGATTCCAAAGAAAGATGAAACTTGGCGTATGTGTGGACTGAGAATAACTGAACAATATAACGGTAAAGAATCGTTACCCCACTTCCAAGGATAGATGATTTGTTAGATCAGCTGAAAGGATATGAAATTTTTCACTAAGTTAGACTTACGTAGTGGTTATCATCAAGTTAGAATAGAAGAAAGTGACATTTGGAAGACGATTTTAAAACCAAACAAGAACTCTTTGAGTGGCTTGTTATGCCATTTGGTTTATGCAATTACTGCCTTTAATGTGGGTAATGGATGATGTCTTATGTCCTTTTCTTGATGATTTCGTTATTTTTACTTAGATGACATCTTAATTTTTAGCAATACTAGAGAAGCATGTCATGCATGTTAAAAGTACTTGATGTTTTGAGAAGAAAAATCATTTATTTCTTAAAATGTCAAAGTGTGGTGGAAGACTTCTTTGGTTTATTTGGGACACATAGTAGGAGTAGACACTTTGAGTGTTGATCCTTCCAAAGTAGATGCCATGGTAGAATTGGCCTACTCCCAAATCCATTACAAAGGTAAGAAGTTTTTAAATTGACTAGGTATTGGAGGAAGTTTTATTTCTTACTTCTGCGCCTGCTTGGCTCCTATGCATGTAGTGACAAGTGTGAAGCATGCTTTCCAATGGAGGCAAGCAACAAAAAAAGCTTTCAAGTCTTTGATAGAAAAGATAATTTTAGCTCAGTCGCTTGCATTACCGGACTTGGGAAGCAGGCCATTCGAGATTCACACGGATCTTAGTGATTACGCCATGGGTACGTTTCTCTTACGGCATGGTAAGCCTATCACATTTCATTACGAGACATTTAATGTTTATTTGTTGTGAATTATCCTACATATGATAAGGAGTTGTATGCATTATTACAAAGTGTCAAAAAGTTGTTACTATTTGATAGGCAAAGAAATAGTTGTTCATGCGACCCATCAACCTTTACAATACTTGCAATAAAGTAAATTGTAGCAGTCCGGCATTTCATATGGATGGGATTCCTACAACAATTTCACATGGTGATAAGGTACAAGAAAGGTATTTACAACAAGGTTGCTGATATGCTTTCAAGACCTATTATTAGTGCTAGTACTTTGATTAAGAATGATTCTATTGTGCATGAGAGCTACATAGAACAATATGCATCGGATGTTGATTTTAAGGATGTGTATGCTAACTTGAGTAGAGGAGTCATGTTGAGGAGAATGTGTTAAGTCCCTATATTAATAGTATAGCCCCTTATTATGTTAGTGTAGCCCCCCTTATTGTTATTATTGTTACACCCTTAATCCCCATATTGTGTGTTAATGCCCTTAAATTATTATTGTGGGTCGGCTAGGATTACATTGTGGCCCACTAGGATTACATTATGGCCCCATGGACTCCTATATAGAAAGGAGGTTTTGTAAATTGCCCTCTTAAGAATTGTTCATTTATGTAATGTATTGGAGGTTGCCCCCTCAAGTGGCTTATTTCTAAGGCGTGGATATCTCTTTTCTTCTATTTTTTGGGTAGTTACACAACATTTGGTATCGAGCTTTGGATTTTAGGGTTTTCATTTGTAAACGGAGTCATCGTGGCATTTTCGCTATAACTTTTTTTCTACCGAGATTCAAACAAAATTTTTAGGTACAGAGCTGAAATCTGAGGAATATACAAAATTTCAGAGCTTGGATTCGCAATATTTTCGAGAGATATCATGTTGTGGAAGTTAGGTCTTTTTGCAAACTCCTAAACGGGTCACAATATTGGCATTTTCGCTATAATTTTCTGCAAGAGAAGGTTCAAATCTAGAAATTCATATGGTGCAGAAGCTGAAATCTACGAAATTCATCAAAAAATTTCAGAGCTTGGTTCGCAATATTTTTGGAGATATGATCTGTGGAAGGTAGTGCTTTTTCGGTATACGAATTTCATCTCAAAGAGGTGATCGTGGGAAAAGTTCAATAACTCTCTCCTGAATATTGGATTGGAGTGCCGTAAAAATTGGTCGCAAGTACATGACCTATAGTTTTGCGCTATCATTTCGAGACAAAGGACGAAAACGGTGACACGTGGCAAGTCCTACAATTGTGCTCTATTTGAACCGGTCGAGAATTCGGGTCATTGTGGGAGATTGGACACGACTTTGTCTTGGGGAATCCAAATTAGATCAGACCTATGGCATTTGAAAGAAGCTTGGAGGGGCTACTACGGAAACTAAATTTCAGATATTTAATATTTTCAATTACGAGATATAATTCAATTTCAATGAGCTCCTCAAAAGCAAGAAAAAGGTGTGTATTTTTCCGGAATTGCATAAGTCTTGTTTGAAGAATCAATTTGAATTGATTCCAAGGGCATATTTTAGAATTTTTATCGGTATTGGGTTCTATGTGCATAATAATTCATACCCATTAATGCCTCAAAATCTATCTTTATGACGCATGAAGAGGAAGAGTTGCGGTATGAGATATCAAAATTACGGTACAAGTGCAACAAGTTTCAATCTTACGAAGAACGGTGGAGAAGATGAAATAGATGTTTTAAAAGTGGAAACGGAGGCTAATTTGGATGGTTTGAAGGATCAAATAATAGCAAATATGGATGATAAATTAATGGAAGATCACATCGAGCACAATAACAACAAATTCTCCAACTCTCAAAGGATGGCAACTTTGGTCGAGAATGTAATGAAACAACGGGGAAGATCAACATCACATCGAAAGTAGTTATGAGCTGATCCTTAAAACAAGAACTAGAAAATCCAGATCAATTTTAGAGTATCTCGGCCAAGTGGAAGAACTTTCTGTGAAATATTTCACATGGGAGGATGAGAATTTTATACGAAGCATCAAGAAATAATCAGCGTTGAACAACAACACTTGTTTGAAGGAGAGAGCATGTTAAGTCCCTATATTAATAGTATAGCCCCTTATTATGTTAGTGTAGCCCCCCTTATTGTTATTATTGTACACCTGTCAATACATATTGTTATTAGCCTATTGCCCTTAAATTATTGTTAGGTCGGCTAGGTTACATTGTGGCCCACTAGGATTACATTATGGCCCCATGGACTCCTATATATAGAAAAGGTTTTATCATTATTATCATCCAGGGTATTCCATTTATATATGATATAATGGAGGTTGCCCCTCGAAGTGGCTCATTTCTAAAGTTTAAATCTCTTTTCTTCTATTATCATATGTAGGATTATCATTGCATAATAATTTGTTGTTTCATATGGGCAAGTTATGTATGCCATAGGGAGAGGTTAAGCATGATGAGAGAGGCTCATTCTTCTCTCATAGCTAGACATTTTGGGTAAGAAAAATGAGCTGGCACCTTACGAGGAGGTATTGTTATTGGCCTCGCATGGTAGATAGTGTTACACGTTTCATTAGAGGTTGTTCATTATGTGCTACAAGCAAGCCTAGCAATAGGAAGCTTGGATTGTATACGCCATTGCCGGTACCTTCTAGACCATGGGAAAGTGTTTCTATGGATTTTGTTGGGGGATTACCATTATCTAGAAAGTAGCATGATTATCTTTTTGTAGTAGTTGATCGTTTCAGCAAGATGTGTATTCTTATGCCATGTAAGAAAACTATAACTGCTGAAAAAACTGCTGATTTATATTTTCAACATGTATGGGTTCATTATGGCTTGCCTACTTCTATTGTTAGTGACAGGGATTCCAGATTTGTTAGGAATTTTTGGTCCAATCTATGGAAGATGATGGACACCAAGTTGAAGAAGAGTACTGCTTTCCATCCGCAAACAGATGGCCAAACAGAGGTAGTGAACAGAACTATTGTGCATCTTTTGAGAGGGTATTGCAGCAAGCATCCCAAGCTTTGGGATGAGCATTTGCATTACATTCAGCATGCTTACAACCGGGCCAAGCACTCTTCTACAAATACTTCGCCATTTGAAGCTTGTTTTGGATATTTTCCTAAGTCACCATTAGACTTCATTCTTGAGAAGGATATTTCCATTGATGGGCATAGTGACATTGACAAAGCTCGCATGTTCATTGAAAGAATTCAGCTCATTCATCAGCAAGTTCAAGAACAGCTTGAAAAGAGTCAAGGAAAGTACAAAGAAAGACATGACAAACATAGAATTGATCACAAGTTTCAAGAAGGAGATGAGGTATGGTTGCATATAAGCAAGGATAGAATGCAAGGAGAAGGTAAAAAGCTGAAGCCTATTCGTTATGGTCCATTCAAAATCCTTAAACAAGTTGGAAATAATGCTTTTCAACTAGATTTTCCTTCATACATGCAAATGTATTCCGTTGTTAATGTGGAAAATTTACGTTTGTATGAACCTCCTCTTATTGATGATTCTGAAAATCATGTTCAGCTACCATCCATAGAAAATTTCTCGCCAGAATTTTTGGATGAGTTGAAAGAAGATGCAATTCTTGACAGAAGGACACGCACTTCAAGGAGGGGAGATGTTGATTATCTAAGGGTTGGTTTAAAAGGCAGTAAACCAAGAAAAGAAAAGTGGATGGAGTTGGAATAGGTGAGGAGGTTGTATCCTCACTTTCTTAACAGGTAATTGAAAGCTTTTGAGGGTCCAAAAGCTTCCCATTTGGGAGGTGTGATCGGGAGATCAAGTCCCTTGTATAAAAATGCTCAAAATGAAGTTGCTCAAAATTGGTCCGAACCAGATCGACCGGAAAGAGCTCGGAAAAATGATCCTGTAGATGTGAATGGCACTGAAAACCAATGTCGTATGAGAAAGATATTCAGTTTTAAAGTTTGCCAATTTCAGTTAAAAAATGGCCCAAAGTTGACTTTATAAAAAATATTTTTTATTAAAAAAAAAATATTCCACATAATATTCTGGGAATATTCTGTGGAATATTTCGCAGGCGGCCAATGAAAGGGCGCCACGTGGCCAACCCGGAGGCCACCACATGGCCCCAAGACGGATTGAAATATGGTTAAAATTTTTGTTATGGACGGGGCAGGATTTGATCCCGGGTCGGCAAGATGATAACACAAAGGCCCGACCGTTGGGTCACGTCGGTGATTCGTGTTAACCAATGCAACACACATTTATTTAAACGTTGTTTTTGTTTGGGCGGAAAACCTTCCAGCGTGCTTTATGTGGGATGTGGTTCCGTGGAGTTAGCACTTGGAGCGGGATTATTAAACATGTGGTTTTTAAACCTTATCAATTTCGCATTAAACTCAAAGTTTTAAAATGATTTTCGGAGGTGGTGGTCACGTGGACCCTTATCTCTTTAGCTCTCTTCATTTCGGCGGAATAATTGGCGACTCCCTAAATTTAGTGCCCATCACCAATTTTAGCTGCAGTTAACTTCAGTTCTCCACATTTAGTGGAGTTTTTCTAGGTGACACTGGGCAAACTTCAGTTAGCCATAACTTTGGCTAGGAAAGGCCTTTTGGGACGAAATTTTTTTTTTTTTTTGGGGTATTGAAGCATTCTGGAGCTGTTGGGACAGGTTGCAGAGCCATCAGGGTGCTCTATCAGTGATTTTACCAGCAATTTTGGTTATGGAGCCACTAGGGCCTAATGAAAGATCAGCTGTGTTGGATTATACTCATCCAATGGAGGTGAATGAATGGTCGATTTATATTGATTTCAGCCTTCTGTTTCTAAATTTGCAACTTGTTTTTCCTTTTGAGGCTTTCTACACAGTTTAATTCACATTTTGAGCATTAATGAAAAAGGGAAAAGCCTAATTAGAGGCTTTTGGACCCAGTAGAGGTAGCCCAAGAGAGGGGTGAACTGCTTAAACAAATGCTTACTGTTATGCTGTGAATTTTTTTAGTTATATTTTAGATTCTGCTACATTAAACAGTAACTTTTCATAAGTACACTTTTACCAAGCAGCATTATATAGTGAACAAAACTCATTAGTTCAACTTCAAACCACATTACTTCATTTGCAGAATACTTAAACTTGCTTATTCACACATAAAATTTGGATTAATGAATACTTTGCACATAAAAAAATACTTTCATTGATCGGATCTACTTCAGTGTTTACATTTTATTTCCTTAGGCAGAGTCAGTTTGTGGGCCAGGAGCTTCTGGTTTCATCCTTTATAGTAAAGGTGAAATAACCAGTAAAAGCCCCCTACTGTCAATCTCTGTATGAGAAATATTTTGTTCTCACAATTTCAGATCAAATATAAAGATGTAATACTTACCTTTTGTGAGGGTTGTACAACATGTAGATCAAAATATTGCTCCATCTTTTGTATCCATGTTACTGTATCCTTGTCATAAAACTTCATCATATCTATATTTGGAACGTTGTGGTTCTTAAACCCCATATTAGAGTCTCTAAAATCATAATTCCTATTCTTTTTTTCCTCATCATGATTTTCACGGATTACCTTGTCACCACTAGGAAGCCTTTCATGCAACAACTTTTTCAACCCTTCCAACTTGACATTCCTCATATCCATGTCTACTTTAAAATCCTCCATGTTTCCTTTTATACCATCTGTTGATTTGTGTATCTTGGGAGGTAATCCAAGCCCTAGGTTTCAGGGTTTGGAGAGAAAATTACCACAAGGGTAGCTTTTGGGCTTGGAACCCAAGTGTGGGTTTTTGTACCCATCATTATTTGGGCCAAAATCGTGATGGAGGTACGACATGTCATGGATGAGGATGATAACGCTCAATGATATGATTCCAACGCAACGAGAATCCTACAAATCTGAGTTGTTGTTAGAGAGAAATAAATTTTTGAAGTTGATAAGGTAATTATTGGTTGCCAACTCATGTAGGCTTGGTGTAAAAAAATCCAATAGATGTGTCTCTTCAAGATTCATTGGAGCCCCTTTATAGCCTATAAATAAAGGGTGATTTGGAGAGTTAAAGGCATCCAAGTTTGGGAAATTCACACCAAAGATAGCTCTGAAATTTTCATGGATCCTTAGCCACAGCAAGGGAGCTAAAAATATAGCAAGGGAGCCAAGGAACAACATGGGAATTTTTTATGATAAGACCACAACATTGTACGTGACAGTGAGGCTGGTTTTAGGGTTGTTCGAGGCATGTTTTAGGGTTGTGTTTGATGTGGTCTACTAGGTAGATAAGGACGCATATAGGAGTCTAGGACTATTGTTTGAAGGTAGTTATGGCACATTTTTTAGGAGGACCAGAGCTTCAAACCATTGATGGGCTAGGTCGCAGGCCATAGCCAACAATTGGAGGCCTTAAGGGTTGCGTCTAGGGTGTAAAATAACCATACAAGGTAGTGTATGAATGGAGGACCTATTCTAGGGTGGACCACAACCTTTAGTGGCTAGTTGATCTGAAGGTATGGTGGAGTGAGGGTAGCATGGTGTGCACTAACCGGTGGTACAATATTCAAAATTGCAGCAAAGTGTAACATCAGTGCTTGAAGATGTGTTTTGGTTCAAGTTGATGACCAGTGTTAGATCGATTTTTTGGAGCAGCCTGTTGATTCCATGTAGATGACTTTCCATGGTGGTGAAGTGTAATCTTACGAGCAGATTAAACAGTGATTGGATTGGGTGCCATAAGTTTTTTGGAGGGTAGCATGTTGGCTACCCAAAGTAGCCCTAGATGAACTATCTTGAAGGACAAACAGTAGCTGAAGGTTGGGTGAAGATAGGTGTCGAAGTGAAACACTTTGATGGAAAAAATTTGTTGCTAGCCTAGTATATTGGAGCTTGGGTATTGGCCAGCCTAGAGAGAAGATTGGATCAGCCCATCTACACTATACAGGTGGACATGCAACAGCATTATGGTAGCCTTCCTGGATCTTGATGTGTAGATGCCTTGATGGACTAAGGAAAAAATAGTGAGCAGTATGGGTGCGAAGGACCAACAAGACAAGATATGACAAAGAAGTTGCAGCGAAGTTTGTCATTGTATCTTGTATACCATAGGCTATTGTATTATTCATATTTGGTTTAATATAATGAATATTGGTGATTGTACATATTGTACAATTTTTTTAAAAATTGTGTATATTGTGCATATGTGATTTACTGCTTTATGTTTCCATTGTGAAAATTAGTTTAGTGGTTAAGATTCTTGGTTTGGTAGCGTCATTGATTTAAGACTCTAACTTAGACCCAAGGACGTGGAAATTCAACATGGTATCAGACCGTGTCAGAGATAATTTGGAAGTGTTATCAAGATAAATCCCCTCTGCAGACAGAGGCGATCTCTCTAGCCCTACGGTGGGTCTAGGAACACGAGATTATTTCTATTGAAAAGCTTTCTTACTAGTGTTTACAATGAAATGAGGAAAGAGACACAAATACCTTTTTCCAAATTCTATACTTGGATCTGTTGATGGTGACCTCTATCCATGATCCTTGTAGGCCCGTTTCCTGCTACTTATGGCGTGCTAATACCTATGGATGATTAAGAGACAAAAAAAAATGTGATACGTTACATAATAAACATAAACACTAGCTATCTAGCAGATCAAGGAGTACTCAAATATTTGCATAAACATGTAGACAAATATAGAAAGTGAACATCACATGTTATTATTGATCAATTACAAAAGGAGAGCTTACAACTAGGCCTTGATGTTGGAGGCATCCTTAGGTGAAAATTTGAGTCCTTCACCAAAGCTAAAAAAGAATTCCTTCTCTTGATCAATTAGGCTTTATCACGATGCTAGCGTGCAAAGGGATGAGAGTTCAGACGAGTCTGACAATGATCAACCAAGCTCTAAACTTGGGGGAATGAGGGATGTGAATTTATAGGAAGGGAGAAGAGGTTGGGAGCCCATGAAAGGATGAGGAAGGCCCAGTTTCTAAGGGATGATCCTCCATGGATGAGATCAAGGCTCTAAAATGAGAGAGCTCAACCTTATCATCATTGTTTAACAACCAACTCACCACCCTTGAGCTTCTAGAGGTCGAAGCTTCTCCTCCATTTGAGGAAGCACTACCAGAAAGGGGATCAACGTGGTTTTCCAATAAATTAGGGCGCTGACAGGGTCGGGCCAGAACTATGAAAATGACATCAGTGCATTCATGGCACCAAGAAGGACATTGACCCAGGAAACTAGGAATTTGACCATGTTTCTTCAGTAGTCTTTCAAGGAAGTCTTCTTTGGATATTCAAGGGAATATGTTAACATATTTCTTAATGGTGGAAGCCTTACACATGATCTGTCATGGGGTATTTCAGTATCAGGGACGGGAAAATGAGCATGGTGACAATTTATTGTGTAACAGATGCCGCCTAAAGCATGAAGGCATAACAGGGAGTGATGGCTAAAATTCTTTATGAACCAAGGCAAAGAACGCAGACCACCTTCAGAAAACCTGCCAAATCAAACATTTTACAATATATGATATCTCTGGTATAAATATGCCCAGCCACATAATGTTGCACTAGGCATCAAATGATGCATGAACCCATGGTATGGTCCCAAACATTCGTCTAAAAGAGATAATATAAATGGATCTGCGGTATGGAAGCATCCATCTGTATAGATAGGATCATGTATACAATCATGAATACTCAATAAATCCTTGCAGCCTGGACCAAAAATCAAATGTGACCCAGGTTATTCACCACGATCTCAATCAACCCAATGTACAAATCTAACCATGTGAATAAATGTGTTGGTGTTGAACATGGTAGAAACCACCTTATTACCGGTCAATGATGAGAACCCTTAATAGGTACGAGAGAGACCACCAATAATGATGATGGAACTCAAGGTACAACATCACAATCTACAACCGTGAATGAAGGTGTTGAATTCAAACACTAGCATAATCATTTGATCGAAGGCCAATGATGTGAACATATGGTCAAACATGAAGAATTTCCATTGAGGCATGCAAGCTCCAAGGTACTGAAATAAGTTTCTAAATCACCTTCCCGGATAATGAGCTGAATTCGACAGGAAGTGATTCATTGAAGGAGGGCCATGATGATTCCCACATCATCGACACGAAACATCAGATATCTTAAGATGATAGGAGTGATTTGGGATTGTAACAGAGGAGGTCAAATAAGAAGAGGATGTTTGAAAAAAAGGACTTCTCTTGAACATATTGGCGACATGACACCAGAGGGTGGCAATCAAACAGGATCAGAGGTCACGTTGAAATTTTTTTTAATAAAATGAGAAGAAAACGGATTTCCAAAACCCATGGAGGAAAATTGACGAATGTAGGATTCCCCCAACCCGACACGAACTGCAGATGAGTGTTATGTTCAAGAACGACAAGCTGCCCAAAATACACATAGGATGTTCATTTTCAATTTTCCCTTGTTATTGCTAACGAGTACCTATTTATTTTTTATAGCGAGCGTGAAGATGATAGCATATGCTAAGCATATAAGTTCATTCTTCAAATGAATCCATCCTAGTAAGTTTAAAAATCCCTAGAAAGAAGGAACTAGGTCTCTTCATGGTCACAAGTCTATCATCGTTTAATATTTTAACAAGTCCAACTAAAGGTAAACTCGGTAACTTTTCATGTTTAAGGAGTTTGAAAAGAAACAAAAAGAAAACTCCATCACGTCCCATTTTCATAAATTGTCTCTCAAATCCGAAAAGGTAGAAAACAATATCTAAGAGAACCTCTTGACCATGTTCGATCAAGGTATTACTTTTTCGTAAATAGTAAATCTCAGCCCGAAAAAGGGGTATATGTATATTGAGATCACGTCAATTCATTCACTTTAACGAGTTCGAAATGACAAGTACTCGGCAATATTTTCATTTTTCGAGAGTCAAAAAAGAGCTGAAAGTTGATTCCAGGGGGGTTCCTTTTTCGTAAACGTTTAACGAACCCAAAAAAGAGATAAAATTTAACTCGTTTGTATCAAAAACAATCATCAGTAGTGTGGAAGTCCAGTACTGCACATAAACAAAAAACATCACGGATATCAAGGAAATATAATAAAATTTTGCTGAATTTTTTTCAAACATCTATAAATAGACCAAAAAACAAATTCATTTTCACCTTTCTATTTTGAGAAGAGCATTTTGTCCATTTTCCCTCTAAATTTCAAGTCAACAGTGCGGTCGATCTGGGACACCATTCGTCGATCCTTCAGCGCCAAGTAAGAGCTCTAAACCTCCTTTTAATTTTGATTCCTTTCATTTCCCATTTAATTTCAAAAATAGGGAGGTGGAGGGAAGAATTTAAAACTTTAAAATCTCCTGCGAACAACGTGATTTCAAGTTATCGAGGTCATGCTGATCGCGTTTAGGCCGTTAGGGCAGTGTGCCACCAGCGCTGATTAATTATGACAGTCGCGCTAACCCCGGGAAGGATTTTAAAACATGAGATCCACCAAACTCCACCATTAATTTCTAAAAATACTCCAATGCAAACTCCTAAAAAGCCAATTGGACATGTTTTGCAGGTGCTTTCATCAAAGATGTCGGCCGAATGGGAAGAAAGAGGCCATGAGGTAGAAGACCACCAATATTTGTAGGACCAAAATTGCGTCAATTCTTTGCGCAATTTCGCGTTGTTGAAATTATTCCAAACATATGGTCTTAGAGCTCAACTAGAGCTACTCCAATACTTGATCAATATAAGGGACATGGACCGACAGTTATTTGTCATCGAGGACAAAGAGTTAGAATTAGATGTGAAGGACATCTATTTCATTACTAGACTGTCCAGGAGAGGGTAGAGGATCCAACTCTCCTGAGCTCGCGTAGGGGGTGAGAGTACCAGCATGCTCATCCAGAGATACTGTCCTGGGGCATGGAAGATAGAGAGAGGGAAGGTAGACATTTATTCCATCATAATTCTTCCCCTGTGATACATTGAATCATGAGAGTGGCAGGATCTTATGCGTTGCACAAGGAGACGAAATCTTAGTTCCAATACGCGGTGGACTTCTTGGCCCCAACGATGCTCAACCAGTGTGAGGGGTTGTTGGCTAACATGAAGAGCCATCTAACCAAGTGCAAGACAGGGAGACTGAAACAGTTTGGGTACGGATCAATCCTGGTGACCTTCTTTCTAGAGATAGTACCCCTATTCCAGTAACAATGGCTAGAGATTCATGATTTAGCCCCAAGGGATCTGAGGCTGATGAGATGGTGCGACATTATGCCTCGATAGGGTGGGGGCCAACAGATGCATTTCCCCACAGATTTTTCCAGTTGGTTGCGGCATCAACTTATTGTAGTTGAGGACTATGCATATGTCAGCATCGACTTCAGAGGAGATTGGGATCTTCCGATTCCACCAGGCACACAGTGGATAGATGCAGGTAAAAAAAAATTAACATTTTTACTTTTTGAATGTTTTTCTGTTATGTATTTTGAAACGTAAACATATGATGTGTTTACATATATGGGTCCTCAGATACCTCCAAGCATTTCACTAATTTCACATAGGGTAGCCCGTCTAGCAGAGGATGGTCCTTATGAGGAGAGAGAAAACACACTAGCTGACCCGGAGTGGAACCTGGTTGGCCTCACGAGAGGCATTCTAGAGTATGCTACATTCGATGATATTCTTATATGCCTTCAGAGACATACAGTCGGAGTTCCGGGAAGCCTGTGTCGATTACTCTGGCGAGTAATTCGAGTAGTCACTTGCTACCATAAGCACCATGTGGGCGAATAGCAACCTTATTTTACATTTTTGTACTAATGTAGGCTCGAAGAGGCATTTTTGTAACATAGCACATATTTTTTGAGATTTTGGATGTAACACACTTGACAGACTGATATGTGTGTGTGTGTGTGTGTGTGTGTGTGTGTTTCTATGACTACTTGTGTATCATGATGATGTCTTGATTTTACATATTGCGCAAATGTATATCTAATACATGGTCTGATAATGTATCTGTTAATGTATTTAAACGTCTTGGAATATGTTGATATGTGATAAAATCAAAATGTCTTTCCAATAATCCAACACACAAATACATACACAAAATTTGAGGATTGCACACAGAATAATGCCCATTCAATTGTAACACAACAAGTTGTGAGTCTAACTTAACAACCAAATCTATAATCCCAAGATCAATGGCATTCGATAATAGTTAAATCACCACACTATACTTGGAAATATTGTTATTTGTTTGACCCAAACAAATACCTTGTAAATTAATCAACTTACCATCTCGAGCAAAGAGTGCCCATGCTACGGAAGATAGGTTTTGTGTGCTACGACAAGCACCATCAGCAAAACCAACATAATGATTCGAAGACATCTACAAACCAAGTGGAACGTAAGGTGAGCAGAGGAAACATGTCTGCAAGGCAAACAATCACACCAAAAATCAACTCAAAGCACACTAATGAATAAAAAACTAATGTACAAAGTATCGCACTTATGATTAAGCATAATATTTTTTCAAATAGAGCCCATTTTGGGGCTCAACCAAAGAATGTCCTTCATAATCAGCTAGCTCATAGGATCCATGCTCTAAAACATGTTGAATGGTATAGGGCCCATGCCACATTGGCTCGAGTTTTCCTACTCCCAACTTATCATGGGCTTGGTCATAAAGCAGGACCAAGTCACCTTCAGAGAAAATTCAGGGGGTGATAGATTTGTCATATTGAACCTTAACTCATCATTTTTTTGCTTCAATAACTAAAGAATCAAGTTTTCGGGTCTCGTTGAGACGTTTAAGATACAGCAGACGTTCCTCTTCCAGCGAAGTATCAGGAAGTAATTCAATAGTTAGCTTCAGGGAAGGAATATCACACTCGATCGGGAGTGGGGCCTCTAGACCATACACCAACTGCAATGGTGTGAATCCAGTGGCATTCTTAGTAGAGGTTCAGTATACACACAGATCTAAGAAAAGCATGAGGTGCCAGTCTCATTTTTGCTTCCCAATGGTGCGCTAAATCGTAGTCACCAAGACTTTGTTGACATCCTCAACCTGGTCATTGGCCTAACAATAGTAAGGGGTGGAGTTATCGTGGCATAACCCCATCTGAGAAGAGAGCTTTGTCATCATATGATTACAAAAACAAGTTCCATGATTAGTGACAATCACTTTCGGGACACCAAACCGAGCTATGACATGATTAAACAAGAATGGCACCGCAGTTAGACCTTCATTATCGTATGTAGGCATCGCCTCGGCCCATTTAGAGAAATATTCAATGGAAACGATGATATAGCCATGCCCCCAGGATGAGCGAGGGTTATAGGTCATAAAATATATGCCCCATTTCGCAAAAGGTTTGACGGTCACAACTGGGTGAAAGGGTGAGGGTGGGGTGCACTCTTTCCGGGAGTAGATCTGGAAATCATGGAATTTGCGTACTGCGATAATGTAGTCTTTAGAAATAGATGGCCAGAAATACCCTACACATAGGATATTTTGAGCGGTAGCATAACCACACATGTGACCACTGCAAGCCCCGAAGTGGTAGTCATTGAGAGCTTTCTCAACTTCCTCGAGAGTCAAACAATGGCGGAGGATAGAGTCAATTGTGTCTCCAACGATACGGTAAGACTGGGACTGGTAGCGAATCCGTCTTTGCTCAGAGTGTGATAGCTCTGGCCAAAATTTGGGTCTGGAGATATACGATAATGGATCCATACCATGGATCAAAAGTACTAATGAGAAAGAAATTATCATCGGGGATGGACTCATCGAGAGAAGTGGGATCACCCATGGTGGGAAGATCAAAAATAAACTCAGCAAAGACTAGGGATTTATTACACTTAGAAGCAGTGAATTCTCAGTCAAAATCTTGAAGGATAACGATCCATTTCGAGTACCTTCCCCAAAGAAACTTACGTGTGAGAATGTAATTCATGGGGTTGCAATCAGAAATCACCAAAGTTTTGCACAAGAGAATGTAGTGACAAAAACGTTGAACAACATGGACAAAAACCAGTGAGAGTTTCTCTACGTGATAATAATGGGTCTCGGTATCAAAGAGATTTCAGCTCGAGTAGTACACTACATGTTCTTGACCATCGTCGTCATCCTCAACCAGCACCATACCAATAATGTTGTCGACGACAGCCAAATATAGGCAGTAATCACGGTGATAATTGGGGGGATGCAGCAGCGGAGCCATAATGAGGGCTTTTTTCAATGCATCGAAAGAGCTCTGAGAAATTTCATCCCATAAGAATGGGATTCCCTTTTTCAATAAGCGCATAAAGCCTTTGGAAAACTCGGCGTAATTCAGTACGAAACAACAGAGAAAATTGGCTTTCGCCTGCAAACTCTGCAGTTGATGAACAGAAGAGGGAGGAGACAAATTAACGATCGCCTCGAATTTTAGAGGATCGATCTGGATGCCTTCTTTGGACACCATGAAACCTAATATCTGACATCATTCGAAGCAGAAGACACACTTTTGAGGATTCAACCTGATATTATAGTGTCGATAGCGTAGGAAGATAGCTCTAAGGTGTTCCAGGTGATCTCTGCGTTTCGTAGAATGAGCAGGAAGGTTGTCAAGATATGGATGGACTATGTGCTTAATTTCATGAAAATCATAAGACATAGCTCATTGGAAGGTGGCTCTGACATTCTTTAGGCAAAAATGAAGCTTTTTATATGTGAAAGTTCCCCATGGACAGATAAAAACGGTTTTGTGTTTATCAGCTGGAGCAATGTTACTCTGGTTATAGCCGGAGAAACCATCCATAAAGGAGAAAATCTCACTCCTGGCACATTCATCAATGATCTGATTGATAAAAGGAGTGGGGTAATTTTCCTTAGTTTACCCCTTTTTTATTCTTTTTGTGTTTTATTTTTAAAATGTATTTGTCCACGATAACATTTTATCTATGTACATCTCCTTAGCTAATCTTAAGTTGAGGATTAATGGCGACAGTTCCAAATTTTACCAATCAAGGAATCCCCTTAGATGGGAATCCTGGTCCCTTTCCTTCTTTTGTAAATGTTGGTGCTCCTTATTTGGCAACGCTGTCCCTCCCGGGATTAACCGTTGGTCTGTCAGTTTTGTTATTTTTGACTCTTGTGGTTTTGAACATCCAATCTGATTTTCAACCAAGTTCTCCTCCACTTGAACAATGTTAAACCTATGTTGATCTTAAGGTTGACCCTCACCTTCTTCTCCCACTTCTTCACCTCATTCTTCCTCTTTGCCTAGTGAAATTTTGGATTCCAGCAACAAGGTGGCTAAGAAGAAGAAGAAGAAGGAAAATAAGCAAGAGGGAACACAAGCGACCATCGTTACCAATGAAACTGACATAGAAAAACCTCCCACTTCATCCTGCAAAGTCAAATTCCCTTGCAAGATATGTGAGGTGACAATATTCTTAGAAATTTCCCCGGTATTCCCAAGGTATTAGAAGTGTGGTCTATTAGCCCAAATCAGTCATTTTCATTGGCCTCTACAGATCATGTTGGTGATGTACCTTCCACTAGATATCATAAGACTAATAAGTAATAGGGTAAGATCAAAATTCCCTGTAGGTTATGTGAGGGGAAAAATCCCATTCACCTATATCCTTATATGGACAAAGCCTCTAAAGTATTGGATACCCTTTTGGCTTCTGAGTCTTGTCTTCAAGTTGGTTAAAATAATTTTTCTTCGATTCCTTCGTTAGTTTCTCATGTGATTGATCGACATTCATTAGTGCTCAATCTCGCTCACTTTGAAAGTCAATCTCATGATTCCATTTCTGACCAATCATTGGTTGAGAAAAGGATCGACCTGATTCCACCTACGGTTCATCAGGTCTTTTCTGTAGAGAGTGGAACTCATCCCGCTCAGGTTCTCTTTGTTTCCTCTGATTCCCCAGGATCGGAGGGAGATCCTCCTGTTCCCACGATTTAGGAGGGTGATCATTCAGCTCTCGTTCCCGCAATCCAGGAGGGCAATCCTCCTGCTCCCGTAACGCAAGGGGATAGTTTTCCCATTCTGATGGCACCCCTTCCATGTAGTTTGGTCATTTCCATTTTGTTATCACTCCTCCAGATTCCCAAGGTTGAGGAAGGAATCCCAACAGAGGTAACCACAAACCAAGCTTTTTACTTGATAGCTAGCCCTATCAAGCCGGAGAGGACTCTCTCCAAAAAGGGTCACAACCAAGAAGGCTGGATAAGTTAGGGTTTTTAGGCTAGATAATGAGTACAAGGGGTTGTTTTGATTTTTGGTTTGGTAGGGTAAATCAGTAGATAATGAAAATAGATCAAGGGAAGGTTAGGTCGGGGCAAGAGACAAAAAGGGTTGCAGGGATGAATGGGGCAAGGTAGGTACAATGTAAAACACTTAAGGCAAATGGTTATGGGATGGTTCAGAAAATTTAAGAAGGATGAGGGAAGCATAGAAGATGAATTTCTCTCAGACAGAAGACATGAAACAAATTTTGACCAGTTATCCAAAACAGAGCATGACTAGCATGAATTCTGAATCTCACACTTATAAAATATCATATCATAGAAATGGAAAGGAAATTAACAATACATTCACACATATGTAACTAAAGAGGAAACAATGAAGGACATTTAATACCACAGGTATCCCATAAATATAGGTGCAACTCCTCTTGTATTAATGGCCAAAACTGAATACAAAGTCTTCTTGATCCACAAAGAAAAATGAAATTGATTCCAACTTTTGACTCCTTTGAAGACCTAAGATAAATAGACCTAAAAACCACCTCCACTCGTCCATAGGGGTCGAATCCATGAGGTGAGGGAGATATTACACAAAAATTTCAACTGATAATCAGAGTGTAGGATGAGAAAGTGACTCATTCCTATTTCTAATGAACTGATTCATTACACCTCAACTGATTGACTTACATAATGTATTTACCCTAGATAAAAGTATAAACATGACATTTACATTCATCTTGACCATTTAAATTAGTAATTTCTCATTTCCCAAGGTAAAAATTCAAACTAGAGGGAAAATCAAAAAATTGTTGAAGACTATGAAAAATGGAATTTCCCTGTCAAACGCACAACGTCCAAGCAGAAAAAATGACATGTTTTCAAGGCTGGTTTTGAGTGCGTTCCCGGTGTCAAAATTAGCTCCATGATATCTCATTGGAAAGCTATCTAAGTCTAGTTTCCAAAAATACCTCCAGTTTTCAAAATTGTTCTCCTTTTCTCTGTCAAAAACCTGTTCTCCCAAAACTGGTAAACGAGCAGCGACGAGGTAGAATTTGAGGCAAAAACATGAAAATTTGATGGTTTTTGGCACTTTTGATGGACCATTTCTCCTCCAAAAACTCTAAAATTTGCTAGGGTTGATGTCCTCATCAATATTAACATGATGGTGGTGTACATTTTTCATTTTGAGGCCCCAAAAAAGAGCACAGCATCTAGGTCGCTACACCTTTGGAAAAATTTCTACGTGCAAAAGTACTAAAAAACACATAAATGAAAAAAAGTGCAAAATGTGCCAAAATTTTGTCAAAATAGTGAGGGTACTTGCTCATCAAGTGTTTGAAGCATGGAGTGACACCTCAGAAAGTATTTCTAACTTCTCTTTCTTCTTTTGTTTGGTCAAAGCTTGAATTTTTGCATGGGCTCTTTTGAGATTGGCCCTTGCAATTTTGTTCCTCATGGCGTAGTGCTTTGCCATTTTCCTCTGAATGTCATTGTCCTTTTGAGCCTTGGCCAAGATCTGCTCCAAGTTTTGGTTTACCCTCTGAAGCCATGCTTTTTTTTTCTCATTGATTTCTATGGCAAGTTGTTCATCTAAGGTAAGTTGGTCTGCTAGCTCAACTTCCCTTTGTTTCTCTAAGGATAGAGCTCTTTTCAGCCCTCTAGTCCTTGGTCTCTCTCTTGGAGGTTGATCCTCCTCATCATCAGGTTCACCAAACTTTTCCAATGTTTTTTCAAGCAAGTCTTTAGCCTTTTCTGCCTCTCTTCGTGCTTTGATACACTTCACCTCATTGATGACTTGCTTGGTTTTAAGCTACTAATTTTCTTGTTCAAGGAATTCAATCACATACTTGGCCCTCTCAAGGTTAGTTTCAAGTTCACTAATCTTTGCCTCTTTGCCTTTGATTGTTGCACTGGTAATTTTGTCTTCATCTTCCTCACCTAGGTCAATCAAATAAAATTCATGCTTTGTCTCATGTTTTCCCTGCTCATCATCAATGTTTAGCTCTTTTTCCTTTTCCTTGCCTTTGTCTACCTGTTGTGTTGATGAAGAAGGCATGCCCCTTTCACTCCAAGTGAAGTAAACACATTCGTATAGCATCTCTGATAAGTTTTGGGAAAAGGGTGAACCTCAGTCAAACTAGCCCATGCTGCCTCAATATCTTCCTCACTGCTGGATGACTGTGAATCATGATGTGATGATGATTTAGGGTTATATAAAGGTGAAGAAGAAGGATCAATATGAGGTGAATTAAACTAACTTGGTGATGATGTATGAGCAGTAGGCTTAGATGGAGAAGCAAATGTGGGAGGATGAGATGATGAAGGGGTATTATGATCATGCTGACTAGGTGGGGTAGTAAAAATCTCATTTGATATGAAGGTGTCCCATGGAATGTTCTTTTGATAAAGCTAATACATGACTATCATTTTGATGAGGGAGTGGTGGAAAATACTCTGCATTTTATGACCATAATCTCTCTTTTGTGCAATTTATGTCATTTTGTCAATGTTGCAGGAGAGATAATAGGGCATGTGAAGCATTCTGACTCTACTGAAGAGCACGAGAAGCCATATATGATAGGAATAGAGTCTAGAAAACCTCCCCTCATAGGTGAAGTATTTCATAATGACTCTCATCATAGGGACATATCTGTCAAGGAGATGAGAGAAAGGGAAAATTGTCTTTTTATCATCCTTGTATCTTGGTTTAAGATATGGCTCATAGTAGAAATGACCAAGGTCTCCTTGCTTAAACCATTTTTCTCCTACATTTGGGATCCCTGTTGTTATCCACCTATAAAATTTTTCATATCAAATGGTGGCTAAATCATGTTTCAAGCCTTCAAGAAACAATTTTATTGCCAAATTGTTAGTTCTTGAAGTCTTGCAAAGATATCTTATCCTTGAGTTAATCTTTACTGGTGTTTCCCTCTCAATTATGAAGATCTGTTGTTTTCCTGAAGAAAAGACTGCTGCAGAAAACCCATTTTTCCCTTCATTTTTACCCCTTCTTCCACTCAAAATTAACCTCCTTTTTATTCCCTTTTACCTCATAAAATTCCTCTAGTTTCCCTCATTTCCCTTCTTCCCTTCATGAAAACCCCTTTTATAAGGTTTAAAGCTCCTTTTTGGACAATACCAAACCCCTCAAAATCCTTTGAAAATTCATGAAAAACCCATTTTTTCATTATAGGCCTAATTCCCTTTGGGCTAAACCCTAAACCACTTCCCCACCATATACCCATACCCAGGACCAAGAGTTAAAGTCCCGAAGCAATTATCGCAATCGAAACTTTCGACGAGCACATGTCTTTTTGTTACATAAAACTTTCGATCTGATTGGCTCCTTTTATTAATATCCCTCGATCCCTTTGCCTCTTCGCAAAACCAAGAGCCCGCAATCGGGCACTAAAACATATAAATAAACCCTCCCCGAAGCCAATTTACCTTTGTATTTTATCAAAAGCCCCATTTTTCATATTTTAAAGAGTCCCGACGGTTCATTGGTTGGGCAAACCCCAACCATTGATCTTAAACCAACCAACGATCTGCGCAATCTCACATCGGAGATTTCCATTGGGCACGTTTAAATATTTTATTTGCCCCCTCCGATTGGCCCCTTCTGATGGATTCCTAGCCGTTGATCTCCCATTCCAGGCCCAGATCTGACGGCCCACATCGCTTCATCCCAAGGCCCATCCCTCTGCCTTTGGACCTCCACAGACAAATCTCCACCATTGATCTGATCCTTAGATCAACGGCCCCTGTTCAATCGCATTGGAGATTTTCACTGCGCCTTTCCTCTCTCCTCCTCCGATCGCAAATCTTCTGATTGGATCTGGGCCATCCATACACTCAGATCCGACGGCCCAGATCAATCCTCCCAACCTTTGTTAAAATCATGAAAACCCCGCTGTATAATTTTTTTCGGTGAATCTCTGCCTTTGATCTCTACAGATTAATGGATCACATTAACCCAAGCTCTGCTTACCCCTCGCCATATTTTGTTCATTTAACCCCGAGATTAAATCTCCGTCATTGATCTCCGTGGTCTAAACTAATCCAATGGTCTAGGATCGTTCGGAAACCCCAAAATTCATTTGTGCCTTTCGTTGTTGATTAAGGTTTTCGACCCATTTCTTTATAAATTCTTCTGTTTCATTACAAAGTGACCCCTCCGCTTTATATATTTATGATTGATCTCAACCGTTGATCTTTGTAGATCAATGGTTCTGACTTAATCTCCCCACCGTTATTCAACCGCCTCTCCTTTCGACCTCGGAAAAGTAATCCTCGTCGTTGGATGCTTTCATCCGACGGCTGCGATCTAACCTCAGCCTCCAAAGCAGTCTAAAACCAAATACACATGATTTTTCTAATTTTTCTTGGTTTGTGCAGGTTTTAATGGATTTTCAATTATTTTAAAAGAAATTTGAAGGCCAGGGATGATGATCCCTCAGGCCTTTATTCATAAAATAAATCTTCCCGCAGGGTTCCATATCATGTTTCATCCGTGCCTCATGAGCACTGATTCCATTTTAAAACCCTATGCGCACCTGCACATCAACAAGACACATCAAAGTTAAATCAAACAGAGAGTATGAGTATTAAAATATCCAGTCACAGTAGAGATAAATAATTGAAGATGGTTTAACACAGTTTTGAGGGATTATGGCTTAAACCAACTATCTAAAGCCTAATCCACTCAATTAAACGCATTTTGAAGAACAAAAGAAAGGATTTAGGCCTAATCAAGCCTAACACACAGAATCAAATCAGATTAACGGCGTTTAAAGAAAGACAATAATATATAGCAGTTCGAAAAGCCTCCACTACCACATCAAAGGCAAATTGAACCCTCTCCAGCTACCACAGAGCCACTTGCAGCCTCAAAGAAATCAAAAGAAGGCCTACTTATTACTTAAACAGAAGATATTTGCATAAAGACACCTGAAAAGTTATTACCAAAGAAAGAACAAATTTTGAAACTGTCAGGGAAGTTATTGTAAGGGATAGGTAAGCCTCGAAGTCAATATTTTTGCCCATTTAACCTAAAAATAGCAGAAACAGAGTACATGAAAGAAAATTATAATTCAATGCTCTCTTGCCTTAGGCCTTGCATGGTTCTCGAGGCTAGGAGTTGCATTTAGTGTAGAATTTATTGCATTTCAAACCTAAAGCTCTCCCACCTCCTCATTTCTTCTACAAATACTTCTGAAGAAGATGAGATACAGGTTGGTTGGTTGATCACTAGTTGTAATACTGAAACTCTCTGAAATAATACATAGTCTATTGAAGTTGAAGAAGAAATTGAAGTCTTGGAAGCCCTGATGATGTTGTTGTATGCTTGTTCTTGAGAAGGCTCTATCATTGGATCCATGAGCTTGGTTGTTGGTGAAGTATTTTGAACTGTTTAAACGTTTTCTCCTGTTTTCATTTTGTTCCATAATTTCTTACTACAGTAGGATGAAAGTTTTAGGCTAAGAAATGACTCCTGGAAGCACCTTAGACCTGTTTATCCTTCACTGTTTTATGTTTTCTTCTGCTGAGGTATTTTAGAGTCTTTACTCTCTCTCTTTAGTCCTCACGCTTGTTTATTTCTCTAATATTTCGAATAGTTGGTTTCAGCATGATTTATGGTTTTCCCTGCTTGTCTGCTGCCACTTAAAGGTTGTTATTGAAGTCTCCCTTTGAAGTATCTTTGTTTATAGTGAGCCAAGGAGGTATGTTTTGATCATAACCTTTGTCCTTGCTTAAACAGTTGTCTTAAAGGTCTTTTATAGTTGTGATCATATATGTATTAGGTGTTCCCTCTTCTATGACTGCAGTTATCAGTAAATCTTTTATGTTTTTCTAAGTCATTTGAAATAAAATCTTTGAGGAAACAGGGTGTTCCCCAAATCTTCGATTTCATTTTAAAAGTTGTTTTGAAGTCATTATTTGCTTAAAGTGTGGTTTGTAGAATTTATGGCTAGAGTTGTTTATCAAATACCTCTTTATTGTTCAAGTTATGTTTTCAAATTCCCTTTGTTGAGAATTCAAACTCTCTTTCTAAAACATTGATGTCCATCTCATTCCAAAAACCAGAGGATCCTGTGGCCAAGTTAGATTTTCCCTTTGATATCCCATATCCATTGATTAGTTTGTCATAACCTCTTTTTTGACTCCATTTCCCAATGAAACTGATACTCCTTCTTTCTACCTGCCTTTCCTAGACCTTTCATATTCTGCTGTATCAATTCAACCAAACAAACAAAACAAACAGTTGCACTTAATAACTAGTCTAAAATCAATACTTAAAAGAAAACAAGACATACATTTGCAAACAATATGAGAGATCCCTCTCTGAGAACAGCAGGACTAGATCCTGGAACTCTAAAGATTGGTTCTGATGTTGCCTTGTCTTTTGATTAGCCAATCTATCAAAATACGGGACACCAACATAATGGCGATCACGGTGGGACCTTGAGTTCATAGTTGCCTAACAAGCTCTTATTGACTCATTAGTCTTTCAAACAACCATAGAAACTCAGAAAAACCCAAAAAATATTTCAGATTGGCTTCATAATGAACATGGTGGTGGACCATAAAACCTTTTACCTCCAAAAGAGCTAAAAATTTCCACCTGGTGACTCCACTAGCCTCCGATAGGCCTATTATCCTTCCAGTCCTTGTAGACTCCCTTGGGAATGCATTGAGCAAACCCAATCATGCTGTTGGTGGACAGAAAATTTCAAAATTTTCCACCTGGCGACTCCACAATTCCAAAAGACCTAATGACTCTGAACTGGTTGATATGATACAGTGACCTCTTTATTACAAACATGGCTCCAAGTATGGACAGAGAAGCTAAACTAAACACATTATTGAAACTAATTGGAAAAATAGTGTACATACTTGATAAAATATTGGAAAGGCATCAGGATGATATAGATGTTGATTATCCATAGCAACCTATGCTTTTCCCAGATCAAACACAAACTCGACCACTACAAGACCTAGTCAATGAGCAATATATAGATGATGATAAAGAATTTATAGAAGAAGGTGAGCAAGATTATAGAGAGAAAAATAAAGAAAAACTACTGATCATGATGGAAAATATGGTGTACATGCTTGGGAAAAGAGTTGAAAGGTATGAGGCTAACTTAGATATTGATGATCTAGAGCAGCCCATGTTTCTTTCAAATCAAGAACAAACTCAAACACCACAAGATATGTATGATGAACAAGATTACAAAGAAAGCAATGAAGAAGGTTATCAGGAAATTCCTAATTACTTACCTATATCTTGTACAATGTTATTAAGAGAACTTCATGACCAAATTGCAAAAACTAATAGTGAGCGGTGCCTTGAGGAAAACATAAGCCATTTTGAATCCACAAAATCTGAAATAGGAGAAGAGACAACGCAACCAGAGTCTCTGCCTTTATGTCATGACTCATTTCAGATTATTAAAGAAGAGTGGCATCCTGATAATCTATTAGAAACAACTCTTGAAACCCATATTCTAAATAATTGTCACAAAAATCATGAGGAGTTGTTTAAAACTGAGGCAGACCAGGAAAAACAAGATAATCCTCAAAGATCCCCTACAAACACAAATGAAGATCCCTTAGAAGAGGCTCAAGAAGACATCAGGCCTCAAAATCAGCCAACACAAGAGAAATAAGACTGTTGTACATCTGTCCTAAGCAAATAGAAAATTCCTTCTCTTAACAGAAGAAGAGATTGATCTAATATTGAACAGACCACCAGCCTCCAAACCTTCATTTGAACAAAACACTTCTGCTCATCTACTTACTGAACCTTGTTGTCTTGAATCAGAAAATAAAATTGTAGAAAAACTCAAATAAAAAACAAATTGATAACCCAATATGTTTGATTGGTGACATTGTTTATACTAATTATTTTTCAACTTCTGATCAGTCTGATGATGATGATGAACTCCAAACAGAAACTAATCATGCAGGGCAACTAGCAGTTGATTGGTGTCATGAATTTCATTATCATCAGCTTGAGAGCAGCAATCAACCAATCCAATCCATCAGAAATAGCTTTCACATAATTGGGAATCAACAATCTATTATTTGTAAGGTTGAGATTAAAAAGCAAGAGGAATTTCTTGAGCAAGATGAAGATAAGGAGCCTTCTCTTGAAAGTATTGAGGTAATAAAGGATACCCCTGCTCAAGAATATGATGATCTCTTTACAAAATATAGTCCACTGAATCAGAACATATCATAATTACAAGAGGACAACACTACAATATATGATGAAACCTCTAGTTCAGATAATGATGAAGATGAAGAAAAGGTTCTTTCTCAAAAGAATCTTTTCCTTGATCCAGTGGAGAAAGAAGAGATGATCCTGGTAGAACCATGTCTTCCAAATACTCTTAGCCAGGCATTATTTCAAGATCCCTTTGCTCACTTCTTGAAGATATTTGAAGAAGGGATAAAGGTTATTAAGAGCAGTGTATTACCAAAGGCAAGAAGATTATTTAGCACTGCTGCTAAAAAAAGAAGGGAATGGGAGTGGCCCTGTTTGTCCAGCCTGCCCAAAGAGATGAAGAAGGACCAATCATGGAATCATTTACTGGATTGGTTGTACTGGAAAAGAGAGTTCATCAGCTAAAAAATGTAAATATTCCAAGTTAGATTAGGTTAGATAGGAATGTCAATAAAGCTCAGCTTTGAGCATTTTTGTTAGTTGTTGATTTTTGTCTTGAAATAAAAAGGAAAAATACAAAAACAATAGAAAAGAAAACAGGGCAGAAAGGAAAACAAGATAGGTACAGCCCCATACCAAAAAAGAGAAACAAAATCTGAAAGTGTGCAAGCCCAAATGCCACTCCTAAGAAACACACTCCTAGTTAGTCATACAACCTAATCATGACTAATTAGTTTTCAATTTACTGCTGATAGGTTAGTGAATTAGATTTTCCAAGCAGCTTAATCTTGGCTTATTAGTTAGGAAGATTAGGATAGAAAATTAAAGGTTCAAACAAGCTCAAAATCTGAACCTGTAAATTCCAAAAGAAAGAAAGACTCCAATCTGTTTAAATATTGAGTCAAATATAGAAGCAAACTGGTTCTGATATGCTCAAAAATTGAACCGGTCAACAATGAAAAACAGCTCAAACAAGCTTAAAACAGAGCTGAAGAAAAGAGAAGGATGTTCTTAAAACTTTCAGATCTTAAGCCTTCACCATTTTGATTTAATTTTCTACAAATAATAAATCTATGTACAACCTGTTTTTATGCCATAGATCAGCAACAAGTTAGATTTTTCAATCCTGACTTGGCTTCTTTTTTAAATTTTATGTTTTAGAAGTTAGAGAATAAAAATCTGTCAGACAGTTTAATCCTAACAGATAGTAGTTAAGTAGAGAAGCTTATGAACTCAACTGTTTAATCTGAGTTCATGGAGAAATAAGAAGTAGACTTAGATTAGTTTTATGATTTCAAAAGAATAAAATGTTTGTAAAAAGAGTTTTCCAATCCAAATGCACTCTGAAAGAAGAAAAAATGCTAGATAAGTAGGATTGGGTAGGTAGAAAGCTTGTTTGATAGATTTCCATTGTTTTCATGGCTGCTAACATTATCAGAACAAAAGAAGATCATCCAAGAAAAATAAATTTGTAGCCCAATGGATGAGGCATTGATCATCCCCCCAGAGAATACAAGTCTGAAGTTCTTGACACCTTCAAGAAGGTGCCATCCCCATATGGAGCCACTGTTAGCCACCTATAAAAATTTTCATATCAAATGGTGGCTAAATCATGTTTTAAGCCTTCAAGAAACAATTTTATTGCCAAATTGTTAGTTCTTGAAGTCTTGCGAAGATATCTTATCCTTGATTTAATCTTTATTGTTGTTTCCCTCTCAATTATGAAGATCTGTTGTTTTCCTGAAGAAAAGACTGCTGCAGAAAACCCATTTTTCCCTTCATTTTTACCCCTTCTTCCACTCAAAATTAACCTCCTTTTTATTCCCTTTTACCTCATAAAATTCCTCTATTTTCCCTCATTTCCCTTCTTCCCTTCATGAAAACCCCTTTGATAAGGTTTAAAGCTCCTTTTTGGACCTTACCGAAACCCTCAAAATCCTTTGAAAATCCTTGAAAATTCATGAAAAACCCATTTTTTCATTATAGGCCTAAGCCCCTTTGGGCTAAGCCCTAAACCACTTCCCCACCATATACCCATGCCCAGGACCAAGAGTTAAAGTCCCGAAGCGCTTATCATAATCGGAACTTTCGACGGGCGCATGTCTTTTTGTTACATAAAACTTCTGATCCGATTGGCTCCTTTTATTTATATCCCCCGATCCCTTTGCCTCTTTGCAAAACCAAGAGCCCGCAATCGGGTGCTAAAACATATAAATAAACCCTCCCCGAAGCCAATTTCCCTTTGTATTTTATCAAAAGCCCCATTTTTCATATTTTAAAGAGTCCCAAAGGTTCATTGGTTGGGCGAACCCCGACCGTTGATCTTAAACCAACCAACAATCTGCGCAATCTCGCATCGTAGATTTCCATTGGGCGCGTTTAAATATTTTATTTGCCCCCTCCGATTGGCCCCTTCCGATGGATTCCCAGCTGTTGATCTCCCCCACCAGGCCCAGATCCGACGGCCCACATCGCTCCACCCCAAGGCCAATCCCTCCGCCTTTGGACCTCCACAGACAAATCTCCGCCATCGATCTGATCCTCAGATCAACGGCCCTCGTTCAATTGCATCTGAGATTTTCACTGCGCCTTCCCTCTCTCCTCCTCCGATTGCAAATCTTCCAATTGGATCTGGGCCATCCATACACTCAGATCTGACAGCCCAAATCAATCCTCCCAACCTTTGTTAAAATCATGCAAACCCCGTTGTATAATGTTTTTCGGTGAATCTCCGCCATTGATCTCTGCAGATCAACGGCTCACATTAACCCAAGCTCCGCTTACCCCTCACCTCATATTTTATTCATTTAACCCTGAGATTAAATCTCTGTCGTTGATCTCTGTGGTCTAAACTAATCCAATGGCCCAGGATCGTTCGAAAACCCCAAAATTCATCTGTGCCTTTTACGTTGTCGATTAAGGTTTTCGACCCATTTCTTTATAAATTCTTTCGTTTCATTACAAAGTGACCCCTATGCTTTATATATTTACGATTGATCTCAACCGTTGATCTCTGCGGATCAACGGTTCTGACTTAATCTCCCCATCATTATTGAACTACCTCTCCTTTCGACCTCGGCAAAGTCATCCTTGCCGTTGGATGCTTTCATCCGACGGCTGCGATCTAACCTCAGCCTCCAAAGCAGTCTAAAACCAAATACACAAGATTTTTCTAATTTTTCTTGGTTTGTGCAGGTTTTAATGGATTTTAAATTATTTTAAAATAAAGTTGAAGGTCGGGGATGACGATCCCTCAGGCTTTTATTCATAAAATAAATCTTACCGCAGGGTTCCATATCACGTTTCATCCGTGCCTCATGAGCACTGATGCCATTTTAAAACCCTCTGCGCACCTGCACATCAACAAGACACAACAAAGTTAAATCAAACAGAGAGTATCAGTATTAAAATATCCAGTCACAACAGAGATAAAGAATTGAAGATGGTTTAACACAGTTTTGAGGGATTATGGCTTAAACCGACTATATAAAGCCTAATCCACTCAATTAAACGCAGTTTGAAGAACAGAAGACAAGATTTAGGCCTACTTAAGCCTAACACATAGAATCAAATCAAATTAACAACGTTTAAAGAAAGACAATAATATCTAGCAGTCTGAAAAGCCTCCACTACCACATCAAAGGCGAATTGAACCCTCTCCAGCTACCACAGAGCCACCTGCAGCCTCAAAGCAATCAAAAGAAGGCCTAATTATTACTTAAACATAAGATATTTGCATAAAGACACCTGAAAAGTTATTACCAAAGAAAGAACAAATTCTGAAACTGTTACGGAAGTTATTGTAAGGGATAAGTAAGCCTCGAAGTCAATCTTCTTGCCCATTTAACCTAAAAATAGCAGAAACAGAGTACATGAAAGAAAATTATAATTCAATGCTCTCTTGCCTTAGGCCTTGCATGGTTCTCGAGGCTAGGAGTTGCATTTAGTGTAGAATTTATTGCATTTCAAACCTAAAGCTCTCCCACTTCTTCATTTCTTCTACAAATACTTCTGAAGAAGATGAGATCCAGGTTGGTTGGTTGATCACTAGTTGTAATACTGAAACTCTCTGAAATAATACATAGTATGTTGAAGTTGAAGAATAAATTGAAGTCTTGGAAGCCCTGATGATGTTGTTGCATGCTTGTTCTTGAGAAGGCTCTATCATTGGATCCATGAGCTTGGCTGTTGGTGAAGTACTCTGAATTGTTTAAACGTTTTCTCCTGTTTTCATTTTGTTCCATAATTTCTTACTATAGTAGGATGAAAGTTTTAGGCTAAGAAATGACTCCTGGAAGCACCTTAGACCTGTTTATCCTTCACTGTTTTACGTATTCTTCTACTGAGGTATTTTAGAGTCTTTAATCTCTCTCTTTAGTCCTCATGCTTTTTTATTTCTCTAATAGTTCGAATAGTTGGTTTCAGCATGATTTATGGTTTTCCCTGCTTGTCTGCTGCCACTTAAAGGCTGTTATTGAAGTCTCCCTTTGAATTATCTTTGTTTATAGTGAGCCAAGGAGGTCTTTTTTTATCATGCCCTTTGTCCTTGCTTAAACAGTTGTCTTAAAGGTCTTTTATAGTTGTGATCATAGATGTATTAGGTGTTCCCTCTTCTATGACTGAAATTATCAGTAAATCTTTTATGTTTTTCTAAGTCATTTGAAATATAATATTTGAGGAAACAAGGTGTTCCCCGAATCTTAGATTTCATTTTAAAATTTGTTTTGAAGTCATTATTTGCTTAAAGTGTGGTTTGTAGAATTTATGGCTAGCCCTATCTATCAAATACCTCTTTATTGTTCAAGTTATGTTTTCAAATTCCCTTTGTTGAGAATTCAAACTCTCTTTCTAAAACATTGATGTCCATCTCATTCCAAAAACCAAAGGATCCTGTGGCCAAGTTAGATTTTCCCTTTGATATCCCATATCCATTGATTATTTTTTCATGACCTCTTTTTTTACTCCATTTCCCAATGAAATTGATACTCCTTCTTTCTACCTGCCTTTCTTGGACCTTTCATATTCCGTTGTATCAATTCAACCAAACAAAAAAAACAAACAGTTGCACTTAATAACTAGTCTAAAATCAATACTTAAAAGAAAACAAGACATACCTTTGCAAACAATTTGAGAGATCCCTCTCTGAGAACAGGAGGACTAGATCCTGGAACTCTAAAGATTGGTTCTGATGTTGCCTTGTCTTTTGATTAGCCAATCTATCAAAACACGAGACACCAACACCTGTAGCAGCTGCAATGATATTAGTGGACATAGTAAAATTGACCCCAGTAAGAGTTACTTGTCTATCATGAAAATTGGAAATGAACAATCTTGTCAACATAGGATGATACTGGATCTTCTGCACTTTCTCACAAAATTCAAAACAACCCACATGTTTAAAACATAACACAGTGAGTGGAGAAGCCATAATATATCTTGTGGTTGTTGGTTCATGACTAATGACTTTCCCTCCCTTCTTATATGACTTTTTCTTTGGTCTCTACTCCTCACTAATAGTTTTGTTCTCCTCTTTAGCCATTTTTTAATTTGATATTTGAAACCCTAGGGTGAATGGAATGAAATGGAGGGAATGTGAGGTGAAAGGAAATGCTTTGGGAAATGGAGGGAATGAGAATTTCAATGGGAACCTAGGTTTATGTAAACCCTAAGATTTAGTGGTGTTAGGAATGGTATGTGTTTTAGGTAATATGGGTATGGAAAATATACATGAAAATGGGAAGGGAATTTAGTTTTAAAATGAGAACTACGGCTTATTTTTTAAAAACACTTCAAATTTCTTATAAAACACAAGATATATCACTGAAGAGGTGTCTTAGGATTTACTCACTGACCAAGAGAGAATTGAAGAAACTCCACGCAGAGATCTGGAACTTGTTGATGAAGGAGGAGGTTGTCAAGTGATTTTCTTCCTTTCTGAGCAAACGCGCAACGACCTGGAGTAAACGCGCAGCGACCACCTCCAAACGCGCAATGTCCAGGTGAAATGGTCTGAGGATTCCAAGAAAACGTGCAGCGACTGAGCTCAAATGCGCAACTTCCACCTCAAACATGCAGCGTCCTCCTCAAACGTGCAGCGACCCTTGAAATTTACTGATTTGCTCAATGAAAATGCAAAATTTCTCCTTGGCTGAGGATTTTTGAAGGATGAATGAAGGAAATAAATTTTCTTTAAGGTTTTTGAATGGATTTAAAACTTAGTGGATTTGAATTTTTTATTTGAATTACCCACTTTCCTTATGTTCATTTTTCTCTTCTTCAAACTTTGACTTTGATACTCTTTAACCTTTATGTATTTTTTCTTTGCAGGTTGTTCAACTAATGAAGCTTAACTTTCTTTGCTTCAGTTTGGCCGGAATGATTGTATTGATAGCTAGGGAATAGTTTATTACATATAAAAACATAAAATTACATTTTAAAAATAAAAAATAAATTACTTATTTGATTTTATATCAAAATAATATTTTAATATAAAAATCATTGAAATATTTACAACTTGAATAATAAAAAATAATTACAAAGTAATGATCTTTTGTAAAGGAAGATAGAATTTTCTTTGAGTCCCTCTCATTTACTTGTTGACTTTATTTGAATGGAGTAATGACCTTGAAAAACAAAAAACCTAATGACCTAATGAGACTCTTTAGACCTGATCTTCATGACTAACTTTTAATGAGACAAGACATGGTGAAATGAGCTTTTCATAAGTGTTATTATGCTCAAGAAGACACGAAGGTGAGTCAGCAAATGTCATTTTATGAGGGAGGGTGAAGTTTTATTGAGTAGGGCTACCATTAGTGAAACAATTTTTAGCATGACCTAATGGAATGATATAAAAATTTCAGAGTGAGACACCTAAAATGATAATGAAATGAGTGATTTTGATCAATTATGGCAGAATGCATATTCTGCCACTAACATTTTTATTGGAGTCGACTGGCAGGATATCGCCTTCCTTCTTATGTACCCTTTGAGATCACAGTACAGGCCTATAATGTGGTCGTACCAAGCACAATTATAGATGAAGGCACATCTGTTAGTATTATATCCTCAACTACTTGGAAAGATTTCGGTTCTCTGCAGCTCATTCCTGTTACCCAGAATCTATTGGCTTTTAACAGAGGAACCATTCAACCATTAGGGATCCTTCCAAAGCTGCCTATTACTTTGGGAGGAAATATTGTCTATATAGACGTGATGGTTGTCCAAGGCCCTTTGGATTTTGACTTACTCCTAGGGCACGACTATACTTATGTCATGGGAGCGCTTGTCTCTTCCCTCTTTCATGTTATTTATTTTCCACATGAATGTTGAATTGTGACCATTGATCAGCTTTCATTCATTGGTCCTAATATGACACCTATTCTTCCATCATCCCTTGATGGTCCTTACACATCGGTGGTATCTTCCCTGCCACAGGTTAATTATGTATCAACCTATTCCATGCCCACATCTAGTGATAGTGTCTTCATGTACCGTGTAGTGTGGGCATTAGATCCCAATTTCCAAAGTGTTGTTATCCCATTGGATGAGAACCTCTTGGAATCCATGACCTCTTATGTTTCATGATCAGGTCTTTGGAGCATAGTTCCTCTTCTTGTGTCAAGCTCCTTAAAAAATGAAACGATCTCTTCAGAGCACAGTTCCTTTTCTTATGTCAACATAGTTAAAAAATGACTTCAGTCTCATGAGGATAGTTCTTTTATTGTGTCAACCTCGTTAAAAAATTAAACAAGTTCCCTTCCCAGTCAAGTCTTTCACTTGATCTCGTAACTGAACCTTCATTCCATCCACTTGTTAGTAACCACCAGTATACTTGGGTGAATGAAATGAAGCTTAGGGGGCATGTACCTCGAATAGTTTCACCATGATGGGGGCATGCAAGCTCATTCCAAGCATAGTTTCCGTGTTTCAAGCTTATGTTAAAATGGAACCAGTATCAATCATATTTTATCTTTGTTTCAAGCCTGTGTAAAAATGAAACCAATTCCAAGCATAGTTTTCCATGTTTTCAAGATTGTGTAAAAATGCAACCATTCTCATTATACCTCTTGTGATTTCCATTTTATCAGCCTATTTTTCCAGATGAGCCTTGGTTTTCTCATTCCATCGTCACCATTTGCTTGGTTGATCATACGCCTTCACTTGGTTATTTTACCCGTTCCTTCGGAACCTCTGCAATGAGTGGTATTGTTAGCCAGCCTTCTGACCTTTACTTGTTCTGAGAAGTTCCACCATAACTAGAACCAATTTCTATCCTTTATACAGCTTGTTCCTTTAGGAGGAGTCATATTTAAGCTCTTTTTTGACTCTCAAAAAATGAAAATATTGCCGAGTTTTTGTCATTTTGAACTCGTTAAAGTAAACAGAATGTCATTTACCCTGTATATGTTTACCCCTTTTTAGGGCTGGGATAAATTATTTATGAGAAAGGAATACCTTAGTCAATCGTGGCTAAGAGGTTCTCTCAAACTTTGTTTTCTACCTTTTCAGGTTCGAGGGACTATTTACGAAAAGGGCCATCTAGAGTTTTCTTTTCACCTCTTTTCAAACTCTCTAAACATGAAAAGGTGTCAAGTTCCACCTTTGTCGGACTCATTAAAATTTAACGGCATTGGACCCGTCACCATGACGACACCGAGTTCCTCCTTCCTAGGGCTCGTAAACTATACTAGGTTGGATTTGTCCGAAGGACAAAATTATATGACGAGCATATGCTATCCACTTCAAGCTTGTATTCAAAAATAATTGCGGTACTCGCTAGAGATGGTGGGGGAAAATGAAAGTATTTATCAGTTTTGTCGGCAGTATGTCGCTCTTGAACATGACACATCCTCTATTTCATGTCAGGTTGGGGACATCCTACATTCGTCACTTTGCCTCCATGGGTTTGGGAAATCTATTCTCCTCTTATACAATTACAAATTTTTTCAACATGACCTCTAATTCCATTTGACTCAAATACTGCCAAACTCCGAAGTCGTGTCACCAATATGTTCAAGAGAAGTTCTTTCTGTGTCTTATTCATTGCCTGGTTCTCTGTTTAGTTTCATCATTATCTTATTTCCTATGTCTCGTGTCGATGATGTGGGACACATTATGGCCCTCCTTTGGCAGATCGCTTCTTTTCGACTTCAACTCATTATCCGGGAAGTTGATTTAGAGATTCCTTTTTAGTACCTTAGAGTCTGCATGCCCTAATGGAAGGTTGTTTGCATTTGACGACAGGTTCACATCATTGGCCTTCGATCAGATGATTTCAAGGATGTTCAACGTCAACTCCTTATTCGAATCTCGTGGATTGTGATGAGCTCCATAATTAGACATATTTGGAGGGATTAATGGTCACCGTTTTTGCCTTCTTAGATCCATTTTTATTTCATTTTTATTATTATTTGGTTTTATGATGCTAGTATAGGTGTTGATTAAGGCTAACATACTCTGAGTACCTAATATGAGGTTGAGTGCAGAAATCATGATTTATTAAGTATTTTTATAAATATTTTATCATAAATACTTGGAGGAGACAAAAAGGAGAAATTATAGGAGGATTGTCCACCCTAGATTCTCTCCAGCAATTCAAACTCCAAAGGTAGCCAAAGGATCCCAAGGATTCTCTCCAGCAATTCGAATTCCAGAGGCAGCCAAGAAACTCAAAGAGGAGTGCACTCAATCTTTGTTTACTGGGAGTTAAGAGGACTCAATCACCATTTTCTAGGGAGTTGTTTATAGCTACCCTGTAGAATAAATAAAGTAGAGCTAGAGCTAGGGGGAGTTAGTCAGTGAATCAATTTTATTTGGAACTTTGTTACAAGCAATTGAGCTTTTTATGTTACTCAGGGATCAAACTTTCAGAGATGTATGAGGTTATTCTTTTATGAAATGAGCAGACTGATTTCATTCTACTGATTTAAGTGTTAGAGGGCTAGGCTCATGGGTTAGGGCCCAATCAATGTGCCTCAGCTTCTCTGTTGTTACTATCTTTTCCTTTCTGCCATTAAGCTAGCTTTCTTTTTGTCATTCAATGAGTTTTGCTTTTAATAGTTTCACTGTTGTTTAGTTTTGCTTCCAGTGTGTTGTTGTAGTTCATTTGCTTGTGAGTAGTAGAATAGAGGAAAAAATCCAAAATTTGTTGTCAAACCTCCCCCTCTCATCTTTTTCAATAAAGTTCGAGCAGGGTAGACCTTCCCACAGGCCAAAAATTGCTTTCTGTTTGAGTTTAGGGAAGAAATTGCATTACCAAGTTCGATTCTCTCTTTCACTATTTTTATCATGCATTTTTGTCTACTTTCTGTGCATGAATCCATAGGTGCAATACACTTATGAGCACTGTTGGCGCGCCTCCATTCCCTCCTGTTTTTCGCTTCTTTTTACTGTTGCACCCTACCTTTTTCCCTAAATGCACTTAAGCTTTTCAGACTGTCTTATTCCTTATTGTTTTTCCTTTCATGGTTACCTTACCCTTTTCAATGCAGAACACGTAAAAACCATTCAAAAATCATAAAAACTCGACCTTTGCCTTCCTCCTCGAAAACCCCGCTACCGTACTTTTCATTTCACACTCTGCATGGTTTAAATTGTTCCCGTTAACACTTACCACTTCTCGACGCCGATTGCGATATTCAACACACTGCAAATCGCAGTGTTTAGTTCTTCCTTTACAACTTACCGCAACTCAGTTGCATTGCAATCGCATGCCGCAACCTATTTCCCATTTCTTTAACACTTACTGCTCATTTTTTCCAATTGCAATATTGCTAAATCGCAACATTTTCTTCAATACTTACCGCTTGTTTTCACCGATTGCGATATTGCGAAATCGCAAATCACAATTCGCACCATTTACCTTTTTCTTTTAACACTTACCATTCATTCTGCCGATTCAATACTCCGCCGCATCACACATCACACTTCGCGATATTTCCCTTCTCCCTTTAAAACTTACCACTCCAAATCGGCGATATTGCAATTGCAATATCGGTCCCACCGCCACGTCAATTGCCACATCGCAAATCGCATTTCGCAGTTTTTGTTGTATTCCCGTTAACCTTTACCACTTTAACTTTGCGATATTGCGATTACGGTTTCGTATATCACATATTGCACTTCCGTCCCCCATCGCACTTTTCGAATTAATCCGATTTAAACACCTGCTTTCCACTTCTAAGCCTCATTTCATGTGTTAAGCCCTTCATTAGCTTCTTTAGCCCTTTTCTTTCCTCCAAGCTACAAATCAACACTCTTTTTAATTAGAATTAAGTCATGAATAGCTTAGTTGCATGATTAGAATCATGATATATAGACTAGGACAAGTAGAGTGCATTTAGTCGTTTGACCAAGTTAAGTATGGTTTAGAATTAGTGTCCTTTCTGCCATTTATTTTTAGCAAGTTGAATTAGTTTCCTTTCTGTCATTTCTTTTATACAAATTAAATTAGTTTCATTCTTGTCATTTATTTTCAGCAATTAGTTTAGTTTCCTTTCTGTCATTTCCTTTCAGCAATTTACTTTTCAGGTTTTATCATAGTTTAATAAATAGCACCCTTTAGTAAAGCAGAAGAGGATGACATGAACAAAGTGCATCTACTGTGTATATAGCACTGTCACCTCCAAGTTTGTACGAACCTTGGGTTGATAAAGTAAAGTAGGTGATAGCAGGCTGCCCTGCTAATACCCACAATCTCTCCATGACTATGCATATAAAAATGCATCTCCAAATTTAAAGCCCCAATTAAAACTCCATGTCTGGGAAAACTCAACAATTTTCAATAATGATGCGGAAGTTAATAAATTAAATCTTCAAAGAAGATTTCTTCAAATTTTTAATACATGGTTATAAAACCATAACCCAGATTTCATTTTTATTTGCGGAAGCTCTACTTGTTTCAAATATATAGTTAAACCATAGTCCAACCCACTCCATGAGTTCATCAATTAAATATTTCAACTTTGAAATATAACTCAATATGTATTCCTCGACCAACACATACATAAATGTATGTATAACATTCCACCATATCATAATACCAAATGTTATCAAAACATTAAACTTTAGACCAAAGCATTTATACTCCTCAATAGAATTTATGACTTTACCTTTGTTGACTTCAAAGTGACAAATATAAATATTTTCCAAGTCATATTTACCTCAACGTGCCTTCCCAATAGTGATGAGACACGTCATTCAATACTTGTGATTTAACAAACTTGCACCAAATATTAATCGAAGGCCTTTGCACTTCACCACATTGATTCAAACAACAGTGTTTCCAGGTTAAAATGCATTCAATTTATGAACAAGGAAATGTGGATCAACTGTGCCTGTATCATTCTCACCAATTTGTGTGAAAATATTCACGGTTCTGTGTCTTTTGACTTCGCCTTTCCTCACGCTAATGTTGTGGCATATAATTTCTTTGCTTCAAACCTTCACATGGCACCTCTGCAAATAAATTACAATTTATTCTGCGTCTTCAATTCTGCTGTGATATGGATCATCGACCTTCCATTGCATGTTCGGGGTTATAAACTCCATCTTCTCACATAATTTCGTTCCTTCACCATTGAATTCAGCTTCATTGCATAAGTCAAAAGTCTTTCATCGATTCTGCAGATGCTGCATGCCGTTTACTCCATTGCCAATCCCTTCATCAAATCGGATTTGATAATGCTGGTTTAATGCTGTGGATTTAAAATCGATCCTATTAAATTAGGAACTATGCCCAAATCAAAGTTCATTTTCTTGACTTCAATTGTGCATCTATTCATCATTCACGTATTCTTACTTTGTTGTTCCTCATTACAGAACTCCACCTCAGCATTTACTCGAACTCTGTGTACATTTTCACGGATGTAATACCGCTCTCTTCATCGTTTGACTTATAATTCTGTACTATTGACTCTCCAATTGGAATACCACTCTGCACCTGATCTGAGATTACTATTCGATCTCAGTTTCCATACGATATCTTCGTAAATCTCTATAATGACTAACACATAGAATACTCTGTATTCAAAATTCCATTTTAATTCCAAGTCATCGACCTTTGATTGATCTCACAGCATTATTATATTGCCTTCTCTTGCCTTCTGGTTGCTTGCGCCATTGCTTAATCTAAATTGAACTTGATTTCAATTCTTCTCCTGTATAATCGATTTCCTGATATGTATGTTTATGTAGTTTTGTATGCAAACCTTCTCACTCTAATTCATAAAATTGACATTAAATCTGTAATTAACATCAATTTCCCAATTTATATGTGCACTCTCACTTCAAACCCCAATTACAGAAATTAAGCATGCAATTTCTCAATCAATCAATACATATAATTCTGAAATGATACTTTCATATAAACAAATGAACTTAAAAAAATCTCTGTTCCTGGCCTGATTTTCAAATCATTGGCCATGTTTTACAATTTCCCGGAGGCTTGACAAACAAAAACTCTGTTGTCCTCTTCAAACTCTTGTCTGCTACCCCCCCTACCTGCTTTCTGTCTTTTAGGCTTATTACATTTATACAATAATGTTGAACCAATTTAGGTTCTAATCCTCAAATATCTCAACCAAAAATCCTCAAAATCTGTAAACCCTTACAATCTAGATTTTATCCCTAAAATCTTGAAACCAAATCTATCTTAGGCTTCATAATCAATTCTTAAATATCTAAAATCTAATTTCCCTCGTGTTCTCCAATCATTTGGGAAAATTAACAAATCCTCACAATAATTAATTAAAATCACTCAAAAATCCTATTAATATTTACATAAAATCAATAATTTCTCACAAACATAAGACCCCCTATGTTTAATAAAATACAAAGTATTTTTTCGAATCTAATGCCCCTGCATCAGACTCCCAAGGTTTAAAAATGATCATGATCTCCTGATCATGTGTTTTAAGTCTTTGTCCGCCTGTATCCCACACTTTAAACTGTAACTTATCATCTATTTCTGTTGTTTGCTGCTTTTTTCCAGGTCTCCATAGTTTATGCTGCCTTTCTCTACTGGCTGCACTTTCACAATCTGTCCTTGTCTTTCTTTTGTTGTTTCTGCTGCTTTTTCTCTTTCTTGCCGATATCTTCCTCTGAGATACTTTCATCATTATTCTGTTGATTAACTCAATTTCTCTGTCCAATAAATATTCAGATTGTTGATTTCTTGCTACCACCCAATCATCCATGCCCTCTTGTTTTCTGCAACAGAAAACTTCTTCTCTAGCTTCTCTTATCAGCAATTTACTGAACTGGTACCTTATGTACTCCTTTCTGCTGTCTTCATCTTTTTGCATCTGTAATTCCCAATTCTGAAATTGAGATTTCTCTAGCATAATTTCCAGCAACTTAATTTCTTCATCCCATGGATTAGATGATTCCACATAATTTTCCTCTTTTTCTTTCATTTGACTGTTCAACTGTGTCAAATGTTCTCCAACACCTGCAATAACACCTACATTCACAAAACAATTGTTAAAACAAAAATCATAAGGCCTCAGTGCCTTACTTTCCTCTGCCAGCATTTCAGTATGTTGTCCTGAATTTTCCTCCTTCTCTATGAGCACATCAGTATGCTAATTTTCTCTTCCCAAAGAATTCTATGAAGAATTCTCAAGACTGTCAACTAGTCTTCCTTTCACATCATCTGCTTCTATGATGTTTTCCTGCCCACTGTAGTGAACTATGCCTTTTGCAATCTCTCTATCATACTCTGAATTTACCAACAAGTATTCCAGCAATGCAATTTCCTTGTGGCATTACTGAAGTATATCATCATCATGTACCATCCCTGCATTCACACACAAAATTTCAGTTTGTAAATCAAAATGTTCAACAGTATCAACTGTTGGTTCATATACCAACTCTTCAGACTGATCTTCTTCTTCATTCACAATAAGTTCTCCTTGTGCTATAACAACTCCAAACATGAATGCATTACTGCTTTATTCATTCAAGAAACATTCCTCATCTTTGCTTTCTGCTTCAGAGTATTTATCTGTTGAAAGATATTTACTTATACTTGTGACAGCTTCACAATATTGCTTATTCTCCTCTGCAAAACATGTAATCACATCACAATTTTTAGTTACAAAAATACAAGGTTTTACATTGTCCAGCTGATCTGGATTTGCCCAATAACTCAGGAAATCATCAATGATCTCCTCTTCTATTTCATCAATGGAAACTTCCACTTTCAACTCAGCTGCTCTGAGTTCTACACAACCCAACTGTACATCCATCCTCTGTTCAAGATTTCTCAGCTTCTTTGCAAACTGCATGTTCATCTGCTGATCTCTTTTCTGTTGTATTCTTTGCCACTTCACTCTCTTATTCATGAGCCAACCAACTCTCTGGCTTTCCTCTATCATCATCTTCAGCTTATTAAACTGTTCCCTGATCTCAGCTAACTCTTTGTCATATTCTGCATCAGCTAATTGCTGCCTCATGCTATTTGTCCTAGCATTTTCTTTCACCTTTATTCTGATGTGGTCTTTCTCTGAACCTCTGCTCTCTCCTTTATGACTTTCAGTAGTCATCTTCTTCTCCATGAGTTCCTCACTCATAAGCTGCACCAATCATTTGCAACAGCAAGCTCTCCTACTGCCACTTACCTCACCAATCCTTTCCTCCGGATCTGGTCTTTTGGCAAGTACTGGTTCTCCTTCTTCTGGAACCTTTTGAGCATTTCCTCACTGCTCCTTCTAGGCTTTCACTCCTCTGCAACTTCTTAAAACACAATTTTCCTATTCATTCAACCTCTGTTGAATTTCTTCACATTCTGCCAGATTCACTTAGAATCCCTTGCTGGACTCCTTCACCACTGCTCTCAAAGCTGTGATTTGCTTTTTCTGCTGAGACTTCTTCAATATGACTGCAAACCAAATTCTTCAGGAATAACCTTCAAACCAAAGTTAAATAATACCTGTCAGCTCACCTTCAAGATTCTGTATAATCTTGCTTCCCCTCTCACCTGCACTGCATGTCTGTGCTGCAATCTTCATCAGTTTCCAAAACTCTGATCTTAATTCAACTCACATGCATTCAATCAAAAAAAAAAAACTTAAATCTTCGAACAGAGCTATTCCAACTCCGATACCACATGATAGCAGGCCACCTTGCTAATACCCACAATCTCTCCATGACTATGCATATAAAAATGCATCTCCAAATTTAAAGCCCTAATTAAAACTCCATGTCTGGGAAAACTCAACAATTTTCAATAATGATGCGGAAGCTAATAAATTAAATCTTCAAAGAAGATTTCTTCAACTTTTTAATACATGGTTATAAAACCACAACCCAAATTTCATTTTTATTTGCGGAAGCTCTACTTGTTTCAAATCTATAGTTAAACCATAGTCCAACCCACTCCATGAGTTCATCAATTAAATATTTCAACTTTGAAATATAACTCAATATGCATTCCTCGACCAACACATACATAAATGTATGTATAACATTCCACCATATCATAATACCAAATGTTATCAAAACATTAAACTTTAGACCAAAGCATTTATACTCTTCAATCAAATTTATGACTTTACCTTTGTTGACTTCAAAGTGACAAATATAAATATTTGCCAAGTCATATTTACATCAATGTGCCTTCCCAATAGAGATGAGACACGTCATTCAATACTTGTGATTTAACAAACTTGCACCAAATATTAATCGAAGGCCTTTGCACTTCACCACATTGATTCAAACAACAGCGTTTCCAGGTTAAAAAGCATTCAATTTATGAACAAGGAAATGTGGATCAACTGTGCCTATATCGTTCTCACAAATTTGTGTGAAAATCTTCATGGTTATGTGTCTTTTGACTTCACCTTTCCTCACGCTAATGTTGTGGCATATAATTTCTTTGCTTCAAAATTTCACACGGCACCTCTGCAAATAAATTACAATTTATTCTGCGTCTTCAATTCTGCAGTGATATGGATCATCGACCTTCCATTGCATGTTCGGGGTTATAAACTCCATCTTCTCACATACTTCCGTTCCTTCACCATTGAATTCAGCTTCATTGCATAAGTCAAAAGTCTTTCATCGATTCTACAGATGTTGCATTTTACTCCATTGTTAATCCCTTCATCAATTCGGATTTGATAATGCTGGTTTAATGCTGTGGATTTAAAATCGATCCTATTAAATTAGGAACTACGCCCAAATCAAAGTTCCTTTTATTGACTTCAATCGTGCATCTATTCATCATTTCACGTATTCTTACTTTGTTGTTCCTCATTACAGAACTCCACCTCAGCGTTTACTCAAACTCTGTGTACATTTTCACGGATGTAATACCGCTCTCTTCATCGTTTGACTTATAATTCTGTACTATCGACTCTCCAATTGGAATACCACTCTGCGCCTGATCTGAGATTACTATTCGATCTCATTTTCCATACGATCTCTTCGTATATCTCTATAATGACTAACGCACATAATACTTTGTATTCAAAATTCCATTTTAATTCCAAGTCATCGACCTTTGATTGATCTCACAGCATTATTATATTGCCTTCGCTTGCCTTTTGGTTGCTTGCGCCATTGCTTAATCTGAATTGAACTTGATTTCAATTCTTCTCTTGTATAATCAATCTTCCTGATATGTATGTTTATGTAGTTTTGTATGCAAACCTTCTCACTCTAATTCATAAAATTGACATTAAATCTGTAATTAACATCAATTTCCCAATTTATATGTGCACTCTCACTTCAAACCCCAATTACATAAATTAAGCATGCAATTTCTCAATCAATCAATACATATAATTCTGAAATTATACTTTCATATAAACAAATGAACTTACTTACCGAAATCTCTGTTCCTGGCCTAATTTTCAAATCATTGGCCCTGTTTTACAATTACCCAGAGGCTTGACAAACAAAAACTCTGTTGTCCTCTTCAAACTCCTGTCTGCTACCTCCCCTACCTGCTTTCTGTCTTTTAGGCTTATTACATTTATACAATAACGATGAACCAATTTAGATTCTAATCCTCAAATATCTCAACCAAAAATCCTCAAAATCTGCAAACCCCTACAATCTAGATTTTATCCCTAAAATCTTGAAACCAAAACTATCTTAGGCTTCATAATCAATTCTTAAATATCTAAAATATAAGTTCCCTCATGTTCTCCAATCATTTGGGAACATTAACAAATCCTCACAATAATTAATTAAAATCACTCAAAAAGGCTATTAATATTTACATAAAATCAATAATTTCTCACAAAAATAAGACCCCTTATGTTTAATAAATACAAAGTATTTTTTTGAATCTAATGCCCCTGCATTAGTAGGGAAGCCCCTGGGAGTTGCAGCACTCTTGGTGCAATACCGGGGCTCACCACTTTTTGGCGTTGTTGGTGAGGAGTTGTCTAGTAGATGCTTTGATTTTGTTTTTAGCATTCTTTTCTGCTTTCCTTTCTTTTCATGTCAAATCTGAAATACTAAAAAAATACAAAAAGATTTGATTTTATGCCTCGTAGTACTGGGAATAATCAAAGGCAAACCTTACCTAAAACCCCAACATCACCTCCTGGCCACCCTTCACTCTTCTTCAGTGGTAGTGATATTGAACCTCCTCTAAGAGAGCCTTCTGAATTTTTTGAGGATCCTATTGGGGAAGAAGAAGAAGACCTTATTTCAACTAAGGGACCTGCTTCACCTATCTTAACAATGGCTCGGAGCCAGAGAGCCTTTCCCATAAGAGAGGTAGATTGGGAAACTAATATGAAAAACATTAGCCCCTCATCCTTCCACACTTTCATGGACTTACCTCTAAGGACCCTGACACCTTCATGTTTGAATTTGTTGTTGTTTATAGGACTTATAACTATACCTATGATGATTGGAAGTTGAAGCTATTCCCATCCACCCTTAAGGATGCAGCCTTGCGCTAGTTTATGGGTTTTCCTGGGGATAGAATCACTACCTGGGCACAGATGGAAGAAACCTTCAGCAACAAATACAAAGACTATTGTAGGTCCAAGGAAACTAAGGATGAGATCTTTAGGATGACTCTAGGACCTGATGAATCACTAGAGGACTACGAAGAGAGGTTTCAACTGAAATATAAGAGAGCCAACTATACTCTTGATCCTAACTCACTTAAAATTGTCACTAACTGCATATCTAAGGAAATTGACAACCATATTTGATGTTAGGGATTTTTTTTATGCACAGCTAAAGTGAACTTTTTTTGTACGTTTGCGTTGAGAATTCACACTAACAACTGGCGACTCCACAAGGGTTTATGATAACGACCGCTGTCATTTTTAAGATCCCTGCATGACCAACTACTTCAACCCCTAGGGTTTTTCTTCAGCTTCTTATTTTTCATTTTTTCATTTTTTTTTAACCTTTAAAACCCTAAAATAGTAAAAATTCTTACTTCTGTGTGTTTCTGGCCCTATTGTGCAGGTGACAGATATCAGCCGCAGCTAAGACGACACTTTTTTCTTAAACCTGCTCCCAAGACAAACGAAAGTGTAAGTCACACTTTTTGGGCCAACACCTACAAGCTCAACCTTTAGGATGCAGAAAACAGCCTCAAACCTGCGACCTCGGCTAAAAATAGGTCAGAACTTGCGACTACTTTTTGCAGGAGTTTTTTTGTGATTTTTCTGGGTTTATCTGGGCTACTGTTTAGGGTTGTCTGACCTCCCTCTCCACCTGTCTTGGACCTGTACTTGCTTATTTTTACTCATCGAAGTAGGAACCAATCACCTTAGGGCTTTAGTACTCTTCCACTTTTTTAGGAGGAGTTGAGCTGAAGCAGGTCATCTGAGATTTTAGTGTGTTCAGCCATTTTTCAGATCTAAACTTGTACTTTCAGATCCATTTCAGATCATTTATTTATCCATCCAAAACACCTCTTTTCAGTTTTTTTTGGTCCTCCTTTAGGGTCCCCTCTATTTCCCTTCAAGTTTTAGCCTTTCACCACCCTTTTTGCAGCACTTTTCGCTCTGGTTTTTTGTTTTTTTTTGCACCTATTTCCAATAGATCTCACCTTTAGATCCCTTTCCCTCCCGACTTTAGATCCATTGGCCATTGTGTGTATTTTGACTAGATTTCGCCCACCCATAGACTATTTGTTGGGAAGCCCTCCTCCTCGGATTTAAATTGATGCATATTTAGCTGTTTATTTTCTGTCGTATTCAGTTTCCTTTACTATCATTTTCAGATTTATTTACAGCTATACAACACCTTTTTTATTTTTTCTCTACACATTTCTAGGCTTAACTAAAATTAACACACTTATCACATACATGCACACCCTAAGTGAAGAGCTCCTGGTTTACACTGCCATGCCAAGACTATAACATTGTAATCAATTTATCTTGCACCTCCCTGCCCTTGTTTCGACATTGTAATCATTTGATCCTGCACCTCCTTGACCTTGTTAGTCTTTCTTCCTTCTGTGATCCTTGTCTGTTTTACATCATTACACCCCCAAGGTGTTTATCTCGGAGACTCCTAGGCCTTCATCCTCAGTTTCCATTAGGAAGACTTAATCCTCTGCGTAAGGTTCGATTTCGTCCTCCACTGAGTCCCCATTCTGACTTTGCTTCTGATTCATCGGGTTCCCCTTCTGGTTCTATCCCTGAATCTCCTCCTATCACCTTCACCATGTCTACTTTAGGACCTAACACTGGTGGTAGCCCTGGCCCTAATGATGGGAATACTGTTAGTGGGGCCACAACATGAACCATCCTGGTTGCTCCCTTGCTCCCTTGTATGGCAGGCCTCAGTCTTCCTAATTTTAACTAGTTGATTAATGACCCCATACACCATGATCCTAGTTGGCCTACTATGCCAACCAAGCTCCCTTCACACATCCCAAAGTTTGAAGGAATTGCTGGAGAGGATCCTACCAACCATGTTCATTATTTCCACATGTGGTGTTCGTCTAACTCTATGATCGATGACTCCATCCATCTTCAGTTGTTCCAGCGTACGATTACTTGAGAAACTTCCAAGTGGTATGTCGATCAGGCCTCTTCCTCTCACACTACTTTTGTGACTCTTGCCCGAGATTTTATGTCTTACTTCGAGTTTCCCCTTTGCTATGACACCGGTACTGAACTCTTGACCTCTTTCCCTCAATCGTTTGCGACCCACCTATCTGATCATGTCCAAGAATGGCGGAGAAGAAAGAGCCTATGACGAGCCCCTACCATTGAAGACCGTGTCTACATGGACTAGTTTCTGAGATCCCTTTTTCCTGCTATTAGCAAATATGTCGCATCTCATTTCCCTCACACCGAGGAAGCTGCCCTCCAGATTGCGTTGAAGTACGACTTGATCTACGCACAGTCTGGTTATTATTATACCGTCTTACCTGATCTCCCTAGACCCGGTGGTGCCAACGCACCAGGGGCATCCCATGTCACCAACATTATTGTTCGAGCCCTTTCTCATCCATACACTCATCCTCCCATGGGTTATGGTTTCCCTCAAGGAGGGACCAGCTCCTCCAGCACTTTTCCCCCTCTTGGTAACAAATATCTAGGATACGACATGCATCATACTTTTTCCAAACCTGTTTACCCAAATGTTTCCCAACCTCCTTAATATCTGTATCTGCAGCCTAGTGCTCCATCTCCTCCAGCATTAGCACCTCAGCCTCCCTTACCTTCTGAACCCCCGCAACAATAGCCACCACCCCCTCAGGGTCAGGTGTATGCACAACAGGGTGCGACTAATCCTCCTACTTCCAAAAAGAAGAAGAAAGGAAACCAAAACCAGTCTACCCCAGGTAATACAGGAAATATTCCCCAAGGGAATGCACCTAACACTACAACCTAACAACAGGGCACTGAGCCCAAGCAGGATAGGCCTGTTCACACGAACAAACCTTATTCTTGTTGCAGTGTCTATGGTCACTACACCCATGATTGTCCTTTTTTACCTCATATGTGTTAGATGTGGGAAGCTCAAGCAGCATCCCGAGGATAGAAATCCTACCCTTCGGTTCCTCCTAATGCTCTTCCTATCTAGCCAGATGTGTTTACCAATCCTTTCCCCCCGCAAGGATTCGTAGCTATCCAACCCCCTGAAAGTCAGGCGGCCACTCAACCTCCTCCATCTGGCACCTTTGATTACCATATCCTCATGATGAACTCTAACCAGCCCATTATCGTTGACCTCAACCTTCAGACTCAGTCCCGTCAAAACAACAAGCCCCCCGTTATGTCTGCTCTCGAGCCCCCTTCTTCAGGTCCCACAAAGCCTATTTCAACACCCAATGGTCCTTTAATGATCCCTCAGCCTAAGGGAGAGGTTCATACCAATATCCCCAAGGGATCATTACACTGAAATGTTGTTTTTGGTAAAGTTTCCCACTCTTATAGTATAGTAGATGAATTGGCGCAATCCCCTACTGCCATGTTAATGTTGGAAGTCCTCCAATCGTGCCCTTCACAATGAAAAGCTCTACTAACTACCATGGGTGTTGTGGATACTTCAAATGATCGTTTGATTGTCTTCAATGTTGACTGGTCAGAACATCCCCCCCTTCCTGCTTCTGTCGCCTTCCAAATCCCTGTTAAGATCCAGAATTCCAACGTCTCCCATTGTATCATTGACGACGGGGCATCCACCTGTGTGATGTCCGCTTTGGTTTGGAAGAAACTCAGATCTCCTGTGTTAGCCCCTTCCACTATCACCCTCTAAGCGTGGATGGCCACTCTTCCCAATCCCTTGGCATGTTCTGCAATTGGCCTATTACTCTTTATGGGCAAGACTGTTTGTGTTGATGTAGAATTCATTGATGCCACATTAGACTAAAGCAATCTATTAGGTTGTAGCTACACTTATGCGATGTCTCCTATCCCATTTGTAGTTCACCGTAAGATATGCTTTCCTCACAATGGAAATATTGTCACCATCGATTAGTTGACATGTTATGAATCGAAGTATCGTACCTCCCCTGAGTGCATTATCTCTTTAGTGGCCAATAAACAAATAGTCGAACCTCCGATCAGTGTCTCACCTGGAGTCCACAAGGATTACTCTTTGCTTGGTTCATTCCCTAGTCTCCCTCCTTCTGTCTCTGACCCCAGATCATTGAAATTTTTCATGATGCAATCATCTCGGTCCGATCTCAAACGGACTGGTTCGACTAGTCAGTAGCCTCGCCTCCACAACCTGCTCCTAGCACCTCGAATTAGCCTTCAGGACACCCTCCTCAGGGCCCCTCATCCGTAGCCAGTGTCCATGAGCCTCTCTACCCTCATGGAATGGTTCCCCCTAGCCTTAACCATCTCGGCGTCGTCCCACCTAGCCACTACCCCTCCGGCTAGATACCGTTTCTAGCTTCCCCCCCTGGAGTATTTTCGGTGCCTGTTATGGCTACCTTGTCTCTTCCTAACATGGCCCTAGGGATCCTTGTATGGTACATTTATCCCCCAACCACTATCCTGCCTAGTCAGCCCAAACCCTATACTGCTTTGACCCCGGTCCAACCGGTCTCCATGACCCCTTCCTTTGCTTCTGTGCCTCAGCCACCTCAACAGGAACCTTCTCCTGTTCGAAAGCTTCGGGTGAGGGGGGGAAAGCCCGCAAGAAGGAACCTAAGGACAAGGCAGCCCAAACAACCCCTACTCCTCCTCAGCCTCCAAAGTGTACCCCCCCCCATGTGCTTTGTGTGATGTTTTTGGTTATGCCACCCATCATTGTCCTGAATTACCCTGTATCAAGCCCATGGTCAATGTCGCGTTTCCTGAGTCTAAGGTCCCTTAAGCCTCTGTTACTTTATCGACAGCAACCAAGAACCCTAAGACAATTCACACCAACCACCCCTGTGCTTTGTGTTATCTCCATGGCCATTGTACCCACATCTATCCCCACCTTAAGCATTACTACGCCTCTTTGGAGGTAGTTTGGGAATACGAAACCGAATAGAATGAGTCCACCTCTCCGATTCTTACGTAGTATGCTTCGGTCAAACCTGAGGATATACCTACTCCAATTGACATTCCCCTTCAAAATTTTGAGATGATGGAGCCTTCATCCACTGTCCACTACCTGTCATCATCTATGAGACCCACAGTGGAAGACCCCCCTAGGACTTCCCCTTATGTTTCGCCTGACCTCCCTTCAGCGATCACCTTGGGCTCAACATCGGTGGATCCTTCATCTACTTGTTCTTTTGTCACTCTCTGTGATGATGCGCATGTGCACCTTTCTTCTCATAATGATGAGTCAGGTAGCTTCGCCACACCATGTGGTATTTCTTCCACCAGTCACCCCATCTTCTATTCTGATGATGACATTATGGAAGCAATCACCACCCCTGACTTTATCTATCCCCCCTTACATTGAACCCATGCATTTGAACCACATAAACCTTGTGGCCATTATATTGACACCCAATGTTTGGGTAACGGGGCACCCATATTTGAGAGTCCAGGAGAAGCAATTCTTCACAACTCTCTTAGTGCATCTGGTCGTGTTGACTCTAGTACCATTATTCTTCCTCATTTTGAAGAACCTCTAGATTCCCATATCACTTCAGATCACTCTAGGGATGATCCCCCTCATCATTAATTCCTCTTACATCAAAAACCCAGTCCCCTAGACATGTTTGTTAACCAACATGTTTGTTTTCTAGATGAGCATTGGTTCATTATATCCAAATCCACTCTTTAGGATAGTGGCACCATGTATGCAAACCCAGAAATATAGTCCATTTGCTTCATATATGCAGTACCAAAAGAGATTGGTAATACTCCATTATCTTTCTCGAATGGCATCTATCTATTCTTCTCACAGAATATAACCATAACATAAACAAATGGTGAACTAGATCATTAAAAAGTGCTTAGATTCCCCTTTTCTAAATACATTTGGCATGACCATAACATGCTTGGGGGAACCTATACCCCTCAACCATAAAAATCCTAGCTCTTAGCTAAACACAACACTGAAACTCCTTTATCTGATAGGTCGTACTTTTCAAGTCATTTCCTGGGATAGGTCACAGTTTTCTGCCAAGTACTTGCTACCCAGGTCACAAAACAGACCCCAAAAAGTGTGACCTGGCTTGTTCTTGAGCTCTGGGTGCCTAAACTGAACTTTTAATCCACTGAATTGAAAGAGTAGGGTTAGGCCTCTTACCTGCAACTGAAAAATCTTGATTCCAATAGTAGGTTTGTTCGCTACGATCGCCACAATATTTAGGGCCTTTTCTCCTCTCTACATTCACCACAGCTACATTTGCAAATGAATCAAATTGGAGGGAAAATTGCCTCATTAAAAGAAAACCTTAGATTTTTATTTCACCAATTGTGACCAAATCGTAGCACGGTTTGAAAAACTGTCATCATCATTTGAAAGCTCTCACCAAGCTCTCAAATGGGTGTCCTTTTGTTTTTGGTGATTTGATACTTCACCTCGACACTTTTTCTTTTCTTTTCCAACAATGGTCACTTCACCGCTCCTCAAAATCGAATTTCTTCACTTGCAACACTTGTACTTGGGGCACCACTTTTCCTTCATACTTTTCCATGCTCGTGTCAATTTTTTTCGTGATTAACCATCTTATACTCATGTTTTTATAGTACCCAATGGACCTACTCTGTGTGGCAGCACCATTAAGTCGCCCTTGTTTAGAGCATTCGAGTTGAGTCATCATCGCATCGATGGAGTCTATCCCGAGTTCCTTTTGTCTCCCATCACAGTCCTCCATCCTTCATTGCTTTGTTCCTCTCTCGTGCCGCCCATTTTTTCCTTCAGTCATACTATACCCTGTCCCCTCTGGAGTCGATTCAGTTGCTGCCAGGTCATCCATGCCCTTTATGCTATAACAAGGGAAGTCGTCAGCCCGCTACTCAGTACCCCCCATTCCACCATCATCCCTAGTGTCAGTGTATCAGTCGCTCTACAATTATCCCTCGTGCCTTAGTTGAGTATTCCTCATTGCCTCACCTATTGCGAACCTCCTTTTGTCGACATCAACTTATTCATTCCAGAAGACAGGTCTAGAGGGCAGTGTACCTTGGTTCCAGCTTCCACTCTTGTTTGGTGCCTCAGATCAACCAAAGGGACCCTTTATTTCCCTTTGACTTGATTGTTTCTCAATTCCAGCTCCTTGTGGCATGATCGAGATCCATATACTCTATGGTTCAGTGATGCAGCAGATTGTACCCGTGATTCCCAAGTGCGTGTAAGATGTTTCAGACCTCATGAGCAGGTGGCCCTTTAGGTAGCCCCCCACATACCCGGATGACCTCTCTACTGCAGCCTTGGATCCAGCTCCATAGATTTTATGGTTCTGGCCTCAACCGCTTGTAGTGCCTTTTAGTTTGCATGTATCATTCAGATTTTCAAAGCCCTTTCCTATTTTGCAAGGCCCTTTTGGTTATACTTATATCTCATGTACTCAGATATTATTGTATAAGTCTTGGTTGTTGTCCCAGGCACAGTATTTATGTGTGATCCATTATCATGTTTTTATCTGGCCCATGTTTACGCCAACATGTACTATATAGTTCAATCCCTTTTTTACTGGATGCATTATTCTTTGTACTTTGTTATCACAGCAGGCATAGATATGCCTCCCCCGCCTCACCTAGAATAGGTACTCACTCATAAAAGAGACTTTTCGCATTTGTAAGTCTCACCTCCTCAGGGTCTTGTCCTCTCGTGCTTTATTCTACCTCATATTTATTTCTCTCTAACTCCCCCTTCGGTGTCTAGTGATTGAGTTCTTACAACTTACTTTGGTCATATGATTAGCTCCTAACGCTCGCACGCTGGGGGGAAATCTGTTCCACCAATTTTTGGTCTTCTCACCTGTTACTATTATATGGACCAAAGTACACCATGTAAGACCAATTTTACCCTAGTGAAATTTCTTTTCACTATGAAAAATAACTTAGTTTATTAAGTTGTTTATGGTCTAAACAAGAAACCCCATGAGGAATAATTGAATAAATCCTTATTTGTTTCATTTTCCTCAAGCGATAATTAATCAAACCACAGTTTAGTTAATATTCATGGTCATATTTAATCCAAAGCATGAAAATTAATTAGATAAATCATTATTTATCTTATTATTTTCTAGGAATAGTTATTCAAATCATTATTTAAATAATATTCCTTGTAAAATTTGACTAAATAATTTATAAATAATTGAATAAATCACTATTTATTTAATTATTACTCAACCACATTCTTAAAATAATAAATAAATCATTTATTTATTTATTTATTATTTACAAATAAAGGGATTTGACCAAATTCAAATTCCTTTTCCCTCCAACAAAAATAATAAAATATTCCATAAAAGTTGGATTTAGATTTGGTTAATAATATTTTAATTATGCACCAATATCTAGACTAACTCAATATTTTGTTATCAATAGAAGGGTTTTTCCATTCATTCACTACCTTTTGTTACCTAAAGATCACTCTGGATCTATATTTTTGGTCTGACTTTGATCCTCCATCATTGTCATATTTATTTTTTTACTTTTTGATTGTGAACTCCCCTTGAGTTCCTTTTTTGTCTGGGTTGTCTACACCATCAAGAGAGAGAGATCTTAAATCTAAAGCATTGAGGACATACAAGAACCCATCCCATTGAGGGGGACTGGTAACATATTTCTATGTTCCCTTCACAGGTGTGATAATACAAAAATTCTTTAAAAATATTATTGTCTTATTCATTGGATGCATGGAGCAACTCTTACTTTTACTTGTTGTTCAATGTCTTTAACTGCATAGATCTAGATTTCTGTAGCATTTATCTTGGTCACTAACTACAGATCTAAGGAAATTGACAACCATCTTTGATGTTAGGGTTGTTTGTTATGCACAACTAAAGTGAGCTTGTGAAGAATGAACCTAGCTCTGAAGGACATATTCAAAGAATATTTGTTCAAACTATTGGATGCAGGGTTCATATATCCTATATCCGAAAGTGAGTGGCTATCTCCTCTTGTCTTAGTCCTAAAGAAGAATGGGAAGTAGCGAATTTGTGTTGATTATCAAGAACTTAACAAAGCCACCAAGAAATACCAATTCCCTTTGCCCTTTATAGATGAAGTCTTGGATGGCCTTGCAGGGAAGAAGTTATTTTCCTTTTTAGATAAGTTTAGTGGGTACAATCAGATTCAAATCAGCCCTGAAGACCAGGATAAGACTACTTTCACCTACCCTTTGGGTACCTTTGCTTATAGACTCCTACCCTTTGGGTTGTGCAATGCCCCAGCTATCTTCCAAAGAGCTGCCTTGAGCATCTTTTCTGAGCTATTCCATGAATCTGTCGAAATATACATGGATGATTTCACACCATATGGGGATGACTTCCAGGAATCTCTCTCCAATTTGGGTAAAGTACTAAGAAGTTTCATTGAGATGCATCTCTCCTTGAGCCTAGAAAAGTGTGAATTCCTGAAGTAAGCAGGGGTTGTATTAGGACACTCCATATCCCAAGCGGGAATACAGGTAGACCTAAACAAAATCACTATTATCAAAAGGGTACCTGCTCCTCAAAAGAAAAAATATGTCAGAAGTTTCTTAGGCTTAGTTGGTTACTACATAAAGCTCATCAAAGATTTCAGTAAGATGGCTTCGCCATTATTTGGGTTATTGGCCAAATATTCTGAGTTTATTTGGTCAGGTCCTTGTCAAGAGGCTTTCAATATTATTAAGAAAAATTTGACTACTGCCCCCATCCTCCGAGGTCCAAATTGGACTCTACCTTTCCACATCCACACTTATGCATCCGACAAAGCTTTAGGGGCAGCATTAGGACAATTAGAGGACAAAATCCCTTATGCCATTTATTTCATCAGCAAAAAAAATTCAAAGGCCGAGTTGAATTATACTATTACTGAGAAGGAGATGTTAGCCATTGTCCATGCATTGAACAAATTCAGGCATCATGTAACTGGATATCAGACTTTTTTCACAATGACCATGCAACCATCAAGTATTTAATGAACAAACCAGATGTAAATGCTAGGATAATTAGATGGTTGTTACTTTTGCAACAATTTGATTTGACTATTGTTGATAAAACTAGAAAGGAGAATGTTGTTGCAGATTTTTTGTCTAGGTTAGCTCTCCCCGCAGGTGAAGAAGGAATGGTGGAGGACCAGCTGCCCGATGAGCACCTCTTTTCTATATCAGCACTATCACCATGGTTTGCTGATATAGCCAACTACTTGGTTACTGGAAAACTCCCTCCTAATATTTCATTCAGGGAGAGGAGAAGAATCATGAGAAAAAAAGCGCCCCTTTCACATGGATTTGGGGAAACATTTTCAAGCTAGGCCCTAATAAAATCCTAAGGAGATGTGTGACGGAGGAAGAAGTTTTCGATATCCTCTCTACATGTCATGACATCCCATGTGGAGGCCAATTTGTTGCAAAGATAACTTCTTACAAAGTTTTGCAGGCGGGATACTATTGGCCTACCCTTCATCAAGATTCCAAAAGATACACCAGCAGGTGTGACCATTTCCAGAGGATGGGGAAACCCACATAAAGGGATGAAATGCCTTTACACCTTTAGGTGTCTCTTGAGCCATTTTATAAGTGGGGCATGGACTTTTTTGGACCTATCAATCCACCATCCGGACAAAAGAAGTATGTCATAGTTTCCAGTGATTACCTAACAAAGTGGGCTGAAGAAAAAGCAGTGAGGGTAGAAACCGAGGAGAAAGTAGTAGAATTTTTTAGGGATAATGTGTTCTACAAGTTTAGATACCTCAAAGAAATAGTCACTGATCAGGGAGCACAATTCACCTCCCACCTCATTGAGAATATTTTGAGGAAGCACAATATTAAGCATAGGACTTCTACTGCCTATCACCCTCAAGCGAATGGCCAAGTAGAAGTGACTAACTGTGCTTTAGAGAGTGTTGAGGAGGTAAATCCCCTCTGCGGACAGAGGCGATCCCTACTAGCCCAGATCGGGTCTAGCAACAATCAAACATGCTACAACGTGAGTTCCTAATTACAAAAATCAAAGTGCGATAGAAGGCCTACCTCAGGTCCAACACCGTTGTCGTTGCATAGAGGATAGTGCTCTCGATCCCTTGCTCTGACAGGTCACAATTCCACCACTTGACGCGATCGAACACCTACACGTACAAGAAAAACGACGAACATACGAGCGTAAAACCATATAATTGCAATTATGTGTCATTCAGAGAGGACACAACTCATAAACAAGAGTGAACAATACGAGTGGAACTATAATAGTAGTCACTTATCATTAATGAAACAAAGAATGATACAACCTGGCTCTGACACTGAAATCCTCCTTCGACGGGTCGTCAGCGGAATACGTCTCGATAAAGCTTGTCGGGAATAGGGACAAGCCTCTCTCTTCGATCGTCAATCTCCTTGCTATGGATTTGGCACTATGAGGACTATCAAAGCTCTTGCAGCATTCTTTAGGCTATGAAGGCTCTTGGAGATTCTTGGAGACTAGCTTGCAAAGGGAAATGGCAAGCTTATATAGATGGTGGAAGAGGAGTTGGGATCCTTACAATCATGGGATTGGCCCTATCCTCAAGGAAGCTTCCATGAGAGGTGGCAAACTACTTCCTCTACATGGAAATATGGAGCCAAACGTCCCAACTCAATTTAGAGACCAGTTCAGGAATTGGTTAAAGTCAATCTTTCGCCATTTATTTTTAAAAAACACCCTTTATTAAGCCTGGCATGAGTGCGACTCTGAGACAAAGCGCCAATTGGTGCACCCTTTTTAGAAGATTTCCGCCATTGGCGCGGGTATAACACTGGCTAGTCGCGCCAAGGATGAAAAGGCTATTTTTAGGGTTTTTCACAAGGAGATGTCTTTAGGGGAATGAAATTCCATGTCTAGGGGAGTGCCATGAAAGTGTTTTCAGGTTATGTCACTGCTCATAGGTCACGGAATGAGCCCTTCAATGTGCGAGACGGGGAATTGCAGGGATGGTGACAAATTGCTGTGTAACAGATGCCCCCTAAAGCATGAGGCCCGAACGAGAGAGAGGGGTGAAATGCTTTACGAGAATGTGCCTAACTGAAAACACCACCGTCGGAAAACCTGCGTAGAGAAGTACAACTGATATCTCAATATACATGATATATGTGGTATGGGCGCAACCATCCAGTGAGGATCGATAAATAGACTCAGGTATGGTTGCAGCCATCCAATGAATGAGTCATGTAACTAATCATAGTAATCCACATAATTGCAGCCTGGATTCTAACAGACAAAATCCAGGGTCTTGTGCTCCATCTTGACCTGAACAAAGTACAAGTTCAAGCATGTGAATAAGTGAGCTGAAGTCGAACATGCAAGAACATCGCCTGATTACTAGCCAATGATGAAAGCTATTAACAGACACGAGAGGTACCACCAATAATGAAAATGGCCCTCAAGGTACCATAGGTACAATCTACGACATGTGAACAATGAGCTGGCATCGAACACCCGCAGAATCATCCGATCGAAGGTCAATGATGAAAACTTTGTGTCGAATGCGAAGAACCTACCATTGAGGCATGCAGGCTCCAAGGCACCAGAAGGGAGTCTCTAGATCAGCTTCATGGATAATGAGCTGAAGTCGACAGGAAGTGACCTTGATCGAAGGTGGGCCATAGTGTTTCCCACATCATCGACACGAGTCAGAAGAACATAATGTTTTTGTGAATCAGGATCAGATGAGAATCAGAGGAAGGTTGAAACTTGCAGAGGTCAACTTCTCTTGAACATATCGGCGGCACGACAGTGGATTTGGCAGTATTTGACATCAAAATATCATAGGTCATGACGACGAGGCAAAGAGTAGATGAGAGGTCAAAATGGATCACCCAAACCCATGGAGGCAAGTGAAAAATGAGATGAGGTGTCCCCAACCCGACACGAATGCAGACAAGTGCCATGTTCAAGAGCGACATACTGCCGACATGACAATGATGTTGGTTCCATTTTTCCCCACCATTTCTGGCAAGTACCTCTTTATTTTTACTCAAGCTTGTAGAGGATACCATATGCTTGTCATATAAATCTGTCCTTCGGACGAATCCATCCTATTACATTTAACGAGCCCTAGGAAGGAGGAACTCAAATACCGTCATTACCACTTAATCTGATTTCATTAGGGTTTAACGAGTCTGAAAAAGGAAGAACTCGGCGTCTTTTCATATTTAGAGAGTTTGAAAAGATAGCAGAAAATTAAACTCCAACGGTCCCTTTTCGTAAATAGTTTCTCATACCCGAAAAGGTAGAAAACTATGTCTGAGAAAACCTCCTAGTCGCAATAGGCTAGGGTATTCCTTTTTCGTAAATAATCTATCCCAACCCGGAAAAGGGGTAAACGTATACTGGGTAGATGTCGTTTCGTAACCACTTTAACGACATCAAAATGACAAGTAACTCGGCAATCTTTTCATGTTTAGAGAGTCAGAAAAGAGCTGAAAGATGACTCCTCCTGGAGGAACGAGTGGTATAAAGGGTAGCAACTGGTTCCGGTAATGGTGGAACTGCTCAGAACAAATAAAGGTCAAGAGGCTGGCTAACAAGACCACTCATCACAGCGGTTCCTCAGGAACGGGTAAAACAACCAAGTGAAGGCATATGATCGGCCAAGCAGATAGTGACGATGGAGTGAGAAAACCAAGGCTCATCTGGAAAAAACAGGTTGATAAAATGGCAATCACAAGAGGTAAAATGGGAATGGTTTCATTTTTACACAAGCTTGAAATCAGGAAACTCTGCTTGAAGTTGGTTTCATTTTACACAAGCTTGAAACAAAGATAAACTATGCTTGAAACCGGTTTCATTTTTACACAAGCTTGAAATGGAAACAAACTATGCTTGAAAAATTAAGCATGCCCCCAGCATGGTGACTCAATTCGAGGTACATGCCCCCCAAGCTTCAGTCCATATGAAAGGCAGATGGAGTGAAGGTTCAAATTACGAGATCAAGAGAAAGACTCGACTAGGATTTTACGAGATCTTAACAAAGACTCGAATTGAACTGGAATGTGTTTCATTGTTTTAACGAGGTTGACACATTAAAAGAACTATCCTCAAGACACCTTGTTTCATGGTTTAAGGAGCTTGGCACAATACAAGGAACTCTGCTTGGACAACCTTGTTTCATTTTTTAAGGAGCTTGACACAAGACAAGGAACTATGCTCCGACAACCTTGTTTCATTTTTTAAGGAGCTTGACACAAGATAAGGAACTCTGCTCCGACAAACTCATCATAATGAACAAGAATTCATTTCTTCCAAGAGTTCCACTCCTGATGGAAGGAAAACATCTTGGAAGTCAGGACCCAATGCCCCCAACACCTGATGCACAATGGCACTATCATTGGGTACAGGCACGGGGTAGGTAGCCACATAGTTGACCTATGGTGGGGTAGATACAATGGGTGGATAAAAACCAGGAAGGGATGATGGTGGGCCAGTTTCCACATCGGGACCAAAGAATGAAAGTTGATCAATGGTCACGATCCGTCCTTCATGCGGAAAACAGACCACATGAAAAAGGGAGGAGACAAGCGCTCCCATGGCATAGGTGTAATCGCGCCCCAAAAGCAGATTGAAATCCAAGGGGCCTGGAACAACCATCATGTCCATATGGACGGTTTTACCTCCCAAAGTAACAGGTAACCTTGGAAGGATCCCTAACGGTTATTTCATTCTTCACATTAAGCTTATAACATAATTACATTGTAATGGGCAAACGTGACGGCAAGCTTTCCAGGTAGTTGAGGATAGAACACTAATAGACACGCCTTCATCTATAATGGTGCTAGGTAAAACCAGACCAAAAGCCTGTACTGTGATCTCGAAAGGCACATAAGACGGAAGGCGGTATCCTGCAAATCAACTCCAATCAAAGGAAGCGACCAAACTACTCGAAGGGGCTACCATCGAATTGAGATGGTCTTCCCCTGGTGTTACAGAAGAAGAAGGAGCATCCTCCATGACCTCCATCTCGAAGGCGGGAGGAGTATCCTCCAGAACCTCCATCACAGGAGGCGGAGGAGCAGCTTCTTGAGGTATATGGATAGGAGAATCTTTCTCCACGTCTGAGGAATCTGAAGAAACAAGAAGAACCTGAGGGGTGTGAGGTCCACTCTCAACGGAAAAGACCTGGTGCGCCACAGACGGGACCAATTCAACTGATCCCATGACCAATGGTTGGTCGGGGAACGGATTCCTGAATTTGAATTTCCAAGGGAGTGGGATCGACCAAGGATGACTCTTGACCAATCATAGGATCAGCTGGTGGAGGACTCAAAGAAATTTGTTTGTAACCAGCTAGGAGGCACGGTGTAGAAACAATTGAGTTGTCCAAAACTCTCTTGGCTTCATCCATATACGGACAAAGGTGAATGGCATGATGCCCTTCACACAACTTACAGGGATTGGTAATCTTGGCCTCATTTCGAGCATTATTAGCTGAGTTCAAGATATGCCCCCAACCTGACTCCCAGAAGCCAAAGGCAATGGTGGACGACTGTTGTACCATGCTTCAAGCACCTTGGGAATGCCAGGGTAATCTCGAAGAAGATGGTCTCCCATGCACAACATGCAAGGGAACTTGACTTTCCGTGGAGGGTTGGAAGATTTATCAATGGAAGGATTCTTAGGCGCAATAGCCACAGAGCTAGCCTCTCCTTTATCGGACTTCTTCTTCTTTGTCTTCTTCTTCTTCTTCTTAGCCACCTGGTTACTCGAATCCAGACTTTCACCAGGCGAAGTAGAAGAGGAGGACGCAAAAAAAAACAGGCGAAGAAAGGGAGGTCCACAGAGCCAACATGGTGTTGCTTTCAGGCGGAGGAGCGATTGAACGATGCCTTCGGGACATTTGGGACCACGAGAGGTTGAAAAAAACCAAACGAGAAACCCAACAGTTAACCAGGAAGGGACAACGTTGCCATATAAGGAGCACCAACATTTCCAAAAGGAGGAAAATGACCAGGATTCCCATCGGAGGGGATTCCTTGATTGGTGAACCTTGGAAAAGTTTCCATTAACAACTCAAAGCCGCACACGGGCTAAAAAACAAGGCACACAATCAAACAGACAACAAGAAAAATCTAACAGGGCATGTGATCGCGGGTGATTTATTTTATGACGTTGAAACATAGAAACTTCACCATTTCATGTTTTAAGAGTCGAGAAATGGATGAAAGATGACTCTATCATTTTTAGTTTTGAAGCAAGCATGAAAGGACAAGCGCTTGGTGATATTTTCAAATTTAAAGAGTTAGATAAGATCAAAATGACTGCTCAGGAATACTAGGCAAAGGGTGTACCAAATAACCGTGAACTGCAATATACACCTTGGGTTCAAAATGAAAGAGAAATCAACCAAGGACTTGACGTATGTGCAAGCAATCTCCCCGAATGTTGTGTCCGCTGTATCACGGGTATAGGGCAGTAGACTCAGCTTCCTATGGATAAAGGATGAAGCCCCCTAGTGGGGTCTCCTTTATATACGTGACGGTACGGGAGCACAATTCATTACCGGTGTTGTCTAAATCCAAGAAGCGAGCAGCCCTGTTTACTAGGTTTAAAGACGTCGGAACACGTCTCTGGCCTAGACCTCTAAATATTTTGTTAATGTTTCAATGTTGCCTTAGTGTAAATTGAATAAATTTTAATGTTGATCTTCAATTATGCTTCAATTTTCAGGCCCTAGCAAGTGTTATGTCTCAAAATCACCTAAATGCACACTACATGCCACAGTATATCATTTCATTCGATGACTGCTATCTAGTTAAGGGAAGAACTTCAAACAATGATGCAACAAACAACAATACTGAAAACGAAAATTTTCCAAACTAGATGGCTTTCACTATCCAAATGTAATCTCAAACATTCAATGATGCGAATTATGTAATGTAATCTATGCAAAATACCCTTTTTTGAAAACTATGCAATTGTAATCTATGCACAATTTCCCTTTTCTTTTCAAATGATAAGAATGCACTCAATGCATTTTTGATGAAATGAGAATCTACTTAATGCATGATTTTAATGAAAGAGAATGCACTCAAAGCGATTTTTAGCTTTCAATCATTAAAAAATGTGATCTAAGCTCAATGATGGATCTCAAAAAATACTTTTCAATGCAATGTGATCTAATGCATTCTAACGAAAGGAAAAATTTGAAACGAAAACTAAAAGAATGCAAAACTCCTTGATGAAGGATGAATGCAAAAGAGATGTAATCAAACACTAAGAGTGCAATCGTTGTTTTAAACACTTTGTAACAAAATTCCTCAAAAGGCGACAAGACATATGAGATCAATCACAAAGAGGACTTTCAAAGCATGACATCAAAACAAGGCATTCATTCCCTTTTACATCAAGCAATCATAGCAAGAAGACATTCCAAAGAATGAGAAATGTAATCTATGCTCATATAGAGGAAAGGCTGGAAGGGAAAGACACACTGGTGAAGGATTTAGGGAAAAAATCTCAATTTTCACACACCCTGAAATTGGCACGACTTTATGTTGGCCAACTCGCCAATGGAAAATTGGCGCGGGTTGCTAACTGAAAACAAGCGCCAACGCCTGAAAATGAAAAAAAAAACAAAGAATTTCTCCCAACCAAGACCAGACTCACCACTTCAAACAGAATCTCCAATACTCAAATGAACCATGTAATCTAGGCTCAAATCGAGACAAAGTGGAATTCGAATGAAGAAGAATCCAATCGCTCAAATAACGCAATAAAATGATAGACAACCACCAAACGAATGCAGAGAAGCAATCACAAATTTGACTGAACAGATAGAAACCAAAAACTCCCACGGGAGGTTCGACAGACAATAGCACCTAGATGCCCTAGGGCTAGAATGTAAAATCTGCCAAATGGGAAAACAACCAAAGGAAAAAGGTCACGGTAAGTCAAACAAGGCTCCGAGGAGCATGGTGGAAAAAACAAGACCAAACACCTAGAACAGTCTCAGAAGGCTCAAAACAGAGTAAACCCTACTACCTTATAGGATTGGCGTGACTGTAAGGCTGAAACTAGCGCCAGAATGGGATTGGCGTGAGTGATACACTGACAACATGCGCTAGTGGGCGCGACTGTCACACTGAAAAGCGCGCCAGCCGATTTTACTAAGGAAAAATAAAAAATAAGCAATCCAAGAAGCAGACCAGTGATGGTAAAGCTCAAACCAAAAGCCAAACTCACAAAAAGAGCCAGCCAAAAGAGCTGATCAAGCAAGCAAAGTCAAGAAATGACCGAAAGACAAGACAATACTCCAAGTGTTTAGTTCATAAACTAAACCAGAGATTGACTGAAGCAACGTTGATCTACTTTGCTAATGCAGAGCAAGAGCGTTTCGAAGGCTATCTAGCTAACTTTAGGCTCCGTCTGTAGTTTATAAAGCAAACAACAAGCTAACTCCCCAGCAGAATCTTCAATTTGTTGAGGAGGTAAATCCTCTCTGCGGACAGAGGCGATCCCTACTAGCCCAGACTGGGTCTAGCAACAATCAAACATGCTACAATGCAAGCTCCTAATTGCAAAAATCAAAACGCGATAGAAGGCCTACCTCAGATCCAACACTGTTATCGTTGCAGAGAGGATAGTGCTCTCGATCCCTTCCACCGACAGGTCACACTTCCACCACTTAACTCGATCGAACACCTGCACGTACAAGAAACACGACGAACATATGAGCGTAAAACCATATAATTGCAATGATTTGTCAGTCAGAGAGGACACAACTCATAAAAAAGCATGAAAAATATGAGTGGAACTATAATCATAGTCACTTATATTAATGAAACAAAGGATGATACAACCTGGCTCTGATGCTGAAATCCTCCTTCGGCGGGTCGACAGCGGAATACGTCTCGGTAAAGCTTGTCGAGAATAGGGACAAGCCTCTGTCTTCGATCGTCAATCTCCTTGCTATGGATTTGGCACTATGAGGACTATCAAAGCTCTTGCAGCATTATTTAGGCTATGAAGGCTCTTGGAGATTCTTGGAGACTCTTGGAGACTCTTGGAGACTAGCTTGCAAAGGGAAATGGCAAGCTTATATAGATGGTGGAAGAGGAGTTGGGATCCCTACAATCATGGGATTGGCCCTATTCTCAAGGAAGCTTCCATGAGAGGTGGCAAACTACTTCCTCTACATGGAAATCTGGAGCCAAACATCCCAACTCAATTTAGAGACCAGTTCAGGATGGTTAAAGTCAATCTTCCGCCATTTATTTTTAAAAAACACCCTTTATTAAGCCTGGCATGAGTGCGACTCTGAGACAGAGCGCCAATTGGCGCGCCCTCTTTAGAAGATTTCCCCCATTGGCGTGGGTATAACACTGGCTAGTCGCGCCAAGGATGAAACGACTATTTTTAGGGTTTTTCACAAGGAGATGTATTCAGGGGAATCAAAGTCCATGTCTAGGGGAGTGCCATGAAAGTGTTTTCAGGTTATGTCACTGCTCACAGGTCACGGAATGAGCCCTCCAATGTGCGGGATGGGAAATTTCAGGGACGGTGACAAATTGTTGTGTAACAAAGAGAATCCTCACCAAGGTTGTGAGAAGCAGCAGAAAATATTGGGCAGACAGATTGGTAGAAGCTACTTGGGCCTACAACACTACTTGGAAGACAACAATAGGATTCACTCCTTATGAACTAGTCTATAGTAAGAAAGCTCTACTTTTAGTTTTTGAATTCAATACTTTAAGAATGGCAACTGAATTAAATCTAGATCTATCAAATGCCCAAAAAGAGAGGTTGTTGCAACTAAATGGATTAGATGAGTTCAAAATGCAAGCACTTCTTCACACAGTTGTAGTTCAGCTACAAAGGAAGTTCTGGCATGACAAGAACATCAAAGAAAAGACCTTCCAAGAAGGATATTGGGCATTGTTGTATGATTCAAGGTTTAAATATTTCAAAGGAAAGATGATGAAAAGATGGTTGGGACCTTACAAAGTGGAAAAATGTTTTGATAATGCGCAGTCCAAATCATAACCATATATGAGGAAGGAATCCCCTTGCTTGTCAATGGTCATAGACTGAAAATTTACAAGAAGCCTTTGTCGAGGGAAAAGTTCATAAATTCAATAAGTAGAGAGGTGTATGTGATGGGAAACTCCATAGTTTCCAACACCTCCTAAAAAAAAGAGAGAGAATAAAGATCCATGGGTGAAAGCCTCTCTGAGGCACCCAAGGCAAGCTTGCGGGTTGAAAACCTCGATGGAGGCATCTCACTTGCTCAAAAAATAATAATAATAATAATAATAATCCATGGATGAAAACCTCTCTTAGGCACCCAAGGAAAGTCTGTGGGTTGAAAACCTCCATGGAGGTAGCCCACTTAATTTCAAAAAAATAAAAAGAAAAAACAAAAACAAATAAATTACATCTGCATCTCTGTGTTTTCTGTGTTTGCTATTTTGCAAGTCATTAATGGTTTCTGGAAACACAGGGAAGCATTCCTCTTCTTTTCTCTTTTGTTTTACCATCCATCCCATCATTCACTCCATTCATTTGTATAACGTCCTCCATCACCTCCATGCACCACACTCCTCCATTCCTGAGCACAATGTATCAAGGACAACAAAACATAGATTGCTATAGACATCGGGGAATTCCTACAATGCAGACATTTATTCTTGAATAGTAAGAAAAACAAGGGAGGATCGCATGAAGCAGGCCCCAGAAAAGACAATATTGCCACCCATGGCATCTAGAGCACCCCCCACACAGCATCTACAATGGGGAGAAACAACAAATCTGCAATTCACTCAGTGAACTGCTCATTCAGTAAGTTGCTCAATCAAATAACATGAAAATAGTGAAGAACACAACATACAAAAGGCTTTTCTCCTCAATACAGCTCCTGCAAATGCCTTGGAAACAACAGGTAAACTCAGGTATAGCTTCTCACCCCTTCATGCGCATTCATAATATCCAGAAATAATTAATTTGCAGACTTAGAGTTTAAGGGGCAGAAAGGTGTCCAATTACCTTGGCCACCACTGTGAGGTATGAAAAAAAAAAAAGTACACGCCACCTGGGCATGCAAAAGAAAAGAATTTAAATCAAGTGGAATAGAGGAGCACGAGGGGAGGAAACACGTAGTCCATCACAAATTAATAGGGAGGAGGAAACAACTGTCTAAAACAGAACTGGACTTGAGCCGAGTTACATAAGCACTCCAAAATTAGTTAGTTGTGTAAAAGGAGATGTTGTCTCATCCAAACTAGTAAATTGAAACTTTTTAAAGGGAGAGAGACTGACGGAAGCCCGCAGTGCTTAAAGAAGAAGAGGAAGAACCAATAGAAACAAGAAGAATAAGAAAAAGAAGAGGAATAGACAAAGGGCCAAGGCAAAACATAAGAGATGGCCATAGAAGTCATAGAGATAGCAGAAAGTGGGCGATAAATGGACTCACAACACAACACCACATCCCCTCAATATAAAAAGGTAGTTTCCACCATATCTCCTCTGAGCGCAAAGAGAAAAAGGAATACCTCTATGTATTCCAGAGCTAACAAAAGTCGGAGAGAGCCAGAAAATTCTCCCACAAGCCCGATTATCATTGAAGAATCACCAATGGGGGAGGAAAGAATCGAAGAGATAATTCTGAAGGAGCAGCTACAGAAGGCACAGGCAGAGAATGTAGCACTGAAGGAGCAATTGCAACAAAAAGGGGAGCAAGTAGCCACCATGTAGAAATTATATAACTTATGTGTTATATATCCAAGATTCTCCTGATCACACACTATTTTAACTTCATGCACAATACAAAATCTATTCCACCATTGATCATCACATGCAGAAATTAAATCAATTGCAATGCATACATGAAACCATAAAAATTCTCACACATTAACACAGTTTTTTAACGGGAAAGCATGAACCTAAAAACCCCAACTATTTGTATATAATATATGTCATAGAGATCATGTAACAATCCTCATACAAAGCTAAACATGTCAAGCTCTGAGTACAATACAATTGCTACACACTAATCAGGCTCGATCTTGCAAATCCATGCACCGATCTTTGCCACCCTCTAACCTGCCTCTACTGCGCAATCCCTGCTGAAGAATGGCTCTGAATGAACTTGAATCCACCTGGCTTGCACTGCGCAATCCTCATTGGCATCTCCACTGAGTGTTGGATGCAATCAATGCATCATTGGCATCTCCACTGAAACTGTCCATGCACTGTAGTTAGCTGATGTATTCTTCAATTTATTAATGAGTTATTATTTAGTGAATTAATTAACTAGTTAATTCACACCACTCTCACTAGTGTATCAATTAGTTAGACTAGATACAACTAGCTCAACTGAGTCTAACTGAGTTAAACTGAATACAACTCCACCAACTACTTCTATAACTCCACCAAACTCTGTCACATGAGTTCTAACTGAATTCCTAATGCATTAGCTCCAATAAACCCTCAGGAATAGCGTAATTCCTTCTGTCAGCTGTTGTGCCACATATGTGCATTTAATTGAAGTGCTCCAAGAGAATAAGATAGTGTTTAGAGTCCAAATATTATTAAGAGCTAATAATATTCGACATATCTATTTTTAGACTAGCAATCTAAAAATATATTCCGCCTAATATGTCTAAAAATAGAAGTCCATCTATTTTTCCAACTTGACCAACCGTCAACAAATAGCATCCTACAACTCATAGAATATGATCGACATGTCTAAAAATAGACTTTGCTCCAAAAATAGCCTGGGGCCCACTTAGTGAAGGCGACTCTTTTCACTAAGCTTATCATCTTGTTGAATCTCAACACTCCCTCTCAACAAGATAGGGATTATCTGCCACCCCGATCTTGTCTCTATGGTATTCGAATTTTCTCCTGGTGAGCGCCTTCGTCAGAATATCAGCATCCTGATCCTCCATAGGAATGTAAGATAGTAACATGATCTTCCGCTGCACACAATCTCTGATATGATGGTACCGAATGTCAATATGTTTATATCTATCATGAAATACTGGATTAACCGAGAGTTTAATGCAACTCTGATTATCACAATATATCACAGTAGGATCTAAGTGTGAACTGAACAACCCGACTAGGATCTTCCTCATCCATATAACCTCGCATGCAGTCAAACTTGCTGCCATGTACTCAGCCTCCGCTGAACTGAGTGCCATGGATATTTGTTTCCTGCTGTAACAAGAAACTGTTGTAGACCCGATACTGAAAATCCCTCCAGATGTGCTCTTTCTGTCTGTTGGGCTCCCTACCCAATCTGCATCTGTGAAGCCATGTAGCTTCACCTCATTCGATTGTCTGTACCACAGTCCATATCCAAATGTGCCCCTGAGATACCTCAGGACATGCTTGCCTGCCTTCCAAAAGAGCTTGGTAGGCTTAACCATAGCTTGTGAAAGCTGGTTAACAGTGTAGCATATGTCCAGCCGTGTATTGAGAAAATAAATGAGCTAACCAACCAATTGTTGATAAACAATGGCATCCACTACCTCTGCCGATGTAGCATCCTCTTTCCTCTAACCACCAGGAAGAGAAGTGTTGATAGGCTTGCAGCTTTGCATGTTGAACTTCTCCAGTATCTCCCGAGAATACTTTCCTTGAGACACAAATAGTCCACCCTTCTGCTGCCAAATTTCCAATCCCAGGAAATAATGAAGGAGGCCCAAGTCCTTCATCTCAAACTCCTTTGCAAGATTTTCCTTGCATGAGTGTATCAATAGTTCATCACCCATTAGTATCAAATCATCTACATAAAGCACAATGATCAACAACTTACCCTCCACCACAATCTGGTATAGGTTCGGATCCGCCTCACTCTTGGTAAATCCAAGTCCGGTGAAATAACTGTCTATCCGTATGTACCAAGCACGAGGTGATTGTTTCAGCCCATACAACGCTCTTTTGAGCTTGCACACATGTGACTCGCTGCTGAAGATTTTGAAACCTTCAGGTTGCTCAATGTACACCTCCTCCTCACTGACTTCGTTGAGGAACGCAGTCTTCAAATCCATCTGATGAATGTGCCAACCCATCTGTGCTGAGAGAGCAAGGATGGTCTGTATGGAAGAATACCTTGTGACAGGTGCAAAGGTTTCTTCATAGTCGATCCCCTCGATCTGTGAGAAGCCCCGAGCAACAAATCTTGCCTTGTACTTCTCGACGCTCCCGTCAGCAGCTTGCTTCACTTTGTAGATCCATCTAGAACCTACCACTGATTTCCCTCCTGGCCTTGGGACAATCTCCCGTGCACTGTTTCTGACAATCGAATCATACTCTTCCACCATGGCATCTACCCATGCGGGATCCTCCACAGCTTCCTCGAAATAATATGGTTCTATCATGATACACTTGCTCATCAGAGCCATGTATCCAGTAAATCGGCCAGGCGACTGTCTCTGTCTGCGCTATGATGTAAGTGCTCCTACATTTTGCGCTGCATCAAGATTCAGTTGCTCAGCTTCTGTAGTGCGCTTCCACCCTCTGATGTTTGACACTGCATGAGTGGTTTCTTCCACTCCATGAACCTCCTCTTATGTTTGATCCACATCCTAAGGCTCATCTTTAGGAACAAATAGCTCCTCATCTGCATGCAAGTGTAGCTCCCTCTCAAGCGACAACTTCATGGCTTTCTCCTCATGAAATTTGATATCCCGTCGCACAACAGTCATCCGACTGTCTGGAAAATACACACAATAATTGTGGGGCATTTCTGTGTACCCCAAAAATATCCCAACCTCTGTAGTTGGCTCTAGCTTCTTCCTGTCATCCTTTGTCACATGAATGTAAACAGGTGAGCCAAAAATCTTCAAATGAGAAATATCGGGCTTCTTACCAGAAAACGCCTCTTCAGGTGTACTCATGCCAATTACTCTATGAGGACAACAGATTTTCACATAAACCGCAGTGTTGCATGCCTCAGCCCACAAGTGTATGGGAATGCCCTAATCATGCAACATTGCCCGTGCAGCACCCACGATCGTTCTGTTCTTTCTCTCTGCGACCCCATTCTGCTATGGGTTATGAGGCGCTATGAGCTCTCTTCGAATTCCTTCTGCGCTGCAAAAGTATTTGAATTCACCAGAGATGAATTCACCACCATTATCGCTCCTTAGAGCTTTCACTTGCTTCCCCAACTCTTTCTCAACCAGCGCCTTGAACTCACAGAACTTTGAGTATGTCTTGATCTTCTTCTGCATGAAGAAGATCCAACACTTATGAGAAAAGTCATCAACAAATATCACATAGTACCTGTGCTTTGTTGTCGAAGCTACTGAGAAAGGTCCACACACATCTATGTGAATTCTCTCAAGGATCGTCGTGGCACGACTATCCTTCTCATGAAAAGTGGTCTTCACAAATTTTCCCAAAGTACATCCCTTGCACTGATTTTTCAGTGTAAGTGTACCCTTGGGAAGCTCAGTAGAAATCTGCTGCAAAATTTTCAAAGCGCCATGGTGAAGATGGCCCAATCTCCTATCCCACAATTCGTCCTCATCCCGGCTCACCACTCCTTCTGCTTTGCCTGCCATTATTGCGCAGCCATCTACCTACAATTGATGAAGGTTCTTAACTCGAACCCCTATCCTCCGGGTTTCACCATTTGTTTTACTGCGCAGGAAAGCCTTTCCATCGCTAAAAACAACATCATATCCCTTGTCTTCCAACATCGCCACAGAGATCAGATTCTTCTTCAATCCTGGAAGATGCATGACATCCTTCAATATCAAAGGTTTACCAGACTCCCTCTCAAAGGAAATGGTCCCGATACCAGTCTCACTGTATCTACCATCATTGCCCATCTCGATGTGCACTCCAAGATCCTTCTCATCCAAATCACTAAACAAATCTTTGTCTCTAGTCATATGGAAAGACGCACCACTGTCAAGAAACCACACTGATCCCATCACACTTGAAACCAAGCATGCGATCAGTGAAAAATCCAGCTCAAACTGCAAGGCTACGGCCTCTCCAGCTACAAATCCAGCAGCCTGCTTATTTTTCTTCTTCTGTGGACAATTAGTGGTGTAATGTCCGTGTTGGTGACAGTGAAAGCACTTCACCTTGGACAAGTCCTGCTTCTTGCCTTTCGCACTAGATTGAGAATGATTTTTCTTTCCCTTCCCTTTCCTTGATTTGGCAGCCAAAGCGCAATTTTATTCATCTTCATTCTTCGATGAAGATCCATCCCTGGTACCCCGCCTTATCTCCTCCTGCACAAGATCGGACCAAAGTCACTCCCATCCTGGCAGTTTCTCCCGACCATTGACAGAGTCCTCGTAGCTATGCCAACTCTTCGGAAGCCCAAGGAGAGCCAAGCTCACCAAGTCATCTTCATAAACAGTAACCCCCACACTTCCCAGGTCATCCCTGCACTGGACAAACTTCGTGAGGTACTTGGGTATAATTTCGCCTTTCTCCATTTTTATTTTTCTGAGCTTGTCTTTAAGCACCAACTTCCTCTGGTTGCTTCTGCTTTGGAACAAGTCTATCAAAGCTTTCCACATCAAGAGTGGACTAGATTTACCATTAAGGCTGGAAAATATGTGATCCTTCACACCTTCCAACAGAATCCTTCGACATTTTGTTGTCTTCTTTTGCCATGCATCAATTGCGGCTGCATCGCTAGAAGTAGGTTTTGGAATTTCTACATCTATGAACTCCTTCAACCCATTATCATCCAGCACTGCCTTCATTCTGTCCTTCCAAGCAATATAATTTGAGTTGCCCTCAAGGGCATACTCCAATCGCAATCCATTGAAATACATTTCAATGAATGCTCAACTTCGACACCAAGAAAACACTGCAACAAATTCGAATTCCACCAGCACAAAACTCAACCGCTTCAATAATTGAAATCTGCTCCAATGATCAATATTGCTCTGATACCATGTAGAAATTATATAAATTATGTGTTATATATCAAAGATTCTCCTGATCACACACTATTTTAAATTCATGCACAATACAGAATCTATTCCACCATTGATCATCACATGCAGAAACTAAATCAATTGCAATGCACACATGAAACCATAAAAATTCACACACATTAACACAGTTGTTTAACGGGAAAGCATGAACCTAAAAACCCCAAGTATCTGTATATAATATATGTCATAGAGATCATGTAACAATCCTCATACAAAGCTAAACATGTCAAGCTCTCAGTACAATACAATTGCTACACACTAATCAGGCTCGATCTTGCAAATCCATGCACCGATCTTTGCTACCTGCTAGCCTACCTCTACTGCGCAATCCATGCTGAAGAATGGCTATGAATGAACTTGAATCCACCTGGCTTGCACTGCGCAATACTCATTGGCATCTCCACTGAGTGTTGGATGCAATCAATGCATCACCATAGTCACAACTGATAGTCACACTTGCTCTTTCACCTACCTCTCCACTGGTCTCCACTGAAACTTTCCATGCACTATAGTTAACTGATGTATTATTCAGTTGATTAATGAGTTATTATTTAGTGAATTAATTCACACCACTCTCACTAGTGTATCAATCAGTTAGAATAGATACAACTAGCTCAACTGAGTCTAACTGAGTTAAATTGAATACAACTCCACCAACTACTTCTATAACTCCACCAAACTCTGTCACATGAGTTCTAACTGAAGTCATCATGAATTAGCTCTAGTAAACCCTTAGGAATAGCGTAATTCCTTCTGTCAGCTGTTGTGCCACATCTGTGCATTTAACTTAAGTGCTCCAAGAGAATAAGATAATGTTTAGAGTCCAAATATTATTAAGAGCTAATAATATTCAACATATCTATTTTTAGACTCGCAATCTAAAAATAGATTCCGCCCAATATGTCTAAAAATAGAAGTCCATCTACTTTTCCAACTTGACCAACCATCCACAAATAGCATCCTGCAACTCATAGAATATGATCGACATGTCTAAAAATATACATAGTCTAAAAATAGAATTTGCGCCAAAAATAGCCTACGGGCCCACTTAGTGAAGGCAACTCTTTTCACTAAGCTCATCATCTTGTTGAATATCAACACACCATGGTAGACTTATGCATAGAATCCCTTCAGCACAGATTCCCTTCCAACTCATATGTTGGGTACCTCAAGGAGCAATGACTTCTATTTCAAATCAAAACTCTAGCCTCCCATGGATCACTACCTTTCCAAGATTCTAGGCAATTCATGAATTTCTACAAGCAAGCTAACATGGTTGATCAAGCAAAGATGGCAGATTTTTATGTGCATAAATTTATGCTAACAAATCTGGATATTTGGGACCCTAATCCTACAATGGGAGATATGCAGTTAATGGCTCTGGCATCTTGGATGGTGAATGAGGACACTAGAGAAAAAGAGATATGGAAGGTCATGGGAAGAACAAATAGAGAACCCTTATATATCAGACTAGAATTTTTCAGCCCAAGAGGAGTCATCCTTAACCATCGAGAGATTGAAAGGGACCTTCCACTAGTTGAAAGCTACCTTCAGACTCAAACCCAGGTGATAGGCCACTTTGATGATGTCTCTAGGTAGATAGAATATGAGTGCATTATGGCCAGCCAAAGGAGATGGAACAACCTTCCTCACAGCTTCAAGAACAGGGAGTACCATGCTCCAGAAATACTGAGGGGTGCATTGGAAATGGCACCAATATACAAGAGGGCCATGTAGGCCAAAAAGATCCAATCGTTGGGACTAAAGCTTAGCCCACCTTTGTTGTTGGGGTTGAATGATGAAAAGGAAACAGATGCACGAGATAGAGAATGGGAGAGTGCAGAAAAGAATAATGGTTTTTACCCCCTTAGGGAAACTCCCACACTTCTTCCTCAGGAAATCAGTGAGGCTATCAAAGCCTTGAAGGAAATGGAGGAGGAGGATTAGTTGCTCAGAGGATGAGCAACCATTAAGTAGGGGGGTGATGATGAGCTCCATCATTAAACACATTTGGAGGGGTTAATGGCCACCGTTTTTTCCTTTTTAGATCTCTTTTTCTTGCATTTTTATTATTATTTGGTTTTATGATGCTAATATAGGTAGTGATTAAGGCTAACATACTCTGAGTACCTAATATGAGGTTGAGTGCAGAAAATCATGATTTATTAAGCATTTTTATAAAGATTTTATCATAAAGACTTGGAGGAGACGGAAAGGAGAAATTATAGGAGGATTGTCCACCCTAATTCTCTCTAGAAATTCTAACTCTAAAGGCAGCCAAAGGATCCCAAGGATTCTCTCCAGCAATTCAAATTCCATAGGCAACCAAGAAACTCAAAGAGGAGTGCACTCAATATTTGTTTACTGGGCTACCCTGTAGAATAAATAGAGCAGAGCTAGAGGTAGGGGGAGTTAGTCAGTGAATCGATTGTAGTTGGAACTTTGTTGCAAGCCATTGAGAATTTTATTTTACTTAGGGATCAAACTTTCAGAGATGTATAAGGTTATCCTTCTATGAAATGAGCAAACTGATTTCATTCTACTGATTTAAGTGTCAGAGGACTAGGCTCGTGGGTTAGGGCCTAATCCATGTGCCTCGTTTTCTCCGTTGTTACTATCTTTTCCTTTTTGCCATTAAGCTAGCTTTCTTTTTGTCATTCAATGAGTTCTGCTTTTAATAGTTTCATTGTTGTTTATTTTTGCTTCTAGTGTGATGTTGTAGTTCATTTTCTTGTGAGTAGTAGAATAGAGTAAAAACTCCAAAATTTGTGGTCAAGCCTCCCCCTCTCATCTCTATCAATAGAGTTCAAGCAAGGTAAACCTTCCTATAGGCCAAAAATTTCTTTATGTTTGAGTTTAGGGAAGAAATTTCATTACCAAGTCTGATTCTCTCTTTCACTGTTTTTATCACGCATTTTTGTCTGCTTTCCGTGCATGAATCCGCAGGTTTGATACACTTCTGAGCATTTTTGGCACGTCTCCATTCCCTCCCATTTTCCGCTTCTTTTTATTGCTGCACCCTACCTTTTTCCCTAAACACACTCAAACCTTTCAACCTTCCTTCTTCCTTTGTTTTTTTCCATTCACAGTTACCTTACCCTTTTTAACATAAAACACGTAAAACACATTCACAAACCATAAAAAATCAACCTTCGCCTTCCTCCTCGAAATCCTAACTACCATACTTCACATTTCGCACTCCGCATTGTTTACTTTGTTCCCATTGACACTTACCACTTCCTGACACTGATTGTGATATTCACTGCACTGCAAATCACAGTGTTTAGTTCTTCCTTTACAACTTACTGCAACTCCACCGCATCGCAATCGCACGCCGCAACCTTTTTCCCTTTTCTTTAACACTTGCCGCTCATTTTTCCCGATTGCAATATTGTGAAATCGCAAATCACAACGTTTTCCCTTTTTCTTGAAGACTTACCACTTTTTTTCGCCGATTGCGATATTGCAAAATTGCAAATCGCAATTCGCATCATTTACCTTTTTCTTTTAACACTTACTGCTCATTTTGCCGATGTGATAACTCTGCCACATCACACATCACACTTCGTGACATTTCCCTTCTCCCTTTAACACTTACCGCTCCAAATCGACGATATTAATATTGTGATATTGATCCCACCGCCACGTCATTCGTCGCATCGCAAATCACATTTCACAGTTTTTGTTGTGTTCCCATTAACCATTACCTCTTTAACTTTGTGATATTGCGATTGCGATTTCGCATATCGCATTTCCATCCCCCATCACACTCCACCATCGCACTTTTCGGATTATTCCGCTCCAAGGCCTCTTTGCACTCCAACAAAGCTTTAATCCAGTTTAAACCCCCGCTTTCCACTTCTAAGCCTCATTTCTTGTGTTAAGCCCTCCATTAGCCTCTTTAGCCCTTTTCTTTCCTCCAAGTTGCAAATCAACACTTTTTTTAATTAGAATTAAATCATGAATAGCTTAATTGCATGAATAGAAGCATGGTAGATTGACCATAGGATAAGTAGAGTGCATTTAGCCGTTTGGCTAAGTTAAGTGTGGTTTAGAATTAGTTTCCTTTCTACCATTTATTTTTAGCAAGTTAAATTAGTTTCCTTTCTGCCATTTCTTTTTTGCAAATTAAATTAGTTTCATTCTTGTCATTTATTTTCATCAATTTAGTTTAGTTTCCTCTCTGTCATTTCCTTTCGGCAATTTAATTTTTAGTTTTTATCATAGTTTAAGAAATAGCACCCTTCCGTAAAGCAGAAGAGGATGACATGAACAGAGTGCATCTGCTGTGTATATAGCATTGTCACCTCCAAATTTGTATGAACCTCAGGTTGATAAAGTAAATTAGGGCAGCCCCTGGGATTTGCATCACTCTTGGTGCAATACTAGGGCTCACCAAATTGTACTGCTAGTACCTTGAGGGCCATTGTCATTATTGGTGATCTCTCTCGCACGTTTTAGTAGTTTACGTCATTGACTAGTAATCATGAAAATTTCTTACATGTTCAACTTCAACTCACTCATTCACATGCTTGAATTTGTACTTGCTCGGAACGTGATGGAGCGCAAGACCCTGGGTTTTGTTTGATAAATTCCACGTTGCAAGGCGATATGTATTATTCATGATTGTACACATGAATCTTTTACTTGGATGGATGCGACCATACCTGAGTCCATATTTGTGATCCTCTTTATTGCTGGATGGCTGCGACCATACCACGGATCTTGCTTCATGATCTCTTTTACGGATGGACTCTTCCATACGACATGTCATGTGTTTATCTCAGATATTTCAATTATGTATATATGTGCTTGTTTCGTAGGTTTTCCAACGAAGGCATCTTGGTCTTGGCACATACTCGTAAATAATTTCACCCCTCACTCTCGCTCGAACTTCATGATTTAGGGGGAATTTGTTACACAATATTTATCCCTGTCCCTATACTCCCTGTTTCTGAATCCTGGAGGATCTTAAATAGTGACTCTAGTGTCCCTTTTACATCATGAAAATTTTCCATTATATCCCTTATAGTATATAGAACAAACCCTCTGTTAATCATCCCTAGAGTAGCTCCTTAAAAACCTGTTTATTTGGAGCTACACACCCTTTATTTGTTTCACTCACATTGATGCCTCATCTTAAGCCTGGAGAAGCACCGATCAGCGCTGAAATGGAGATCATACCCGCATCAATCCACTTCTGGAAGGTTTTTAAAAATGGAAACGAATCTTCGAGATCTAGAAGCTTTGCGGGCAGAGATATGGTTGTTTATTCATGGGTATAGGGCCGAGATTCTCCCTTTGGGCTTCTTGTTCCTACAAAAGAGGAATCACCCAAGGAGATAAACCATTTCCCCGCCTTAAGTGGATCCATGTTCCCTCTCCCTTCACTATAAAATGGACATCCTCCCATACCTCTACTAGTCAGAACAGAGATGGAAGAACAACAGAGAGAGAATTGTTGATATAGGCATTGAAGGAGAGTTGAGACCTTTGGAATTTTTGTACCAAGTTGAAATTAGTGCTTTGGAGACGTGCCAGGATATAAAATCGTTCAAGGAGAGCTTCAACATCAAGGTGCAGGTTGTAACTACCCCTCTTATATTAATATGATACAACTAATTCTTACTCTCCACTCTTGTCCATGATGCATGCTTAGATTTCTAGTATTCCTTGATAAGCTAGATAGATTGTTTATGTAAAATACATATTGTCCTTTCAAGTTTTGTGTTGTTTGATCTCTTGTGAAGGTAACTAAGCGCTAGTGGCAGCGAGGATCTAACTAAGAAGATAAAAGGATCAAAGGACTCGAGTGAGGAGCATCATCAAATCGAGGTAGGCCATCTCCATATGATCTGTGTTCATTTACAATCCAGTAAAGTAGGCGTTAGATTGTTCCCTTTGTTACTAGACCCATCCTAGGGCTAGAGGCATCATCTTTGTCCAGAGAGAGGATTTTCCTGCATAAGAGAGAGTGAAATTTGTTGCACTTGCTCCCGTAAATTTGATATATCATGTTGCAATTCTTCCTCTTCATGCATCATAGTAGATCTTTTTGAGGGCTTAATGGGTGTATAGTTCTTTTGTTTCAGAGGGATTTTAGAACAAAATACTGATATATATGCTTAAATATTCCCCTTGAATCACTTAAAACTGATTTTTCACACAAAAGTTATGCAAAATTAAAAAATACACACCTTTTTCTTGCTTTCTAGGAGTTCAATATTGAAACTTTTGTATCTTTGTAATTTTGGATCTCCAAGGTCTGAAATTTCGTCTTGTAGTATCCTGATGAGTCTTATTTACAACCCCACAAGATATACCAATATTGGATTCTTAAAGAAAGAATTATGTCTAATCTCCCACAATGACCTGATTATCAACTAGTTCAGTAAGCGAACTTGTACAGAGTTCCATGTGTCAATGTTTTGACCTTCGACTCTGAAAATGATATAAGAAAAATTAATGTCTATTCAATTTCAGTCACTTTTTACGAAATTCAAATCTGATACTCAGAGAGAAAGTTATGACAGTTTTCCCTAGGTTACCTCTTTGCGAATAAATTCTTGAGCCTACAAAAATCTTCACTTCCTAGGATCATATCTCCGAAAATATAGCAAACCAAGATCTAAAATTAGTACACAAGGTTCACCAATATTTCAACTCCTTGTAGTTGCAATTTTAGCTTCTTAAGCTTCATAGAAAAAAATATAGCAAAAATTCCAAGATGTCTTGTTTGAAGAAGAAAAACCCTAGAATCCAAAGCTCTGATACCAAATGTTATGCAACCAACTCACAAAATAGATTAAAATATAGATCCACGGCTTAAAAATTATCCTCTTCGAGGGGGAAACCTCCTTTACCTTACATAAATGAAAAATTTATTGGATGATACAAATGATAGGACCTCCTTGGTATATATAGGGGTACAATGGGTCACAATATAATCAGAACCTACATATCAATAATAATGTAAGGGTACAACATAAAAAATAGTGGGCTTCTATGGAGAATAACAATAAAACATGGGGGATACATGGGCACAACAATAACAATAGGGGGCTACAATAACAATAACAATAAGGGGAATATACTAGAATTATAGGGACCTAACAGCTCTAGAGACCTCTGTCTGAACCCATAGCGTCGAGGGACCCAAGTTGTTACAAGCCTCCATAGACCCCAAGTTGCTACAGGTCTTAAGAGGCTAGCAACTCAACCCACAACCTCCAGGGATCAAGAGTCAATCCCCTTCTCTTCTCTTCTCTTTAGCACTTCCTACAGAGAGCTCGTGTTGAATCTCGATCTTCCCCAATCCTCTCCACATTTGTCTCTTGTTTCTCTCCTCTCCCTTCTTTTTTTCTTGAATATACATCTCTCCCTTTCTTTTACACATCCAACCTTTTTCTTGGTCTCTTCCTCAACCACCATTACTACTACGTCCTCCTTGGCCTACAACGCACCACCCCTCCATAAAGTTCCAATCCTTTTCCTTGTGGTTTCTTCCCAAGCAGCGTGGGCCTGCATACCTCCTATTGCATCTCATTTAATTTTCAATATATCCTTCATCAATTCATGCACCAACCATGTTTTAATGGTTGTCCTACATTTTTCAGGTTTCTTCGTTACAAAAGGAACCGTAATGTCACAAGCAAGCGACTCCCCTCCAAGCTCTGGAATTTGTGTCCCCTAACTCAACCCCTTTTTTCTTGATTTCAATGTTGTGAAATATTTACAATGTATTTACAAGTGCCAATTACATGAGAACTTTGGGTGGGGTTGTTACAAGATGGAGTTGAACTGATAGGAGAGGGGTTAGGGGCTATTGTGGCAGAAGATTGAGCAGGACTAAATTAGAGAGGCTTATCATATCCATTATGAGAAAGAAAAGAATCCTAGTTATCACCCAATTGATCCAAATGATTTTTGACTAGTATGCAAATCAAACTATGGCGGAACAAGGATCTTTCAGGGTGTTTTTGGTCTAATTGATAGGCCTGTGACATTTTAGTTAAACTCTTCATCAAACAATAGGGCAAGTTGAAATTTCAGCCTAAAAACCCCATTAAAACCTTGATATGGTATATGAATACTATGTTATATCGCCCTTCATAGGTTATATAACAATGAATTAAGTGAAAAAAATCATGCCATTTGGGCTTCAAAGACGATAAAAACATACCTTTGACATGGTATTCACAATCATTATTAGTGAGGAGCTTCCTCCATGGAACTTTTCAGATCACGACATTCTTAGACCAACATTCACCTTCAAGAGGAAGATGCACGGTTTCTACTACAAATTATAGTTTTATTTTTATTTCCAAATCACCCACATGGGATCTCCTTCCATTAATAGAGGCAACATAGGCTTTAACCACTTCATTATTGTGTCCCTAAAATAACTATAAAAATTCACTCCAACTGACTTGGAAAAACAAGGCTAGACATTCATCATTGGCCTCAACAAGTTCTTCCCAAATAAGCTTTGTTCACACTACATGCGACATAGTGTGGAGAAAGAGTTACAGGCTGGAGTGAAACAAGGTTTTAGGAATCACAATGAACCAAACATCCAAAAACCCTAAGTTGCAAAGTATTCGAGATCAAAACAAGAAGGGACGAAATGAGGTTGTTTGGTGTAATGTTCCCACTTAGCCTTAGTTAAGAGGAACATTCAATTTTGTTTTAATTCCTGTTGCATGAATAAATGAATAAAGGAGGACATGTAAAACTCCTGCAAAGTCTGAATAAATCAATGCCCATGTGAACAAAGATAAATCAGGGTCATGTAAATAATCACTTGTAGGTGTGTAAGAGGTTTGAGCTAAAGACTGGGTCAACCTTGACCAAATCAACAGCGTTGTCTAAGCTCATTGCATCTCCAAAAGGGACAGCACAATTCTAGAAGAAGGCCTCTCATGTGAAAAGGGCTAACTCATCAAGGTGGTTTAGGGTTTGCAAAGGCTTTCTCATCTTATAAAAGGAAAGGGAGGGTAGCAAGAGAAGGTTTTTGATTGATCATATTTATGAGAATTTGTCTGCTTAGACAAATACCATTCTCTGTTGTTTAGTGGAGGATTGTGTTTGGAATTCCTATGCAAGGATTTCACCTCTTCCTTTGAGGATTCTTGGAGGAGTGTTTTGCTGAATTGATCCACTATTAGACTTGAGTCCAAGCTCTACTTACATTGGCAGCGTTGATCCATTGATGGTTTTGTTGTCTCTGCAAGCTGCAGCAAGTGGGAGTCTAGATCTATAAAGATCTAGTGTATTTTGGGAGCCTCTTCTCATGGAGTGTGTCTTTTAACCTCCTGGAAGAGTGTCTCTTCTCTTTGTACTTCAGATCTGCAATTTTACAGTGGTTATCTATGACATTTGAGTCACAACATTGTTTCCATGAGTAGATTGTGTTATTTTTGTATGAGGTTATTCATGGTGTTTTTCTCATAGTTTAGATCAGAGATATCTAGTGTTGGGCTTTGCCTTCCACTTGGTGATCCATGGATTAGCTTGTTGATCCATGTTCTGTTTAGATCTGATCCATTGTAATGAAATGTTATATTCAGAAATTTACTGCAGTATTTTACAGATCTGCAACTTGTTTCTCATATCTACTCTTATTTATGCATGCTTTTGCCAAAATTCCAAAGGGATCTTGAAGGGAAAACTATCTAGTTTCCAAATTTAAAATAGATCTGATGTTTTGTCCATAGATCTGCCCTAGATCTGAGTTGTAACTTCCAGCTATTGAAGCTCCTTAAAAATAACGTTTTTGAGCCATTTCTGCAAATGTACATGTGTTCTAGCTCTCTTTTCTGAAGATTTCTTGCTATATTGTCTCATTCATTCTACTGTATATTGAAAGAGCTTCATTATAATGCTGATTTGATGCTGTGTTACTGAAATATGAGCCTCCTTGCTGATCACCTCTGAATTTCTAGTAAAACTGCGCAATTCCTGAAGCAGTGTTTGCATTTGGTTGTAGCCTTCCTCTTTGAGTGCTTTTTAACTAGTCTAGTTTGTGGGAGATTTGTTTAGTGTATCTAAACTAATTTTTTTTTGATGAAATTCCATACATAAGACCCAAACATCATAAATAAGAGGAACCAAGTCCTTATCTGCGTTTCTGTTGCACAATTTTACTTATACATCGTTTTTCTTGAGCACATTGTTGATATTCCTGAAAAATGGATATTACAGTGGTATCAGAGCTCTTTTCTTGGCACAACCTGTGCTTGCCTTGGAGCACCAATGATGTTGCATTCAGAATAGAATGATCCTCTTACTGAGAGGGAGAGGAGGTACTAGAATAGAAGTCATAAAAAGTATGACTACACTACTGATGATCTTGACAAGGGTCAAGACAAGGGGAAAGCCCCTAAAGCTGTGAATGACAAGGAAGTAGAGGAGTTTGCAAAAAATCTTCTAGAGACCATGCAAGATATTTCCAACAAGATCAAAGAGATGAGGTGTTGAGTCTCAAATCTGCATCTTTTCCATACACTTTTCTATATCTTTTTCACTCACCTGAACCTCCCAAGTTGTCAATATCATGTGCAAAAGAGCATCTAACATGGTTTTTAATTATATTTTTGTGTTTGCTATTTGATTTATATTTTTTTCATTCAGCTGCGGAATCTTGCCACTTTCCGCAGCTGCTGCAACTTTCCGCAGCTATTTTGTGAAACTCTATGTTACAGGTGTCTACAGGGAAAACGAGCCACATGGGCAAGTCAAGAATGATGTGGACATGGTTCGTGTCCTATTGGTTCGAGAAAACTCATCTAAAGAAGCCGCGGTCAAAGGCGTCCACATGGAAGTCAACCATAGAGTCTCATGTTGGCAGGACTCTGTTTCGTGTCACATGAAGATTCATACAGTCGTTTCTAAGTTGCGGAGGATAAATCGACATCTGTACATGGCTCCTTAGTCGAATTCAAGCATCCACTCCTCGTAGATTTACTTTCCAACATGGCCATGATCCTAGATCCGTGGACGTAATGGTCTACGTGTTCTCCACCGGCATGAACTTTAGGAGACAGTTATATTTCTTTTGTTATATATAATGCGTTTGCATACACATATAGAGTTAGTCGATGTTAGTCTCTGTTATCTTTTATTAGTCTTCTCTGTAATGTGATTACGCTGCACTTGTGCCGTAACATCACCTTTCTGTAATGACTGCTTTTTAATATAAGAAGACTCTGTTTTCAACCGAAATTCGTATTTGAAGATCGTTGCCAAGGTTGGTGTAGAGGGCCCCTGCTCAGCTAAGGTTTTGTGCATTAGTGTATAGTTCTCATTTTGTTTCTTTAAAGCTCATTGTGCCATAATCCATTCATATGTTTATACATTGCATTTGCTTCATTTTTGTTTATAAACTTCCATAATTTCCATTTCACTTCTGTCTTTCATGTTTTATGTTGATTAATCACTGATCAGTGTTCTTGTTTCAGGTTATAGATAGGCAGCCCGGGCATTTTCATAGCTTTTTGACTAATGACATGGAACTAACATTGTTCTGCTGCTAATTTTCTTTTCATAGTTTTTGTTTAATTTCAGTATTGCTTTGTTCATTTCAGTTTTGCTTATTTGCTTCAGTAGTTAAATTTAGATATATTAAGCTGCTCATAGCATCTTCAGTTGCCTCCGAAAGCCACAGCTGGACTGATGGTGAGGGATTGTATTATGAAATGTGTAGTTTAGTATTAGTTTCTTTTCTGCAATTTAGATATATTAAGCTGCTCATAGCATCTTCAGTTGCCTCCGAAAGCCACAGCTGGACTGATGGTGAGGGATTGTATTATGAAATGTGTAGTTTAGTATTAGTTTTTTTTCTGCAAATTTAGATATATTAAGCTGCTCATAGCATCTTCAGTTGCCTCCGAAAGCCACAGCTGGACTGATGGTGAGGGATTGTATTATGAAATGTGTAGTTTAGTATTAGTTTCTTTCCTGCAAATTTAGATATATTAAGCTGCTCATAACATCTTCAGTTGCCTCCGAAAGCCATAGCTGGACTGATGGTGAGGGATTGTATTATGAAATGTGTAGTTTAGTATTAGTTTCCTTTCTGTAAAATTAGATATATTAAATTGTGCATGACATCTTCAGTTGCCTCCGAAAGCCACAGCTAGACTGATGGTGAGGGATTGAATCATGAATGTATGGTTTGATATTAGTTTACTTTCTGCAAGTTAGATATCAGTTACTCAAGTTGTTTATGATTACTTCCGAAAATCATAGCCGGACTAATGATGAAGGATCAGAAGATAAATTGATGTAATCTGATTTAGATTTATTTTGTTGCAATTTTGAATTTCCTTAAGCATAGTTTCTTTTGTATTTAGTCAGCAGCAAGAATAGTTTGGTTTTCATGCTCAATAGTTCACTGTTTTGATTTGTTAGACTAGCAGCACCTTTTCATTTCAGCAGCACATTTTCATTTCCTTTCAAGTCTTGTCATTGTAAATTTCAAATTTATTTTTAAAGTTTCAAGTTGGTAAATCATTATAGGGGATATCATTTCCTTGAACAAACATAACCAAACTTGTTTTCATCTTAGAATTTCCATTTCACCTTAGAAAACCAAAAACGACAAAAAGTTAGGAAATAGGTTATCTTGCACATATAGTGCGCCGCACTTCATCAGCTTACGATTCCCGGATTGAAAAATTAAATGCAGCAATTTAGGACACACTAAATTGACCAAACATTTTGGCGCCGTTGCCGGGGAAGTGTAACTAGGTAGCCAATTTCTATAATAATAAAAAACATACACAAAAAAATTCTAAAAAGAAGGGAAAACTTGATAACTTCTTGAAGTATGCTCTCCTCTTGCACCTAGTGTGATCTGGAGGATCAGAAAAGAGAGTTATTGGTTCAGTAATTTCTTAAGTATGCTCTCTTCTTGCACCTAGTGTGACCTGGAAGATCAGAAAGAGAATTATTAACCCAAGTTTAAAAAAAAAAAAATGACATGCATAGAGCAAGAGATTCTAGGGGAAGGTTTATAGCTAAAGCCAAGAGTTCGATTTTCACAACTCCATCTTCTTCAAGGCATAGACCAGATTCACCACCATCTACCCCTAGCCTTAAAATTTTTGGAAGTCAAGGAACAGCTGAATTAGAGGATTCTCCTATACCATCTACTAAAACCCATTTAGAAAACAAAGAGACTCTCTCTCATCCTCCCTTGGTAGAAGAACTAGAGGACTTTAAGCACTCTAAAGAAACTATCATGGCAGAGGAAGTAATAGATGGAGGTAGAGGTAGAGGTAGAAGAAGAGGAAACAATGGAGACAACAATGGTGAAGGAAATAATGGTAGAAATAGGGAAGGAGACAATTTGTTTGGATTCCCTATAGTTGATGAGGAAACTCATGCAACAATGAAAAATATCTCACCATTTGTTCTCCCTAATTTTTATGGATTGCGAAGTGAGGATCCTGAAACATTTCTGTTTGAGTTTGAAGTCGTGTGCCGAACTTATGACTATATGGAAGACTCTCAAAAACTCAAACTGTTTCCTTCAACTTTGAAAGGATCTGCTTTGAAATGGTTCATGGGATTAGCCACTCAATCTATTAGGACTTGGAATGATATGAAACAAACATTTTTGGATAGATACTTTGACTATTGTATGCCCACCAATCACAAGGATGAGGTATTCAAAATGATGCAAAAAGAAGATGAAAATTTGGAAGACTTACTTGAAAGATTTCAACACAACTTGAAAAGAGCAAAGATGAGCAACTTAGATGATGAAACCTTGAAAGCCCTCATATTAAAAGCCATTAGAGATGAATGGATAGATATTTTAAACATAATGGGGAAAGGAGACATTTCTCAACTTCCACTTCGTGACATAACAGAACTATGTGTCCATCTCTCAAGAGGAAAATCTAAAACAGAAAAAGGGCCTAGGGATCCTTCTCTTATTAGGGCTAACAAATCTGCAACTGGATCAGTAAGTAGGGCAGAGATTGGTAATATGCTTGATGAGTTCAAAACTGATATCTTAGGGAGCCTTAGTGAACAACTAGACACCCTTAAAATCCAAAACAAGGAGAAAGCAGAAACAGATGCTTTAGCCATCTTTTGTCCGAAATGTAGGAAGAAACATGCTTTAAGGGAATGTCCCTTGGATGCAAAAGTTGTAGAAACATGTATGATTTGCTCAGAAAATCATGAGATCAAGGATTGTCCTTCAATCCCTGGACTCAAAGCTGTTTTTCAAGAAGATCCAAATTCAGTAGAATCTCTCCGTTTTGTCGCAAGGAGACCTTGGCAGGGACAACAATCTCAAGGGTTTAATAACCCTATGAATCTTCAAACCCCACCAAATTGGAATCCTTGGCAACAACCTTGGCCCTAACATCAAAATTCATATCAGCCATGGGTACAAGGGATGCAAAATCCTTATGGGAGATTTGCTCAATTTTATCAATATCCTCCATCTTTTCAAAATCAACAAGCTCTACAATTTCCAAACCAAAATCCACAACTTTCATTGCCATTTCCACAACAACAACCTTCTCAACAAAATACAAATCCTCAACTCATGCTCCCATACCAACAGAAGACAAATCAACTTCCAGCTCACCCATTGCCAAATCCTAACAATAAGAATCCTCAAACTACTTATATGGTAGAAGGACAACAATTTCCTACCTATATGATTGTTCCTCTCAACGATGTACAACTCAGATCCGGTAGAGTTTTAGAAAAACCTTCTATAGACATTCAAGAGCAAGATACCTCTGAGGAGGACTCTCTTCAAGTCAATAAGGGTTCTGAGGAAGAATCTCTTCAAAATTCAAAAATTCAAAAAGAAAAAGAAAAGTTAACATCCACAACTCCTATAGTTGAGCAACCCGCATCTTCATCTACACCTCCTTTTCCTGAAAGACTACAAATTGACAAGGGGGTGGAAAAACAAATCTTGTTGCCTAACTATGATTTTCTAGATGAATTGAAGAATGTTTGCATCAAGATTCCCTTGTTACAAGCCATTCGAGAGATTCCTATTCTAGCAAAAACAATAAAGGAGTTGAGTTTCAAAAGACCAGGAAGGAAACTAAAAGACACAAGAAGAATCCACCCGGTAGGAAAGATTGCAGATATTATGATGGGAAAAATTACCATGCAGAAGTATGTAGATCGAGGAAGTCCAATTGTCAAGACACATATAAATGGGATAGAAATTCCAAACACATTGATTGACTTAGGGGCTGCTATCAACATTATGAGTAGACAGACTATGGAACAGTTAAAACTTCCTAACCTTCTTTTTGCACCTACTTTATTGCAACTTGCAGATCGATCGGTTATCAAACCAGATGGTGTATTAGAAGATATTTCAGTCTCCTTAGATTCTTGGGAATATCCAGTAGAATTTATGATTTTGACTCCCAAAAGCAATCTAGGAGGACATCCAATTATCTTAGGAAGACCTTGGCTGGCCACAGCTGATGCTTTTATTAGTTGTAGATCTGGAGACATGTACATTTCTAATGGTAATTCGACAAAGAAATTCACTTTGTATCCTCCTGCAAGAGCAATTACAGAAATAGGAGACAATGAATGGGTCGATGATGAGAACACTATACAACCTGTCTTTACCATTTCTGAAATTAGTGAGGATAGTCAAATTCTGAACACATTAGAAAATTTTGAGATAACTTCAGAATATGACCCCACACAATTTCAGTTGGAATCTGACATAGAATATTTATCATCAAGACAAATGTCTCTTTACTCTATGGAAGAGTTTGGTAATTCTGCTATTGAGATTTTTCCAAAAAAGACATTGAATATCAACAAACATTTGGAGAAATCACAACAAGAAGAACTAACCAGAATCTTGCAAAAACATTCTACTGCATTTGCATGGGAGTATACTGACATGAAGGGTATTGATCCTAAGACTTGCATCTATCATATCTATATTGAGGAAAACAGTAGACCAATCAGACAACCTCAAAGAAGGATGAATCCAAATCTTAGGGAGATAGTGAAAGAAGAGTTCCAAAAACTACTCAATGTAAACTTCATTTATCCAATTTCAGATAGCCGATGGGTTTCTCCTCTGGTTATAGTACCTAAAAAGAATGGTAAATGGAGGGTATGCATTGATTACAGGGAATTGAACAAAGCAACTTTGAAGGATCACTTTCCTTTGCCTTTTATCGATCAAGTATTAGACACATTAGCAGGTAAAAAGTACTTTTCATTTTTGGATGGTTTTAGTGGCTATAATCAAATTCAGGTAGCACCTGAAGATCAAGATAAGACCACATTTACTTTTCCATGGGGAACTTTTGCCTACCGAGTGCTTCCTTTTGGGTTATGTAATGCACCTGCAACATTCCAAAGAGCAATACTAGGAATTTTTTCTGATCTAATCCATGATTGTGTAGAGGTTTATATGGATGATTTTACAGTTTATGGTAATTCATTTGAAGAGGCATTAGAAAATTTGAAAAATTTCTTATAAGATGTAAAGAAACAAACCTTTCATTAAGCCATGAAAAATGCTTTATGATGTTTACTGAAGGGATTGTTTTAGGACATCATATTTCAAGAGATGGGATTAAGGTTGATAGATCAAAAGTTGAAGTCATCTCCAAGTTGCCTACTCCAAATTGTCAAAGAGATGTTAGAAGTTTTCTAAGATTTACTGGTTACTATAGAAGATTTATAGAAAACTTCACTAAAATAGCATCTCCACTCTTCAAATTGCTTACAAAAGACTGTGAATTTAAATGGGATCCCGATTGTCAATCAGCCTTTGAAACTTTGAAAACAAGAATATCTGAAGCACCTATCTTGAGAGGACCAAATTGGAAACTCCCTTTCCATATTTCTACGGATGCTTCAGATACAGCTCTAGGAGCCGTGTTGGGTCAAAAAGATTTAGTTCCTTATGCCATTTATTATACCAGTAAAAATTTGACTCCCACAGAGTTGAATTATACTGTGACTGAAAAAGAGTTTTTAGTTGTTGTTCATGCAATTAATAAGTTTAGACATTACATAACAGGCTATGAAACTTTTATTCATACTGACCATTCTGCAATTAGATATTTAATGAACAAACCTGTTACTAATGGCAGAGTGACAAGATGGCTTTACTTTTGCAAGAATTCAATATTACTGTGTTGGATAGACCAGGAAAACAGAATACAGTAGCTGATTTCTTGTCTAGGATTCAGAATACTAAAGAAGATTCTCCCGTAGAAGATAAGTTTCCTGATGAATACTTGTTTGCAGTAACTATTAAGACCCCTTGGTATGCAGATATTGCTAACTATTTGGTTACAGGGAAACTACCTTTACATTTATTTCCAAGTGAAAAACGAAAAATTATTCAGGAGAGTTCAAAATATTCATGGATTTCTAACGAATTGTTTAAAACAGGGCCAGATCTTGTGATCAGAAGATGTGTCAGGGAAGATGAAATGCCTGATATTCTTAAGGCATGCCATGATGAACCATGCGGCGGACACTTTGCGGACAAAAGGATGGCCTATAAAATCCTTTCCTTGGGATATTATTGGCCTTCCCTCTTCAAAGATGCAAAACAATATGTCAAAAGGTGTGATAGCTGCCAAAGAGTAGGGAAACCTACCCTTTCAAATGAAATGCCACTGCAAACACAGGTACTCATTGAACCCTTTGAAAAGTGGGCTTTAGATTTCATTGGACCTATTAATCCACCATCCAAGCAAAAGAAGTATATATTGGTTTGTACTGATTATGTTACTAAATGGGTAGAAGCCAAAGCATTAGTATCTGCTACTGAAAATTCAGCTGTTCATTTTCTTTATGAGGATATTTTTACTCGCTTTGGTGTTCCAAGAGAAATTGTGACAGATTAGGGGAGCCAATTCACATCCAATTTGGTGGAGAAGTTGATGGAAGAATACAAAATCAAGCACAGAAGATCTACTCCTTACCATCCGCAAGCAAATGGTCAAGTGGAGTCCACAAATAAAGTTCTTGAAAGTATCATCACCAAAACTGTTCATCTACATAGAAGAGATTGGGCAAAAAGGCTTCCTGAAGCCTTGTGGGCCTACAGAACTACATGGAGGAATACAACAGGACATTCTCCCTATGAACTTGTTTATGGGAAAGAAGTCTTGCTCCCCATTGAGTTCCAAGTCAAGGCCTTCAAGATAGCAGTTCAGTTGGGGATGGACTTATCAGAAGCCCAAAAGCATAGAATGGAGCAGTTGAATGAGCTAGATGAGATCAGACAAGAAGCAATTTTAAGAACCGATCTAGTTCAATATCAAAGAGCTAAATGGCATGACAAGTACATCAAAGAGAAGAAGTTTCAAGAAGGAGATTGGGCATTGTTATTTGATTCCAAGTTTAAAGATTTTCAAGGAAAATTTCAGACTCATTGGCTTGGGCCATATGAAATTGACAAGATCTTTAGCAATGGAGCGGTAAGAATCAAGACCATTGATGAGTTTCAAATTCCTCTTATTGTGAATGGCCATAGATTGAAAATTTATCATAAGCCACTCTCAAAAGAGGATTTTGTCAAATTGTTTCAAGAAAGTTCTGCAATCAGGCTGGTACAGAAGAATTCTTCTTCTCCACCAGCCTAGATTTTGTTCTTTTTAGTTTAAAAAAAATAAAAAATAAATAAAATAAAAATAAAAAATAAATAAAAATGATATAAGCCTAAAAACCAATCATTGATTGGCAGTCTTATACAGAAAATATAGGGTGAAAATCAGGAACACCTGACACTCTATATTTTCCAAAAAAAATCTCTCTCTTTCATTTCACAAGTTTTGTCACCACCTACTCCATTTCATTCCACTTCATTCCATTTCATTTCATTTCATTCCATTCCATTCCACTTCATTTTATCCATTTCATTCCATTCCATCAATAAAAATCTTTTTCATGACCATTTCCATTTGGTCATTTGTCATCTATTCATTTCCATTCATCCAAGTAATAGCTGTGTCAGTTTCCGCAGCTGACATCTGTTTCCGTAGCTGACTCCAGTTTCCGCAGCCAGAAGCAGATTCCGCAGCTACTACTCTGTTTTAAAAAAGAATGTACAGTCAGACGCTATTTCCATAATTATGAAATAAAATGCAGGTGAGAGGATCAAAAAAATGAAGACATGGAGCATTTAAGACACCAATGGAGATCAATTAGTTGAAGACCAAGGGAAAAGGCAAAGATTCCAAAGGTATGAATAAAATTTATTTCAAATAGCATTAAAAAAAACACATTTTTATATAGTTCTGAACCATGAGCTCTATCCATTACGTGCAATGATTATATTGACAATTCCGTAGCCTTTCACGATCTCCATAGTATCCTCTCGCATTCATTCACAAACGGTTCCATCATTAAATTCCCGATTTTCACTCATGATCCAATATTCCACCGGTGACAATGAGACGTATTTGATTTGACCAAGGACTCTTACAGCCGCATAAATTCATAACCGTTGATTGAAACGTGCTCATATTTATTGTGCAACCACCAAAATTCAAAACGCTGCCGAATGTGTTATACTTTGTTAATCTCTCTGTCGTGTCTCTGCCGTGTTTACGAAACCCCACTCTGTTCTGTCTCACTCCATTTCGTTCATTGTGCTCATTCTCACTCTCGGATATCTACCCACAGTCTCACTCCATTCCGTTTATGGTGCTCATTCCCATTTTATGATACATTCCCACAGTCATTGTGCTCGTTCCTGTGCATTCAACCGTTCTATTTCCATTTGAACCCTCACGCAGGAAAATTTGTGAAAGAGCAGAAAGAAAAAATGGGTAAATTGCTAAGAGCAGAGCCGGAAGGACCTAAGTTTATAGAGGGATATCCGTAAGTAAAGGAGATATTGAAGAAAGCAAATTGGCTGCGGTTTATCCAGAAATTCAGAGGTTATCATAAAGAAGTGACGAAGGCATTCGCAAGGTCGTTTAATGGCTTGGAAGCACAGATTGGAGACCTTAAGTTTGCGGTCAATGAAGCATATATAGCAACAGCCACGGAACTTCTTCAGGAGGGTGAGCGTTGGTTTAAGAATAAAAGCATCAGTGATGAAGCATGGAGAACAATCTTACGAAACCAAGGTATGGACATAATTGTTTTTAAAAGAGGAATTCCTGTGCATGCATTGAAAGAGGAATGGGCTACTTTGCTGCTAGTTGTTCAGAAATTCATTACATGTGAAGGCCGTTTTGGGTCCATGTATATGTACCATACCAGGTTATTGATGAATTTTCTAGATAATCAAACTCTCAATCTCCCATATTTTCTATTCAATAGTTTGAAGAAAATGTCCGTGACTGTTCAGAAACATTTGGGAGATGTAGAACCCCATCTATATCACCACGGCCTTGTAAAAATTCTGATTGAAAAGGAGTTAAGGGAAAAGAAAGACACATGGGAACAATTTCTAGTTAGAAATTTCTTTGAGGAACCTCAGGAAATTCCTGAAGGTAGTTCAACAAGAAGGAGTAGAAGAAAAAGAATAAATGTTGAAACCCAAATTACTCCTACTCGGGAAATTCTTGAAGGTAGTTCAACAAGAAGAAGTAGGAGAAAAATAATAATTGATGAAATCCAAAATACTCCTACTACTGCAATTGAAAAAACTGATAGGGAAGAGAGACTGTCAAAGAGGAAGAAGAAAGAAATCAAGGGTAAGAAGCCAATAACACCAAAAGAGAGAAAAAATATTGAGGTTGTACATAAAACTCCTTCTTCTGAAGAAGAAGATCATCAAGTGTTATCTGAAAGATTAGTTTATCTTCAAAAACAGTCATCTATGCCCAAGAAGACAGAGAAAGGAAAACAAAAACAAAAGGATAGTGTACCACATCGTGTGAGAAGAAGCAGCAGACTTAAGGGGAAATTGAGGAAAACACAAATTAAGGGTCCTCATTTCATTGATTTGGGTGAGGAGACATCTGAACAATCCCCAGCTGACCATAGTCCATCTCAGTCAGTTAGTGAACCTGGTTCATTTCATTCCGAATCAGACATTGAACATACTCCATCCCATTCTCAGCAAGATATTGATGTGAGCCCTCCTCAGCCAGATTATTCTCCTTCACGGCATTTTGGGGACAGCCCAATAAAAATGACACCTGAAATAGACCCCAAGCAGCAGGAAGTATATGACTATATAGAATCTTTGGAAAAGGCAGCTACAGGTCCAAGTACTTCGTCCATTCAGCCTCATACATTACAAGATGATTTAGTCCAATCACTAAAACAGGAAATTTTTGAGCTAGAGCTTTTAAATAGGCACATCAAAAATGAAAATGAGACATTGAAAGAACAAGGCAAACTAGACAAAATCATCCATGATAATACCATGCTACATTTGGGAATATGGCAGAAGAAGAATAAGAAATTGAAAAGGAAATGCCAGAAGTTGAGCAGAGCACTCGTTAATATCAAATTTAGGTGCTTAATGAAGAAACCCAGAATGTTGGCAGTACCAAGGAAGAAGAGGAGAAGATTGGATGTGCTGGCTGAAGTGTCAAGGCACATGAACTGAAGAAAGATTATCAAAATTTTGGTTGCATGAGGACATGCAACACCTTCACAGTGGGGGTATGTTGAGTCTCAAATCTGCATCTTTTCCATACACTTTTCTATACCTTTTTCACTCACCCGAACCTCCCAAGTTGTCAATATCATGTGCAAGAGAGCATCTAACATGGTTTTTAATTATATTTTTGTGTTTTCTATTTGATTTAGATTTTGTTCATTCAGCTGCGGAATCTTGCCACTTTCCGCAGCTGCTGCAACTTTCCGCAGCTATTTTGTGAAACTCTATGCTACAGGTGTCTACAAGGAAAACGAGCCACATGGGCAGATCAGGAATGATGTGGACATGGTTTGTGTCCTATTGGTTCGAGCAAACTCATCTAAAGAAGTCGCGGTCAAAGGCGTCCACATGGAAGTCAACCATAGAGTCTCATGTTGGCAGGACTCTGTTTCGTGTCACATGAAGATTCATACGGCCGTTTCTAAGTTGCGGAGGATAAATCGACATCTGTACATGGCTCCTTAGTCGAATTCAAGCATCCACTCCTCGTATATTTACTTTCCAACACGGCCATGATCCTAGATCCGTGGACGTAATGGTCTACGTGTTCTCCACCAGCATGAACTTTAGGAGACAATTATATTTCTTTTGTTATATATAATGCGTTTGCATACGCATATAGAGTTAGTCGATGTTAGTCTCTGTTATCTTTTATTAGTCTGCTCTGTAATGTGATTACGCTGCACTTGTGCCGTAAAATTACCTTTCTGTAATGACTGCTTTTTTAATAATAATAATAATAATAAAGACTCTGTTTTCAACCGAAATTCGTATTTGAAGATCGTTGCCAAGGCTGGTGTAGAGGGCCCCTGCTCAGCTAAGGTTTTGTGCATTAGTGTAAAGTTCTCATTTCGTTTATTTAAAGCTCATTGTGCCATAATCCATTCATATGTTTATACATTGCATTTGCTTCATTTCTGTTTATGAACTTCCATAATTTCCATTTCACTTCTGTCTTTCATGTTTTATGTTGTTAATCACTGATCAGTGTTCTTGTTTCAGGTTATAGATAGGCAGCCCGGGCATTTTCATAGCTTTTTGACTAATGACATGGAACTAACATTGTTCTACTGCTAATTTGCTTTTCATAGTTTCTGTTTAATTTCAGTATTGCTTTGTTCATTTCAGTTTTGCTTATTTGCTTCAGTAGTTAAATTTAGATATATTAAGCTGCTCATAACATCTTCAGTTGCCTCCGAAAGCCACAACTGGACTGATGGTGAGGGATTGTATTATGAAATGTGTAGTTTATTATTAGTTTCTTTTCTGCAAATTTAGATATATTAAGCTGCTCATAACATCTTCGCTGAGCCCGGAAACTACAAAATTTCGGGATCGAAGGTGAGGGATTGTTTTATGAAATGTGTAGTTTAGTATTAGTTTCTTTTCTACAAATTTAGACATATTGTCGCTTTCATAGCATCATTAACAGCTCGAAAGCTGTTGTACCTAGTGGAGATTGAGGGATTGTATTATGAAATGTGTAGTTTAGACATAGTTTTTTTTCTCCGCAAATTTAGACATATTAAGTCGCTCAGCATCTTCAGCTGTTTCCGAAAGCTGCTGTACCGGGATCGATGGTGAGGGATTGTATTATGAAATGTGTAGTTTAGTATTAGTTTCTTCGCAAAAATTGATATATTAAATTGTGCATGACATCTTCAGTTGCCTCCGAAAGCCACAGCTGGAATGATGGTGAGGGATTGAATCATGAATGTATGGTTTGATATTAGTTTTCTTTTTGCAAGTTAGATATCAGTTACTCAAGTTGTTTATGATTACTTCCGAAAATCATAGCTGGACTAATGATGAAGGATCAGAAGATAAATTGATGTAATCTTATTTAGATTTATTTTGTTGCAATTTTGAATTTCCTTAAGCATAGTTTCTTTTGTGTTTAGTCAGCAGCAAGAATAGTTTGGTTCTCATGCTCAATAGTTCACTGTTTTGATTTGTTAGACTAGCAGCACCTTTTCATTTCAGCAGCACATTTTCATTTCCTTTCAAGTCTTGTCATTGTAAATTTCAAATTTCTTTTTAAAGTTTCAAGTTGGTAAATCATTATAGGGGATATCACTTCCTTGAAAAAACATAACCAAACTTGTTTTCATCTTAGAATTTCCATTTCACCTTAGAAAACCAAAAACGACAAAAAGATTAAGAAATAGGTTATCTTGCACATATAGTGCGCCGCACTTCATCAGCTTACGATTCCCGGATTGACAAATTAAATGCAGCAATTTAGGACACACTAAATTGACCAAACATGAGGGTGGACAGAAAGAGGGAATCTCTTGGGAGATTTCAGTTGGGAGAAAGCTCAGATATGTCTTATCATGGGACTGGTCAACCAGTGAATCTGCCACCAGCCCCCCAAGCTTCACAACACTCCACTATGCCTACCTTCTTGGTTGTGGAGAATGAAGGGCCACATGAGCAAGCTTCTCTTGAAAATAATTTGTGGAGTATGACTCTCAGAGTCAGAGATTCAAGGATAACTTGAGTTTCCAAGACTTTTGTCACATCAAGGACAGAAGAAGACCAGGGTAGCAGTATAGAGATGGTGGTTTCTTCCATGGTAGACACCACACCATGGGCATATTCTTTTTTCCCAAGTTCAATGGATCATCCTCCAGTTCTGTCAAGGCATGGGTAGAAAATTTGGATATCTATTTCCAGCTGAACAAGGTCCCTGAAGTTGAGGCCATCAATGTTGCAGCGCTGCACTTTGAAGGTGAAGCACACAATTGGTGGTTCCATGGATTATCTACCTTGGGACACATCAATGTGACTACCTATGTTGAGTTCACTAGAAGACTGGTGGAGAGGTTTGACAAGAAGGATCCTGAAGCACCCTTCATAAGCCTTGCAAAACTGAAGCAGTAAGGAGATGCAGAGACTTATATCTCTGAGTTTCTAATATTATCAGTCATGGTCCCTGATTTATCTATAGCAAGGAGAGTCTACATGTTCATTGATGGCCTAGAGGAACCCTTGCATGAATTGGTTAAATCTACCAAGCCCATCACTTTGCATGATGCCATCGAGAGAGCTAGAGATCTCCAAGATGCCTTGCCAAAAGCAAAGGCAACTTTCCAAAGCAAGGCCCCTCATTTTCTAAGGGGAAAGAAGGAAGATTTGCTCCTCCCAAGGATAGCTCTTTGAGGAAACCTCTTGATATTGATCTCAAGAGGGAATTGAGGAAGAAGAAGTTGTGCTTCACTTGCCAAGAGTCATGGGTACCCAGACATAGGTGTGCTGCTGGAAGAGCACATTACATAGAAGTCTTCTCTGATTTGGAGGAGGAAGATGATGATGAGGAACCTAGGAAGGGTCACAACGCTGATGATGAGGAGGGAGAACAAACACCCACCAGAGATGGGAAGGGAGCCTTTGCCCCAACCAATGGGACTCTTGCCTCTTTGAGAGGAGTGCCTAAGTACTTGACCCTAAGAGTACAAGGTTCAGTTATGAATCAGAGAATATCTGTATTGATTGACAGTGGGGCAACCCACAACTTTATTGATGATCACCTTATGCAAAAGAGGGGAATCCCCACTGATACTTTTGAGGTATTTTCTGTCTTGATCCTGGGAGATAGGACCATGCAGTGCATGCAATATGTTCCATCACTCTCTGTCACTATGGGATCCTACACCCTGGTGGATCATTTCTTTGTGGTTGACATACTAGACACCAACATCATCTGTGTTTCCAATGGCTGATTACCTTGGGGAAGGTTACCACTGATTGGAAAGCTTTGCAAATGGAGTGGGTGGACTTGAAGAGTGGGAAACCACAAATGATCCAAGGCATGCACACTTATCCTTCACCTAATGTTTCCACACAAACAACAGAGATGGATTTGCATTGTGGAAGCAGGGATCTCACAGTCCCTTCTCTCATGTTCATGAGGATGCTACAAGGGACATTCTTATCTTATGGCAAGCCACCTGGAATGCCATCAAATTCAGATCTTGTGGGGGAAGCCTCACAAAGTGCTGCTCCAAATCTAGATCCAGGAAGGATTGGAGCAATAGAAGACCAAACTACAACACTGTGGGAGGAGAAGAATGAGAGGATCAACATTCCAACAAACCACTTTGGCATGTGTAATGTCAAAAAGACAATCAGCAACAAGACAAGCACTCCCATGGATGTATCAACAGCGCTGTCATTATTGAGCAGTGTGGATCTTTATTGGAGATCTCAACTCCTTGTGGAGTACTCCAAAGATCTTCACACTGGGATGATACTAGATGGCATGAAGCAAGAGGGAGGCTATTTGGTCCATGAAGGGGTCATCTATCATCTTGGTAGAGTGTTCTTGTCTAGAGCCTCCAATCTTAAGCAAGAAATACTACAAAGGGCACATAAAGAGTTCCTTTCTAGCTATATGTAGTTAGCAAAGATCTATACCCTAATCATGAGGAGTTTTGATTGGGAGGGCATGAAGGAGGAACTACATCAACACTATGATTGGGAGGAACTACATCAACACTTACAAGAGTGTAGGAGTTATGAGGAGTTGGGGCAGCCAAAGGACTCTAAACAGGAGTCATTTCAGTCATCTCTTCCTTCTCTTGAAAGAGGAGAAATGCCCATGCCCAACTCCATATGTGTGGGAGATTTGAATGGTAAAGAATTTGATCTTATGGAGCATGCTTATTTTTCTGATTTGACATACTCTCTTACCATATGTATGCAGGCCATGGCTCCTAAAGGGAGTGATATTACATGTAGATCTCATGGCATTGTTAAGGCCAATAAAAAATCTGAATTTGGTCACTCCCTTGAGGTGCAAAGGGAGATTCTTTTTCATGATGGGTGCTTCCCAAAGGCACCTAACTTGTGTATCACTTTCAGCCATGTTAAAGTGACTCATGCAGCAAAGGTGTGGTAGGAGTACCACTTACCACCCTCAGATCTACTAAAGATAAGGAGTGCATTGCGTTGGCATCTTATGTGGGATTGTGACCCACCTCCTCAAGTGCAAATTTCAGTTTGCATATGTGTAATTTTTCTTCCATACATAGATGATATATTAGTATTGTTTATGGGTTTGTATGGTCAAAGGGTGGGCAGTGTATATGTACCACATGGGATGGAACTTCAACCTATACTTCATGATACATGTTTTAGATGTAGCATTTCTTCACCCATGTTTATTTTTGTTGAGTTCTATGCTCCTGAAGGGATGGAATACGCCCCTATTATGTTAGCCTTGGAGGAGCAATTTTGATGTATTGGCTTAATGAGCACTTGGCCCATGATGAAAACTTGATCCTTGATGGTGCCATCAATGGAGAAGGAGAAGAATTATAGCTCTTACCCTATCAATTGCTTGAGGACAAGCAACATTTTGGAGGGGAGGACTGTAATGTTCCCACTTAGCCTTAGCTAAGAGGAACATTCAATTTTGTTTTAATTCCTGTTGCATGAATAAATGAATAAAGGAGGACATGTAAAACTCCTGAAAAGTCTGAATAAATCAATGCCCATGTGAACAAAGATAAATCAGGGCCATGTAAATAATCACTTGCAGGTGTGAAAGAGGTTTGAGCTGAAGACTGGGTCAACCTTGACCAAATCAACAACGTTGTCTAGGTTCATTGCATCTCCAAAAGGGACAGTGCAGTTCTAGAAGAAGGCCTCTCATGTGAAAAGGGATAACTCATCAAGGTGGTTTAGGTTTTGCAAAGGCTTTCTCATATTATAAAAGGAATGGGAGGGCAACAAGAGAAGGTTGTTGATTGATCATATTTATGAGTATTTGTCTACTTAGACAAATACCATTCTCTGTTGTTTAGTGGAGGATTGTGTTTGGAATTCCTATGCAGGGATTTCACCTCTTCCTTTGAGGATTCTTGGAGGAGTGTTTTGCTGAATTGATCCACTATTAGGCTTGAGGCCAAGCTCTACTTACATTGGAAGCGCTAATCCATTGAGGGTTTTGTTGTCTCTGCAAGCTACAGCAAGTGGGAGTTTAGATCTATAGAGATATAGTGTATTTTGGGAGCCTCTTCTCATGGAGTGTGTCTTTTAACCTCCTGGAAGAGTGTCTCTTCTCTTTGTACTTCAAATCTGTAATTTTACAGTGGTTATCTATGACATTTGAGTCACAGCGCTGTTTTTTCTTTTTCTTTTCTAAGTAACGCTAAATTTATTAATTTATAATATAATGGTACAAAATTGCCACTGTCTCAGCTGAGGGAGCCTGAGCACAGGGCTTGACTGCCATGAAAAAACATAATTTGGACTGCCCACCGTGGGGAAACCAGTACCTTTCAGATTGAGAGTTTAGACTGCCACCCTCATAGGGGAAACCAGCTTTACATTCAGGTTGTTTGACAAAAAAACAAAATACTATAACATGCCTCTCTACAAACAGAGGATGAAGAAGCATGAAAACCGAAAAAAGATTAATGATATTGTGCTTAAAGGACAAAAACCTCAGGGGCAGCCTCTAACTACTGTTCATTGATTAGGGAGGGTGGTTCTTCAGCAGTTGAGGTGGGCACTTTTTCTTTGCCCATTCCTTCCATGTTCTGGACCTGCATAGAAACACTAGGGACAGTATTTAACTGGGCCAAGGCGTCCTTGGCTGTTTCAGCTTCGGCGGTGTTGGGCCCAGTGGGGCCATGAAAAGCAGTCGAAGGACCGGGAGGCGCAGGTGGAGGAGGCACTAGGCTGGCCGATTCTTCACAAACTGTGACGGTAACATGGGCTTTGAGGACTAGTTTTTCAAACTTGCATTCAAAGGTAAACTTTGCATGCTGGGAAGTCTGGCGAAGGGTGGAAGGGAAAGACAGAGAGGAACGGAGGGAGAAGCAGAAGAATGGAGATGGGGTGCAGGGGAGAAGACATAAGGATGTGGTGGACGCGCAGAGGGAGGGGTAGATCCAGGGCTGCGAGGCGTACCCCTACGGTTCCTGAAATCCAGAAAGTGATCAGAGGGGAGCTCTTCTGAGGACGAATTAGCGGAGGGAGAATTCTGATAACGAGAAGCCCATCCTCGACTGGAACCATGGCGACATCGCATGTGATGGCATAGTCGAGGCATGGCGGGGAGGACAGGCAGATGTATCGGGCATAGAAGGAGAGGCAGCGGAGGGCCAGGAGAATTATGCAGAGTGTTTGAGCAACAGAGCAGACTATGCGAGTGGTGAAATTCCAGGACCGTTTCCAAGCAACACAAGAGCTCGCACATTCGGCCAGTCTGCATTCTAGCACTAGGCTTTGCGCAGTCAGTTGGGCAGGAGGCACAGAGAAGCGAAGTCGCAGAGCAGACGGGGCAAATGCCATGAGGAATATCGCAAGCCATATCAAGAGCCGAAGTAAACTGAATGGAGAGCTTGCTGCTGAGATGGTTCGAGAGAGTGCAATTAAGGCTGTGAGGGGTGGCGAAATGAATGCCACCATCAATTCGAGTGTGGGAGGCCAGATGGCCAACTCCAACGGACAACCTCGGGAGGCGCTGAGGGACGTACGTCCCGTCATGTGCCAGAAGCAACCACATCCGGAGGAGTCACAACACTGTTTCCATGAGTAGACTGTGTTATTTTTGTATGAGGTTCTTCATGGTGTTTTTCTCATAGTTTAGATCAGAGATCTCTAGTGCTGGGCTTTGCCTTCCACTTGGTGATCCATGGATTAGCTTGATGATCCATGTTCTTTTTAGATCTGATCCATTGTAATGAAATGTTATATTCAGAAATTTACTGCAGTAGTTTACAGATCTGCAACTTGTTTCTCAGATCTACTCTTATTTATGCATGCTTTTGCAAAAATTCCAAAGGGATCTTGAAGGGAAAACTATCTAGTTTCTAGATTTGAAATAGATCTGATGTTTTGTCCATAGATTTTCCCTAGATCTTAGTTGTAACTTCTAGCCGCTGAAGCTCCTTAAAAATAACACTGTTGAGCCATTTCTGCAAATGTACATGTGTTCTAGCTCTCTTTTTTGAAGATTTATTGCTATATTGTCTCATTCATTCTACTGTATATTGAAAGAGCTTCATTATAATGCTGATTTTCTGCTGTGTTACTAAAATATGAGCCTCCTTGCTGATCTCCTCTGAATGTTTGGTAAAACTACGCAATTCCTAAAGCAGTGTTTGCATTTGGTTGTAGCCTTCCTCTTTGAGTGCTTTTTAACTAGTATAGTTTGTGGGAGATCTGTTTAGTGTATCTAAACTGATTTGCTTTTGATGAAATTCCATACATAAGACCCAAACAACATAAATAAGAGGAACCGAGTCTTGATCTGTGTTTCTGTTGTACAATTTTTCTTATACAACGTTTTTCTTGAGCACATTGTTGATATTCCTAAAAAAGGGATATTACATTTGGAGAAACCTCTCGAAAAAATGAAATAAAAAAATACAAAAAATTCAAGTACTAGCCCGAGCAAAGCCATAATAACCTTGGGATGTGGGAAACAAATGATTATTAAAACCTGACAGTCCATAAGACAATTGGTATCATAATAAGTTGACACACAAGACTCAAGGTTCCAGATCAGTGGACAAGTAATCGTATAACATAACACATCACTTGAAACCAACGTTTATCATAAGTGAAAATCGATGAAACAAATAACCGAGGATCCTTTATTTAATTTGAGATCATTGGATCATTAATCAATACATATCTAATGTGGACATGACATGATTCAACTATTTAAATAATATAGATGAAATAATTTAAAAACATACATCACACCAATATAGGGTATATACCTTAGATTATCACCATTGGTTCAAACAAAAAAATATTTGAAATCAAACATTGTATTATGATAATAGGATTAACATAAGAGTTGATATGATAGTTTATAATAGTGATCCTATTAGCATTATAAAATCAAATTTGGGTTGGTACATAATCTCTGATTTTGTAGCGACCTTTGAACTTAAACATTTTCTTGCTATTAGGAGCGATGATAAGTTACACTAATCAATCAATCAAAGGAAATATTCCTTACATCACCGATGAATGGAAGAATAGGCCAAGTAATGTAACTCAAATCATGAGAAAAAAGTTGAGTTCCCTATAAAAATGAACATGATTATTAGATGAAAGGTTGCAAAGATCAAACTAATTCCAATCCAATCAAATACAAGCAATAAAATTAATAAAAATTCTAAGAGGGGCCCTTTATTTTTTCAAAATAAAAGGGAGTAGGTTTGCCTACCAATAGGTTAATAAGGAATTAGGTGACGATGCGTGGTGGTGGAAGAAGGTGTGGAAGCTTAGTTGTTTGACCAAATCCCATCTCTTTCAATGGTATATCCTTGAAAACAAGCTTCCTACTGGAGAAAATTAAAAAAAGATGTTTTCTCGGTCCGAATTGGTGCTCCCTTTGTAAAGCTATCGAAGAATCCATTATCCATCTCTTCTTGGAATGTCCTTTCACCTATGTTGTGTGGAATTCTATTCACATTTCCTTATCGTTGAATTTGATTTGGTAGGGTCTATCATGTCTAGATGCTTGGTATGCCTGGTGGGAAAATGTGTCCCCTAAGAAGCTTAGAAATATCTTTCCAATCATCAATTTAGGGATCTGGTTAGCCCTAAGTCAAGCTAATCTTTAGAACAAGTCAATCCCTCATGATAGGGTGGCAACAAAATCCAAGGCCATATATGATCTCATTCCAAAATTGCTCGAAAATCATAGAAAAAGGAATGTAATCCTTGAAGTGGTGGACAAATATTTCCCTTAGGCATATTTTGATGGGGCATCACAATCTAATGGTGAATGCAGGGCTGGAGCTATTATATATTAACACGATTCCCACTATTTCAAAATGCAAAGTGGATATGGATGGGGCTCAAACAATTTTGTTGAACTATTTCGTCTTAAACTTCTATTACGTTTTACGCTTGAAAAAGAATGCATGCAACACTAGATTTTTGGTGATTCTCTTATTTTTGTTAATTGGTTTAATGAATCAATTATATGTCATGTACATACTCTCATTCCTTCACTGGAGGAAGTTATTTGGTTGCAAGACAATTTTGACTATGTTTCATGTTCTCACAATTTTAGGGAAGGGATTCTTTTGCAGATGACCTTTCCAAAGCAGGGATGCAACAAGCCCAGGGCACATGAAAGATCTCTGAGCATAATGGAGCATAATACTTTGAGTTTTACCACTGGTATTTTATAGAAGGCTTGGGTATGGATCAACTTCAGGAATAATCTATTTTTTTGTGCATCATCATCTCTATTGAAGTTATTTTGCGATGGATTCACTACCTGCTATGGGAGGCCAAAATTTTATTGATATTTTAAACTGATGTGGAATTTTTATGTGTTATTTGGGATATACAATTTTATGCTGCCATTTGGGCCAAATACTATTAACTGTAGACAATTTTTAGAATGCACGAAAAATGCTTCTGCAAAATGTAATTTTCTCTTTATATAATGAAAATTACAAGTTTTTCCACACACACACACACGCGCGCACACACACACACACACACACACAAATTTTTTTAATTTATAATATAAAATTAAAATGTATTACTTATCCATATAATCTCTTCTTTTAAGTTAGCTTCATTGATATTTACCCATTGTTGTACTAACTCTCTTAGTTCCATTGTTGTACTAACTCTCTTAGTTCTTTATCACTATAGTTGGACATTGTGATCTCCATTGCCTCCTCATCATTTGGTGATACTTGTTCACACTAAGAGGTGCACAATATATATGCTATGGAGCTTCTGATTTCTTCTTCATGGGGGACTTTGGTATTGATGTATGCCTTTTGCTTTCATTTATGAGAAGGAACTATGTTTACTAAGCCTAGATTGGAATTGGACTTCTTTGTCGTAGTGTCCACAATTATCCACCATAATTATGTACGTTGTGTTGTTTTTCATGTTTACTACCTTTATATCTTACGTTGTTGTTGTTTTTTTAATGTTTACTACCAAGTTGTACATTGATGCTTTTATGTGTGGGACTTTTTTTAAGTTAGTTAATTATTGTTGTAAACAATAATTTTAAGCTTAATAATAAAGTCAAATGTTGAATATTGTCTTTTTACAAGTTGCATATTTGGGAAAGATAATATTTAATTAACCAGTTATTTATACATGAACACATAATGTTGAGAACCTAATTAACACTTGATTATTTGGATTGTAGGTTGGTGGTATTGATACAATTCATTTTTAAAAGATCTATTTATACCTATGAGGCAATATACTCTATCACTTATATTTTTCTTTATAATATGATTTGGGAAAAACCCTTTAGTATTTATTTTCATTCCAAGGATGCTACTTAAGGTATGTCCAAGATTTTTTAGGGCACAAAACCAAGTTAATAACACAGTCCAAAGTTGATGACAACATAATACTTATTATGAGCTCAACATGTCACTTACAAGAATAAAACTTGAGTAGAGAAAATAACACTTCATCCCACAATCAATTAACCTAGATCTAATTGAAAACACACTCCAACTTTATGTTGAGAAATGTGTAGAATCAATAATAAACATACATAAACGTAACTCATGTTTCGTGCCGACATACATGACACATAACACATATATGTAATACATGACACATACCACACATAAGACATATATTTAATCACATATATATGCGACTTGATTTCTTATACCTCATAATTATTATAAGGCCCTCATATAATCTTATTAGATGTACATAAGTATATCACTCATGATAATGAGCATTTTAGGGTCAATATCCATGCGTCTCAAACGAAAAATTAGTGAAAACCACTCATTTTTTTCTGTAAGTTAGGCTAAGCTATATTAGATCAAAAAGAAACTTTACATAGGCGTTGGGCTGAGATGGTAAGCGATGCTTAGCCTATCCTAGCCTTAGAAGCTTTCAAAATAGCACAGGTTTGGGGATGCCTCCTAGAAGGAAACCAACCCTTAATAACATCAGACAATCATTATTTACAAAGTGTTCCGTGACACATATAAAACCAAAAGATCGATAGTATGTGCTGAAATAACATAAAACAAAAAAGAACCGAGTAGCCGTGTAGTCATGGTGTTCCTTCATCACCCTCTATAGAAGGGTCCTCCTCCTTGACACATCATCCATATTCATGCTCAATGGCCTCCTCCTCAGCAGAAGGCACATGCGGGGGCTTAGGAGGGGCCGCGCGGATGATAGGAGCAACTAGGTACTCAGCATCTGGAACTTTGGTCCACACTTCATCCGAATCCATCATCCACATGTTTGTATCCTCCTCCGTGGGCTCGTGAACCGGGAGAGGCTTGGTTTTCCGAAGAGTGGGCGTCTTAGAGTGCACAATGGTGGACTTCCTGGGGCCTCTTCTGCCCCTCTGATTCTCTGGAGCTAAGGCAATCTCATCCTGGGAGCACTCATACCGTTGAGTTGCCTCCCTATCATGGCTGCCAGAAGAGGAGCCCTCAATGGATTCCAAATGGTGGTCATGACCGTGGTGATAGCAACTCGAAAACACACCTATTTGGCTACCCTTGATAGTCTTTTGACGCTGTCGCAGAGCCATGGGGAGGCTAACAAGCAGAAGGGTGGAGACCGGGCTTAAAACAATGAAGTGTGCAATAGGAGAATGCATAACAGAGAAGCACAACGGGGGGTGTTCAATAGGGGGTTACTCAGTAGGGGGGCGTGCAACAAGGGAGCCTGCTTTAGAAAGCGCGCAACGAGATGAAGAAAAAGAAGAGGGTAATTCTAGAGGGAGGCACACAACCGAGGGAGGCACACAACCAGAAGGGAATCAGCGGGAGGAGTACACTCCAGGCTAGCACAAGTGAGGGGACGTGTGTCAGGGGGAGCACACAACAGGTGGAGCACGCTGGGAAACTGAAGAAACAACGAGATGTCAAGGGAAGAGGTTGAGATGGCTCTGAATGCTGATTGGAGCAGCGAAGGGATAACAAAATGAGGAGTAACAATGCCTTTTGAAGACCCGTGGCATGAGCGCAGATGTTGTGCAGTGTTGTGGCACGCTCGCATATGCGAGTTTGGACAATTCACTTGAGATTGTATGTGATTCAGTGTATGGCAGAAAATCAGGTGCAACCGAGTACTACTATGAATGATTGTTGAGATGAGGTTCCGCATCAGGTTAAAGCTGGTTGTGTAGAGTGTCGTCAGCCTAAGCATGGGAAGAACTGGCTTCACACGGTCGAGGCATGTCACTCGCATCCGGGGGAAAACCACTCATTGTTAATCCAAGATAAATTTATAAATTTACACTAAATAAAAAGAGAAATATGTAAATAACTCCAAATTATTATCTCCCTTGACATAAGATAAAAATGTAAACTCATAATGATTACATCTCATGCATAAAGGATTTTAATGTTGATGGTACCCTAAATTTAAATGCTGGATGAGAGTTATATCGAAATAAATTATGGATGGGAGTTATATCGAAATAAATTATGGATGAGAGTTATATTGAAATGAGTAAATTTATAAATATTTTGGATTCTTTTATTACAACGAGAGACACACTCCATTTCAATGTGGAAGAGATATGTTGTAATGTCTTATTCTATAAACATTTTGACTTGATCAAATTACATAAAAAATAAAAATAAAAAAATTAGGTATAATAGTTAATTTACGGTTGGTAGTATTTGGGCTCTAGGTTATATATATATATATATATATATATATATATATATATATATATATATATATATATATAGACACACACACACACACACATTAAACTTTGATAGGGATCAATCTCTTGAGGTGAAAACCTCTTTTAGAGTGAAAAGAGATTTGATCCCTCTAGGCTTGGTAGATCTGAAGTTAAGTTGGATCCAGGGTGATTAAACATCTCTCATAAGGTAATCTCATACAAAATACTTGCAAATATATCACTCAAATTATCATAAGTTTGGAAATAAATTTCTAGGAAACTTGTGAGTACTTCCCATGTTATGATTATGGTAGTATGCCTGGAACAAAGAAATTTAAGATGATGAATTTCCATATAAATCATAATTACTATATATAAATACAAATAATGAAAATGATGATTACTACCATGTCATTCATTTCATTAATATTAATTTCAAGTCTTGTTCTTTTAACTGTTTCTTTCTACTTGAAATTTCTAATTTTGTGAAGAATTTTTAACCACATTGTATACATTAATAAATATAATAGGCATTATAGCTCATCATGTCACTGAGGAAGATTTGAACCTAGGTGTGGAAGATAACAACCATTCCACTCAATCACCTGAGATAACCCCAAATAACATAATGTTAATAACTAATATATATGAAATGACATAAATATACTATATTATGATCATATCAATACCTAATTTATAATTAATAATTATTTATATAAACTTATTCTTAAAAATATTATATTTCTTTTACTTTTAAATCATTCTTTACAAATTCTATAAATACATGATATTTTTTTGTAAATTGATTTTTTTTTTTTTTTTTTATAAAAATCAAATGAATTTTTTTGAGTCTAAGCCTTAATCTTTAAAACAAATATGGAAAGTCTGTTCTCAACAAAATTTTAAATAACGAAAGCAATGTACAAAGAATAGAGTAAAAAAGTTGAAATAAAAAGGTCTTTAAGAATAACATTCCAAAATTTAATAATAAATATTAAGTTAAAAGAATGAAAATAAAATAGAAATAATAAAAATATGATGACTAAATCAAGTTAAATATAATAATACATGTTCAAGGTAAAAAATTAATAAATATATAATAAAGAATAAATATATGTATAAATTTAAAAATTAATTAGAAATTAAGGAATATAAGAAATTTACAATACACTTAATAAAATTTAATAGAAAATCCAAAAATCGTTGAGATTGAAAAATATTAAAAACATTTTTTAATAAATTTTGAAAATAAAAATAATAAATCGACTCCCACTTATGACAAAGAAATACATTTCTTTGTCATAAGTGGGATACTTGCGAACTTTGAAAATAAATAAATAATAAATAAATTAATATAAAATAAAATAACCAATAAAAATAATTAAATTAAGAAAGAATATATATATTTATATAAATATAAATAATAATAATGATAAAAAAATAAAAAATAAAAATACATAAATAAATAAATAAAATAAAATAAAATAAAGAGATTACTAAGACAAAAATAAAATATAATTAAAAAAAATATAGTAAAAAAGTAAAAATAACTTGTTCTAACATAAAACTTAGCTTTTCCCTCTTTCCCAATCCTTTACAAAAACCCTTCCTTTGGCCCCTTAGCACTATATTACAATAATCCTCTAAAATTAACCCTTATTAAAAACTTTAACATTTATCTAATGTCATAAATAAGAATAAAGAATTTGAGTCACCAATATCAATATTAATTAACAAATATTATTAGTGATAATTAAGAGTTAGCTATTCCTAATTAATATTATAATTAATATTGATATTATTATTAATAATAGTAATAACAATTTAATATTAGCCCACTCATTAAAAACTATAATTCACAATAAAGATAAATATATTAACATTAATTAACAAATATTATCAATAATAGTTAACTATTCCTAACCATTATTATAATTAAAATTAATATTAACATTTTAATATATATAATATCTTTTTAATATTAACTCGCTCTTTAAAAACCTATAATATTTATCTAATAAGAAAAAGATTATGTGATACTATTATTAATATTAATCAAACAAATATTATTAGTAATAATTATACTATTCCTAATTAATATTAATATTATAATTAATAAATAATAAGCAATTTATTATAATAATAACATTTCAATACTAATCATCCATCATTAATTCACATAATCCCTAAAAAATTAACTTTTTAAATTAATAATTCTAATAATTTTAAATTAAAATGAATTAGAATCAATTAAATGAACCTTAACATTAATCTAAGCATATTTTAATGGAATTTGGAATAATAATAATAATAATAATAAATTTTACTTTAATTAACTTTATATTTTATTTATTTATTGGTCGGCTCATGCTCTCCTCTCTGTTCGCTTTTTATATTTATTTCATCTAACCTCCTCTCTTCTTGGCAAGATTTGTCCTGATGATGGGTCTTGATCTTGACCCGAAAAGTAGACACAAAAATGCATACTGTAGAGATTCCAAATTCAACAACTCAAAACTCACAGCGCAAAAACCTTAAAACTATTATATAACTTACTAATTTATTCTAACATATAACTTATTTAGAAATAAAAATACATATGATTAATAGGCATAAAGAAATTAAATTGACCAAATAAATAATAAAGGTATATAATTAAAATATTGATAAATGTAGTAAAATTAAATTAATAATAGAGGATAGGTTGAAATAACAAAATGAGGAAACAAAGAAAGGAATATATAAAAAATTAAGAAGAAAGGGTCGAGATTCAACAACTCTTAATCTTCCAACCATTGTCTCTATTAAGATTATCTCGTTTTCTTTAAATTTCTATGGCCTCTCTAAACTTTCGGTGATGAAGACGATCAATCTTTGCAATCACCTTAGCCTCTTCTATACAGATGTGGTGTTTTTCTTTTCCGCATGTTCCACCAAATCCAGGGAGCGGGTCCTCCCATGTTTGTTATCGACAACATGCTCATGGATCTTTTGATTTATTGAGCGACCCGTTTTACCAATGTAGAGGTCTCACAGAAACATGAGATCAGATAAACACCTATCATATTCTTAGGATCCACAAGGTCTTTGACTGACCTTAGAGAGCTCCTAATTGTGTTTAGAAGCCTAAAGGTTGAAAGAACTTCATATTTCCTAAAAATCCTAACAATCCTGTCAATAATTTCTTAAATAAAAAAAAAATAAACTCCAAAATTTCAATATATCCTAAAACCTTGGATTGCTTTACAAAAGACATTACAACAACCAAGCAAACCATACAACACTTGTACACCTTCTTTTTCCAATACACTTTATTATACAATTATATGTATCTTTTTCCAATGTTAAGAAAATCAATTTTGGTTTTAGCCACCCTACATAACTCTTATCCATTAAATTTAACTATTCATATACCATACCAAACTATACAACCAAGCAAAAGCAAACCATACAACACTTAAACGCCTTCTTTTTCCAATACACTTTATTATACACTTATATGCGTTCTTTTTCAAACGTTGGGAAATTAATTTTTGGTTTTAGCCACCCCACATAACTCTTATCCACAATGCTTCAATATCATCTAACAAAAATCACGTTTCATACCTATCACCTATGCCTTGTCCCATGGCTCTCTCCCTGTCTCCTTGGGTCGACACCCCAACGAGATCGCTCTCACCAGTTCCATCCTCTCGGGTATTCGCGCACTTTCTATGTGATTTTGTTTTCAAATACAGTAGTCGAGCACTGATCCGATTCTAATTCATTCTTTATTCATTGTAGGTGGTATCCGTGACACGCAACCTCTACAGAATTCAATCGCAAACCTACATCCAATTTTCATTAACAAATCTGGTAAGTTAAATCACTCTTGTTTTTGGCTTTCTGCCTCTGTTAATGCCTTAATTTCCAGTCGGTTAGGGCTAGATGGGTGGGAGTTTACCAAAACTAGCTCAATCCAATTTATTTAAAAATGTTAATTTCCTACTATATCTGAAAGCAGAGGACATAACATATAAAGTTTATGAGTTTAATGGGCTGAATGCTATGCTCTGTTGTTAAAAGTAACTGTTTATTACCTGCTTCGTGTATATGGTCAGAACCCCTGGGCTTTAGCATATTATGCAGCTATATTGCCTGTGGCTTTAATTCATGAACGTTGTAAACTTCCGGCCTAGCGTGTTACACACTATAATAAGCCTAGCTGATACCAAAAACACTCGATCAGATATTTAATGTTAGACAATAAATTGTATAAAGGCCGAGAAGGTGGCCAGAAGAATTTGTGTGTCTTGACAGTATAAGGAAGGCCGAGTATCAATATAAAAGATTATGCTAATTTGTAAAGATTGAAGGAAGACTGAATGTATAAAGGAAGTCTTTACACTTGAAGAAAGTCTAACAAAATATTACCAGACAGACTTATAACTGATATAGAGTCAAAACTCTTGAGACAGTTTACAGTTTAGGTAATTCAAGCAAAATAAAATCCTTAATGAAATATGTGATGTCTTGGAAGAGCTGAAAAACTTAGGGTTTTGTAAAAATTTAGAAGATTTGAAAGATATGTCTTACGGTTGTTCATGAGCTCGTGGATCTGAAAGTACCCCGTTGATCTGTAGCTTCAAGAAGTAGTAAATTTGGATTATGGTTCAAAGATTGATAAGGCCTAAAGACAGAATAAGGCTTGCTAAGAGAGATGGACCAAATGTATTCCATACACTTGTGCCTAGAATGTTTGTTATCTAGGAGTATGATGTAGGGACAATTCCCTTGGTTACATTATACTACAAGACGTGTTCAAGAGAGTGGTGCTTTGAAGTTGCAAAGATCTAAGTATCTAACATACCTTGCACTACTATGGAAATATCTTGTATGACTATGTAAGGGTTCTTGTCAAGAATGCAAAGGATGACTTGCATTGTATTGCTGTGATTTGACTGAGATATGATAGAAGGCTATTGCCTGATTCTAGCTGTTGTTAGAACAATATATGACATTTTTCCTTTGTTGAAATTTGGTTACAGGAGGACAGGTGGTTCCCTAAGGCTTTGATCTTTGGCCTAGGGAAAAGTGTCCAAATGTATTTCACTTTTTCTCCTAAAGCGACTTTATAAGTTATAAAGTCAAATCTATTTTAAAAGTGACTTTAAGTGATAAAGTTACTAAGTCTAATTTTAAAGTGACTTTAATAAAGTCAATGTGAAATTAGAAAGTGAAAAGTGACTTTCGGAATAAATGACTAAGAGGGTCTTTATTAAAGTGGGGTGAATTAAAAAATAGAAAGTGAGAATTAAATGCACATTTAATCTCAGCCCTAGATCTAAAGCTATCTCAGTCATTGGATTTAGGGATTTCCCAAAAGTCACTTAGGGTTAGGTTAAAGGAGGAAAAAGAGAGGAAAAGTTCATTGATTCTTTCATGAGCAGATTGAAAGAAGAGAAGAGAAAGCAAGGGAGAAATTTATGAGCAGTGAGGAGAAGGAGGGCAGCAACTAGAGACTTCAGCAAATCCGTACAGCAGCAAAGAGGTACAGTTCCCAAGGTAGAAATCCGTACAACAGGAGTGGCACAATTTTCGAGGAAGGAGGCACAGTTTTCTGGGCAGATTTTGGGCACGAAAATCAAGGAGAGGTATTGCTGTTTGGTGGCACAGATTTCGAGGAAATTCATACAACAGCCGTACATCAGCTTCAGCACAGTTTTCAAGGCAGAAAAAGGCACATAAATTGAGGAGGCTTTGCTGTTCCTTTCGTACAGTCTGTATAGTTGGGCACAAAAATCGAGAAAGGCAGTCAGCATTTAATGTTGTAATAAATGCTATAAAAATTTCTGTTTTGATTGTTTACTGTTTAGCACGTTTTCCAAGGCAAGGTATAAGCACGGAAGTCGAGATAAGTACATTTGTTAAGTTGCTGGAATTTTTGCTGTAATTTCTGTCTCACTATAAAAGCTATATTCAAAAATAAAAAAGAGCTTTTGAACTGGTTTTCCCCAAGAGTTGTAGGGAGTTTTTCCAGGGTCATATTGACCAAAAATTAGCGTGTTAAATCTCTGTGTGTGGCTGATTTATTTTTTGAGTTTTTATTTCTGCATTTTCAACATTGTGAAATTTTCAGAATTTGTGTTTTCAGAAAATATTTATTTTTCCAGCTTGTTGAATGTATGGTTATGGGAATGGGCATTTAACTTTATGGGAGAAATAAGGAGAAACTAAAAACTGGAGTGGGTTATAAAATTTCTATATGGTATCAGAGCTAGTTTGCTGAAAAGTGCAGTTTGGGACAACAAAGAGAAAAATTACAGGAAGCTAATTTTTCACACAGAAAACAGAACCTTTACCACAACAGTGTCATTTTCAGTTTATCAGGACAACAAGCATGTCTTGTTAGAAAATTATATATTACAGAGCAATGGAACAAATAAAATATATGCGGAAACACAAACACAAGAAACACATAAAACCAGAGAGACACAGATATACGTGGTTCACCCAATTTGGGCTACATCCACCCCGAACAGCTAGCCCTTCCTTTCTATTATCCAACAAAATGAAGAGACACAACCTACAACAGATCTGCTGTAATATCCTCTGTTCTCTCTCACAGTCTCCCTATCTGTTTCTCGCTCTGAGAATACACATATAATACATAGCCACAATACAATACCCTCATACAAAGCGAGGGGTTGCCTTCTAGGGCCAAAAACCCTAAACTAAACATAACTTCTACTGTCAGATCATCTGCCTAATAAACGACCCAGATTGACTAGAAATTACTATACTTTTACAAGGCAATTTTACATCTGTTTTTAGCTTCGGGGGTGCTGCCCCCGAAACCCCCCGCCAGGGGGGGGCTCCCCTTGGACTCCCCAGGCAGCGTTTAATTACGGGTGGCATTGTCGCCCCATTAAGGTACAGGGGTCCAATGCTGTGATACAAAATAAACAAGATAATTAGGCTCCACACCCAACATGTCTTTGGGCTTGAGGGTGGAGGATAGGTTGGATGGGCATATCAACTACAGTGTATGGAAAGAAAGAATGCAGAGCATCTTTGAGGAGGCAGAAGTCTGGGGTATAATGGTGCATACCTAACATCGCCCTGTTAATGTGCCTACTGACCCTGTTCAGTTGGCAGACTTTAACAAGAAGAATAACAAGGGTAAGAGATTGATTCTGGATGGTGTTAAAGACCATTGCATTCCTCATGTGAGAGGAAAGAGACTTGCTCATGAGATGTGGACAGTGTTGACCAATCTCTACCAGAGTACCAATGAGAACAGAAAAATGGTCCTAAGGGAGAAGCTAAAGGCCATTAAGATCACAAAGACAGATAGTGTCACTGCATACCTCACAAAGATCACTAATGTGAGAGATGAGTTTGCAGCAGTTGGAGAGGTCATTCCACCCACTGAGTTGGTGCGGATTGCAGTGAATGGTCTTCCCAGTTCATGGCTGAACTTTGCTGATGGGATTTGTGCATGTGAGACCCTTCCCACTTGGGAGAGGTTCTGGGATGATTGCATACAGAATGAAATTAGAAATAACCAGCTTGGGGTAGCCAAACCAGTTGAGCAGGATAAGGATGTAGCATTGTTAGCAGGAGGCAAGAAAGGCAAGGGAAAGAAGCAAACTTCCACAAGTGGTGGTGGGGGCAAAGGCAAAGGTAAAGGTAAGCAGCTGAACAAAGAGAAGGACTATTCCAAGGTGAAGTGTTGGAATTGTCAGAGGATGGGACACTATGCAGTTGTGTGTTCGGAGAAGAAGAAGAAGGGGAAGAACAAGACCATGGAAACATCAGTAGAGATAGAGGATTTTTCGGAGAGCTTTGACTGGGAGTTTGGGTTCATTACTTGTGAGTCCACTAGTACAGGATCACCTACCATGGAGGGTGAGAGGGAGTGTGCATTTCCCTCCACTAGCGGAGCATCTTCAGGTATTTGGTATGTTGACAGTGGGGCTTCACGTCATATGACGGGAGTCTGTGAGTACTTCTTAGAGCTTTCAGTGAGTGGCACTGATATAGAGGTACGACAACATTGTTAGAGTAGTCGGTGTGGGGACATTGACATTTGATAGGGAACCCAAACCTCCCTTGAAGGTGTCAGATGTTCTATATGTGCCAGGGATGAGGAAGAACCTTATATCCGTCTCAGCATTGGAGGACAAAGGGTATGAGGTATTGTTCAGGAGAGGACAGGTGCTTATATATCCCAGGGGCGCTCCAGCTAATTTAGCTAGAGTGATTGGTGTACGCCATGCAAAGGTGTACAAGTTTGCATTTCAGCCCCTTTTGGCATTGAGCAGTAGTACCGGCAGCAGAGCTAGCAGTTCACAGCTGTGCGAGATTTGACACTGTAGGATGGGGCACATGTATCATGGAGCCTTGAGGACATTGTAGGAGATCACTACAGGTGTGCCAGATTTTAGCACTGATCACCTAGATACATGCAGAGGATGTGCGATGGGCAAATTTGCCAAATCCCCTTTTCCCAGCAGTGACAGCAGATCGAATGGGATACTTGATTTGATTCATACCAATGTGAGCGGTCGGATGTCTCATGTTTCCTTGAGTGGATATGAGTACTATGTTTTATTCATTGATGATCACTCCAGGAAGACCTGGATTTATTTCTTGAAGACGAAGAATGAGGTCTTCAAGTGGTTTCAGGAGTTCAGAGCTCTTGTGGAGACTCAGACTGGTCGGAAGATCAAGTCCTCGAGGTCGGACAATGGAGGGGAGTACACCCTTGGTGAGTTTGTTGATTATTGTGCGAAGGCAGGCATTAGGAGGGAGTTCACAGTTCCTTACAACCCCCAGCAGAACGGGGTTGCGGAGAGGAAGAAAAGATCCATCGGAGGGGCTGCCAAAGCCATGCTACATGATCAGGGGTTACCATTGTTTTTGTGGGCAGAGGCCTGCAACACTGCTGTTGCAGAATAGGAGTCCACATCGTGCCTTGGGGCATGTGACTTCGGAGGAGGCTTTTTCTGGGAAGAAACTTGATATTGGTCATTTTCGTATCTTTGGGTGTATTGCATACTCCTATGAACCCAAGGAGAAGAGGACCAAGCCAGAGCCCATCACAGAGAAGGGTATCTTTGTGGGCTACAGTGAGACCTCGAAAGCCTTTCGGTTTTATATTCCTGCATAGAGGAGAGTTGTTGTCAGGCGGGATGTGAAGTTCGAGGAAGACAGGGCTTTCAGGAGGTCACGAAAGTTAGAGTATCTAGATTAGCCAGACCCTTAGGAGCAGCTGAGTCAAGCATAGGGATCTAGTGGGCAAGGATCAGAAGGTACATCGATTACGGTGTCAGGTCCATCAGTGAGCAGTGGCTCGCAGAGTCAGAGGGGTGGTGCTTCGGGCAACGTGCAAAGCAGTCCGCAGAGCAGTTCACTAGGTAGTCCATTGATGGACAGTTCATGCGGTACTTCAGCATCTACAAGTTCAGGTTCAGGCAGGAGGACGACAAACAGACATTCAGGAGTTCAGGCTCCTGATGAGGAGGAGTTTCATTCTCCGGTGGGAGAAGTGTGCTCAGGAAAGAGGAAGCCCAAGTGGCTTCAGGATACCTTGAGAGAGGCCACATCTGTTGCTGGGCCGAAGAGGCCGATCAGAGAGAGCAGACCACCTGAGAGGTTTTGTAGCTATATGGCATTGGTTGCCAACATCATTGACTCTGAGCCTTCTAGCTATGAGTAGGCAGCTAGCCAACAGGTCTGGAGAGAGGCCATGCAGGATGAGTATTCTTCTATCATGAAGAATGATGTTTGGGAGGTGGTGCCGAGGCCTGAGGGAAAATCCGTGGTTACCTGCATGGCTTCTTTACACAGTAAAGCATGCCGCGTACAGTGCGCATCGCGTGCCAGAGGGTTCTCCCAGGTAGAGGGAGTAGATTATGAGGAGACCTTCGCTCTCGTGGCTCGATATACTTCCATTCGCTCCATTATATCGATAGCAACAGAGATGGGTTGGAAGATTCACTAGATGGATGTGAAGACCACATTTCTCAATGGCTTCATACAGGAGGAGGGGTACATTGAGTAGCCACAAGGCTTTGAGGTGCATGGGAAGGAGTCCCATGTGTGCAGACCTAAGTTGCAGGAAACGCTGACAAGGGGTCCGTTTCCGTACGGAAACGATACGGAAACGCGGAAACGCGTACCGTACGGCCTGGAAACGCGTTTCCAGCCGTACTGGCACGTTTCCCGTACAGGAAACGTTGCCAGTACGGCCGGAAACGCGTTTCCAGGCTATACGGCCACGTTTCCTTGCCTTTAAAGTGATTTAAGTTGGTTTTTTTTTGTTTTTTTCCGGTTTTCGTGATTTTTAACATCATTGTAATCGTTTATGGATGCTTGTAGATGGATTTTTAAAGCCTATGGCCCTAGTATTTATATGTGATTCATGGTAATGTTAAATTCTTAAAGTAAAAGTGACATTCTCCTTAATCTTCATTTTCATCCTTTTACTTAAATTTTTAACATTACCATGAAATGACTCGGGATGTTTGAGAGTGGTTTCGACCTCATTGGATTTCATATGGAGAAAGTAGAATTTTAGATCTCATTCAAAATCCAGCAGACTTATCAGTTTTTCAGGATTTCAGGGTTGGGTGATTGCAATGTTTCCATCGTATTTTGTCATGTATTAGGGTATGGAACTCATATTTAATCAAGAGCACCAATCCGATATTCCGAGATTGCTATTTCCATTGTGTCTGTTATCATTCATGAGTAAATGTGTTGTAACTTGTAATAGTTTATGCTTTGAATTTATCATGTATCATGTATGTTTTAAAATTTTATGATTTCACATAATATTTCTTAAATGTCCTAAATTCTAATATAAAGTTAAATTATATATATATATATATATACCACGTTTCCCCGTTTCCAAAATTTGGGGAGGTCGCGTTTCGCTTCGCTTCCCGTTTCGGAAACTCGTTTCCGTTTCCCCGTTTCATGCAACTTAGGTGCAGACTGAAGAAGGCCCTTTATGGCCTGAAGCAAGCTCCTAGAGCTTGGCACTCCAGGATTGATACGTACTTGTAGGAGATGGGTTTCACAAAGAGTGATGCAGATCCGAACCTATACTTTATTGTGATAGGTGAGGAGCCTCTCATTCTGGTGCTGTATGTGGATGACTTGGTCATTACGGGTGCAGAGAGACTCATAGAGAGCTGCAAGAGAGATCTTGCGTCGGAGTTCGAGATGAATGACATTGGCTTGATGCATTACTTTTTGGGTTTGGAGGTGTGGCAGGGGGGAGGGGCATTTCTTCCTAGGATAGGGGAAGTATATTGTGGACATCCTTGGCAGATTCCACATGGAGGATTGTAGACCCATGTCGACACCTATGATCACCAACTGGAAGAAGCTTCACGCTTCAAATTCCGAGTTGGTGGATCCCACATTGTATAGACAGCTGATTGGTTTCGTGATGTATTTGGTCAACACTAGACCAGATATATGTTTTGCAGTCAACATGATGAACCAATGTGTGAGCCTAGGAGAGTGCATTGGGTTGCTGCAAAACACATTTTGCGGTACTTGCAGGGGACAGTGGAATATGGTCTGGATTATAGGCAGGGAGATGGAGTGAGATTGGCAGGTTACACTGATTCTGATTGGGCAGGTTGTGCTTCTGATAGGAAGAGCACTTCAGGGTGCTGTTTTGGGTTGGGTTTGGTAGTGGTGTCATGGTTCAGCCGAAAGCAGCAGTCAGTAGCATTGAGTTCAGCGGAAGCAGAGTACATGGCAGCCAGTCTAGCTAGTTGTGAGGCCATATGGCTTCGCAAGATGTTGTTTGGCTTATTTGGTCAGCCGTTGAGACCTTCAGTGATTTACTGTGATAACCAGAGTTGCATTAAACTCATGGAGAATCCAATATTTACTGTCCAACCTATCCTGATCATGCAGTCCGTACGACGCCATCTAGCTCAGAAATAAACTGTCGAAACAGATGCTACTCTCCCTGTTGCTGCTGCTACCCTCAACAGAAACTCGAATCTAGGGTCCTTGGTGAAAAGGCACCTTCTATAGCAACTGCTTCCTCTGAAAACTGATTTCCTCCCTTGGAAATTTGCCAAATCTTCTGAATCAACCCTCTTCGATCACCCTCTTGATCAATCCTCAAATTTCTTGGGCAAAAATCTGCTGAGCAACTGTTCTCCTCTCGCTCTTTGTCAACTTAGTTAGGCACGATTCTGTGTAATATCCCAAACGGAATATTCCGCCTAAATTTGTAGATTTATGTTTAACCAAAGATTTCTCATAAATTCATCATTCATTTTATAGAAGATTGCCATGTAAAATAAAACTCATAGAGCACATGCAATTCAATAACACATTGAGCAGAAATAATCTCATACTTTATTATGATAAACAACTGAAAGCGTGTACATGATGATATAAGCTGAAATAGCTGAGATGGATGGTCTGACCCCCAAACTGTTCTTCTCCAATGCTGAAACCTGCCCTCCAAAACTGAACTGAAATCAATCACTGCACCTGTGAATTCTAGTTGAATCCACCATGGGGATGAGGTGGATTTCCATCCACTCTCACCAATATCACCCGAGGGTTTCCATCTTGAGGCTACTGTTGAAGTAGAGAATCGAGTTCTCAAACCTCTCACACAAGAAAATGATTCAATCCAAGATATCCCTCAATGGCCTCCTCCTTTTCTTTTATAGATCTCTTGGATCCTTCTAGAGCCTTATTTTATTATTATTTTATTCATGGAGCACTTTTCCCTCTTATTTTCCAATTAAAATATTCCTTTTTAATGCAGGAAAGAGTAAATTGGCTACCATGTCTCCTCAGGTCACTGAAACTCATGTCCAACCGTCCCATCATGTAGGTATCCTCGTCCTGGTTCCAACGAGCTATTACGCTAAGGTGTTCTATCATGTATTCCTCCCGGAATGCCACCTTGAGCGTAATTAATTGAGTTAAGCCCAAAAATAACTCAGTTTTCTGAAAGTTGTCGGAATGCATTGGAACGAAAGGCAAACTGCTCGGATGATGGAATATATCAAGTGAATGCCACCGAACCTCATAGAAACTTCTCAAAACTCCTCCAAAAAGCCCCTGGGCCCGCTGATGACACCAACCTGTACCTATGACTTGTCTGCTCCTAACTCTGGAAGTCCATCCTAACCTTGTCATAGGTGGCACCAAAAAAAGGAATGATACAGACCTTCCGCCCCAAGATTTCTTGCCCTCAAGCAATCCAAATATTTGAGCCACCCTGTTGGCTCGATGCAACTAAGACCCAATGCTTGGATCCCATACAAACACCTGTGTGCTGCTATGCTCCTGTGTCAATGATCCAGGTGGATATTGGTGGCCACCCGCCTATTCCACTTGGGCCCCCACCATTGTCTCTTTCAGTTTTTCAGTTTCGGCATAACTTACTATTTTTAGCAGTTTTTCGGGTCCTGAACTTCCGGAGCCGTTTTGAGGCCCTAAATGATGTTTTTTGGGCATCGCGCCTCTAGCGCATATCATTCCATTTCGGAATTCGTGGCGAAAGTTGTAGTCCTCGAATAGAGTTTTCTAATGATGTATCATGTGCGTCAAACGAAGATAGTATGCCAAAGTTACGTCCTTGGGAAGTTGAAACACCAATTTACCCAAACGGGGCCCATAGTTTTGGCGCTTCATCTCCTAGGGTTAGGTTTTTGGATGTTTAGGGTTCTCCATTGTTTCTCAATAATAAATAGGCCCTCGAGCCTCATTGTAACTCAGTTCAGAGGCCTGTAGCCGCCACATCTCTTCTCAGAGATAGCTACCAGCGCCCTAGCTAGTTTTATTTCCATTCTGTCTGTAAGCAAATTTCAGTTCTTTGATATTAGTGAAATGAAGTGTTATTTCCGCTGCATCTCTGTATTTATGGTTATATGTTTATTCTGTTGCGTTCCTGCATAAATCCGGATCAGTGGTATCAGAGCGGTCTGCTTTTTCTCGATCCTTCTTTGCATGTCCCTAACGAGGTCGGGGTATAAGGAGCTAGGGCTTGATCTGGTGGAACCTTTGCAAGATCAGCCTCGCAAACCTCGACGGACGCCCATGGGGGACGAAAAGAAAGATGAGGGAGCAGGAGATCCCATCAAAATATTGCTCGAGGAGGCCCTCGAAAAACAAAGGAACGCGATGATGGATAGCTTTGCTCAGATCCTTCAACGGCTGCCCACCGGCGGCGCATCTGCATCCAGTAGCCACTCTGGAGTTGCGACTCCCTTTAAGGTACAAGTAAATTTTGACATTCCCATATTTGAGGGTCAAATAGACGCATATGCCGTAGATAGATGGTTGAATCTATTAGAAGGATATTTCTCTGTTCATGACTTTTCAGACCAGGAGAAGATTATTTTTGCACTCCTCAAAGCTACCCCCCATGTTAAGGACTAGTGGGAAACCTACTGTGAGAACAAGGACCAGATAGAACCCTCTCTGTTCTCGGTCGTACCAACTTGGAATTCTTTTCGAGACGCCGTCAAGGAACAGTACTATCCCGTGGGGAGCTATGAGGACAAGTATATACAATGGACCACGCTGCGACAACAAAGGGATCAAGATGTGCATGAGCTGACGAATCTGTTCCATACCCTGCGTACAAAGTTGGGTATCAAAGATTCAAAGAAACATTTGGTGCTAAAGTATCATAGCTGTCTGCACAGATACATTCAGGAGGAAATGGAGTTCCTTGACATCTCCTCGCTTGGTACGGCATACCGGTATGCTGCCAAGATTGAGCAGAAATTCAAACAGAAGAAGCGAGACTTTGGATCTGCGAATCAAAAGCAAGGGAAAGGTGCTCCCAAACCGCAGAACAAAGGACAGAGCCAAGGTATACTCAAGACAACCTGTCGAAGCCACAAGCAAAGAACAACACAACAAAGCCAAAGAAGGACACGGGAAAGTGGTGTGAGTTCCATAAGAGCTCCACTCACAACACAAGTGTCGGGCCAAGCAGTCGTTGGTGGCCGAGATGTGGGCTTCTGAGTCAGATGCATGCTCCGACTCTGAATCAGAACCTGACAAGGGGAATGAAAAAGGGAAACAGATTATTGATGCGGAGCCCAATGCCACTGTTGCCACTACAAAGATCCAGAAGGAGGAACTAGAAGATCCGGAGGAGGAGGAACGTCTCTTCCACTCCCAGATGTGGGTAAAGGGCTCCCCGGTACAGTTCATTGTCAACAATGGGAGCCAAAAGAACCTCATTTCGGCAAACGCTGTAAAGCGGTTGGGCTTGCCGACCACAGCTCACCCACATCCATTGATCCAGGTGGATATTGGTGGCCACCCGCCTATTCCACTTGGGCCCCCACCATTGTCTTTTTCAGTTTTTCAGTTTTGGCATAACTTACTATTTTTAGCAGTTTTTCGGGTCCTGAACTTCCGGAGCCGTTTTGAGGCCCTAAACGACGTTTTTTGGGTACTAAATTTGTTGCGATTTTGATCATCAAAATCGTCATAAAAGTTGTAGTCCTCGGATAGAGCTTTCTAATGATGTATCATGTGCGTCAAACGGAGATAGTATGCCAAAGTTACGTCCCTGGGAAGTTGAAACACCAATTTACCCAAACGGGGCCTATAGTTTTGGCGCTTCATCTCCTAGGGTTAGGTTTTTGGGATGTTGAGGGCTCTCCATTGTTTCTCAATAATAAATAGGCCCTCGAGCCTCATTGTAACGGAGTTCAGAGGTCTGTAGCCACCACATCTCTTCTCAGAGATTCGCTACCAACACCCTAGCTATTTTATTTCCATTATGTCTGTAAGCATCTTTCTGTTATTTTGATATTAATGAAATGAAGTGTTATTTCCGCCGCATCTCTGTATTTATGGTTATGTGTTTATTCTGTTGCGTTCCTGCATAAATCCGGATCAGTGGTATCAGAGCGGTCTGCTTTTTCTCGATCCTTCTTTGCATGTCCCCAACGAGGTCGGGGTATAAGGAGCTAGGGCTTGATCTCGTGGAACCTTTGCAAGATCAGCCTCGTAAACCTCGACGGACGCCCATGGGGGACGAAAAGAAAGATGAGGGAGCAGGAGATCCTATCAAAATATTGCTCGAGGAGGCCCTCGAAAAACAAAGGAACGCGATGATGGATAACTTTGCTCAGATCCTTCAACGGCTGCCCACCGGCGGCGCATCTGCATCCAGTAGCCACTCCGGAGGTGCGACTCCTTTTAAGGTACAAGTAAATTTTGACATTCCCATATTTGAGGGTCAAATAGATGCAGATGCCATAGATAGATGGTTGAATCTATTAGAAGGATATTTCTCCGTTCATGACTTTTCAGACCGGGAGAAGATTATTTTTGCACTCCTCAAAGCTACCCCCCATGTTAAGGACTGGTGGGAAACCTACTGTGAGAACAAGGACCAGACAGAACCCTCTCTGTTCTCGGCCGTACCAACTTGGAATTCTTTCCGAGACGCCGTCAAGGAACAGTACTATCCCGTGGGGAGCTATGAGGATAAGTACATACAATGGACCACGCTGCGACAACAAAGGGATCAAGATGTGCATGAGCTGACGAATCTGTTCCATACCCTGCGCACAAAGTTGGGTATCAAAGATTCAGAGAAACATCTGGTGCTAAAGTATCGCAGCTGTCTGCACAAATACATTCATGAGGAAATGGAGTTCCTTGACATCTCCTCGCTTGGTACGGCATACCGGTATGCTGCCAAGATTGAGCAGAAATTCAAGCAGAAGAAGCGAGACTTTGGATCTGCGAATAAAAAGCAAGGGAAAGGTGCTTCCAAACCGCAGAACAAAGGACCGAGCCAAGACATGGTGGCTAAAGACAACTCATCGAAGCCACAAGAAAAGAACAGCACCGCAAAGCCAAAGAAGGACACGGAAAGTGGTGTGAGTTCCATAAGAGCTCCACTCACAACACAAGTGAGTGTCGGGCCAAGCAGTCGCTAGTGGCCGAGATGAGGGCTTCTGAGTCAGATGCATGCTCCGACTCCGAATCGGAACCTGAAAAGGGGAATGAAAAAGGGAAACAGATTATTGATGCGGAGCCCAACGCTGATCAAGTACAGCCATAAAGGTCTGTGATGAGGAAACTTGGAAGATCCGCAGGAGGAGGAACGCCCTTCCACTCCTGCATGTGGGTAAGGTTCCCCTCTATAGCTCATTGTCGACAATGGGAGCCAAAAGAACCTCATTTCAGCAGACGCTGTGAAGCGGTTGGGCTTGCCGACCACAGCTCACCCACATCCATACACCATCGGGTGGCTTCACCAAGGACGAGATCTCCACGTCAGCCAGCAGTGCCGCTTTCCCTATAGCATCAAGCCCTTCACGGATGAGGTATTATGTGACGTTGCTCCTATTGATGTTTCTGATGTATTATTAGGACAACCATACTTGTGGAAGCGTCATGCTGTGTATGAGTCTCGACCTCGTGCTGTTATTGTTACTTTGGGAAATAAGCTGTACAGGATACCAGAGGTACCACCTCCTGCCGCTATCTCTTTGGTTACTGCAAAACAATGCAGTAAGCTCATTTCCCAAACCAGGAAATTCGTTTTCCTGATGATCCGCCTCCAGGGCAAGAAGAAGACTGTGGCCACGACCTCCAGACAGGGCTCCTCTGCACAACAACAACAAATGGATAAGGTTGTGGAGGAGTACGGGGACATCTTCACCTCACCCACAGGGGTTCCTCTGCACTGTCAGGTCAAGCACCCACTACCCAATGGACCGATCTATCGACGCTCTGTTCTGGAAAATGATGAAATCAAGAGGCAGATTCAGGAGCTGTTGCAAAAAGGTCACATCAGACCAAGTTCATCGCCCCGTGGGAGCCCGATCGTGTTGGTACAGAAGAAGGATGGGACGTGGAGACTCTGTATTGACTATCGGGCGCTGAACAAGATCACTGTCCGGAATAGGTACCCAATCCCACGGATTGATGACCTTCTGGACCAACTACAAGGTGCAAAATATTTCAGTAAGATCGACCTGAAGTCTGGGTATCACCAGGTACCAATTGAACCCTCTGATGTGTGGAAGACTGCCTTCAAATCTAAGGAAGGCCTTTTTGAATGGCTGGTCATGCCTTTCGGGTTGATGAATGCTCCCGCAACCTTCATGAGGATGATGGACGACATCTTGCGGCCATTCACCAACTCATTCGTAGTGGTGTACTTGGATGACATTCTGATCTTCAGCAAGACTTGGGAAGAGCACCTTCATCACATCCGACAAGTCCTCCAAACACCGCGGCAACACAAGTTGTGTGCCAATTTGGAGAAGTGCACGTTTGGCATGACCCAGGTTCAATATCTGGGATACATTATTGATGAAAGGGGGGTGCATGTGGATCCAGCCAAGATCCAAGTCATTCCGGATTGGCCAGCCCCGACTACTATAACAGAGCTTCGCAGCTTTCTGGGTCTTGCTAATTTCTACCGTAGATTCGTGTTGGGATTCTCTCATATCACTTGGCCCTTGAGTCAAGTCACCAAAGGAGGAGCGAGAGCAAAATTCTTTTGGCCGGAACCTCAACAGAAGGCATTCAAAGAATTGAAAAATCGCCTCTGTTCTGCCCCAGTGCTCACCTTACCAGACTTGCAGCAGCCATTTGAGATCGAGACAGATGCCTCTGACTATGCTATTGGGGCAGTTCTTACTCAACAAGGACATCCAGTGGCATATCACAGTGAAACATTGTCTGAGACAGTTCGCAAGTATCCCACCTATGACAAAGAAATGTATTCCATTGTGCAAGCCTGTCGACAATGGAAGCATTACATTTTGGGAAAGGAAACAATCATCCACACAGACCACCGGCCCCTGCAGTTCATACAGACACAAGGGAAGTTGCAGAATGATCGCCATCAGAAGTGGTCCACATATCTCCAACAGTTTCATTTGAACATCAAGTACAAGAAGGGTAGCACCAATAATGTTGCAGACTGCCTCAGCCGACCACCGATCGTGGCGCTCACCACCGTGCTCAACTCTTGCGGGCACGAGACTTCTGATTGGCCGCTTCTCTATGAGAGGGACACAGAATTCGGCCACACTTACAAGGCACTCTTGGGGGGCACGCAAGTTCCAAATTTTCACCTCCAAGATGCACTTTTATGTCACCTGGGACACCTTTGTGTTCCTTCAAGCGAGCGTTCCAAGATGATATGGGAAGCACACTACAGTCGAGTCGCTGGGCATTTCGGGGTCTAGAAAACAGTAGCAATACTACAGAAGTATTTCTATTGGCCGAACCTTCGAAAGGATGTCGAGAAGCACATCAGATCCTGCACTGCTTGTGCCATTGCCAAACCGACCATCAAGAAGCAAGGCCTATATGCTCCACTACCTACCCCTAGTCGACCGTGGGAATCCATCTCCATGGATTACATGTCGGGCCTGCCTTCTACTAAGAATGGAAATGACTGTGTTTTCGTGGTCGTTGACAGATTCTCGAAGATGGCCATCATGGCGGCCTGTAAGAAGAATATCACAGCAGAAGCCACCGCTAAACTCTTCTTTGAACGAGTGTGGGTGCACTTTGGGATCCCACAGTCTATCATATCAGATCGAGATAGCAGGTTCCTCAGCACATTTTGGTCCAGCCTCTGGTCAATGTTGGACACAAGGCTCACCAAGTCCACAGCTTTCCATCCCCAAACAGATGGCCAGACAGAGGTCGTCAACAGAATGATTGTACACATTCTGCGCATGTACAACTCAAAGCATCCACGCACATGGGACGAGAGCCTCCCCTATGTACAACACAGTTATAACCGGGCTCTCCACAGTTCAATTGGCCATAGCCCCTTTCAGGTGGGCTTGGGATTCCAGCCACTATGTCCCATTGACATAGCCATGCCGTTCGCAGCTGCTCAGGCCGATTCAGCTCATGTCCAGTCTGAAGTTGACAAAGCAAGTAGCTTCATCGAGCGCATTCAACACATCCGCCAACAGGTTCATGATATATTGGACAGAGCCAATGCGAAGTACAAACAACGCCATGATCAACAACGGGTGCCACACCACTTCTAGGTGGGCGACAAAGTATGGCTACACTTGCAGAAGGAGCGCCTCACTGGACCGCACCGCAAGCTTCGCCCGCTCCGATACGGGTCGTACACCATCACCAAGGCTGTAGGTAACAATGCCTTCGAGCTTAGTATTCCACCATTCCTTGGTCTGCACCCAGTCTTCAATGTGGATCGCCTTCGTCCTTACTTTCCACCTCTGTTGGACACCTCGGACATTGCAGAACAACTCACACCAACAGAGTTAAACCCAGACTGCATGGAACAGGCCACCACAGATTGTATCATGGACATGCAAATCAAGAACACTCGTCAACAGCAGATCCAATTGTATCGGGTTGTCAAAGCTGGCCAACTCCTGCACCAAGGAAAGTGGTTCACCAGGGACCAAGTTCAGCAGAAATTTCCTCATCTCATGGAGGAACTTAACGCAATGGGGACCATTGCTTCCTAAGGGGGGAGGAATGATCCAGATGGATATTGGTGGCCACCCGCCTATTCCACTTGGGCCCCCACCATTGTCTCTTCCAGTTTTTCAGTTTTTGCATAACTTACTATTTTTAGCAGTTTTTCGGGTCCTGAACTTCCGGAGCCGTTTTGAGGCCCTAAACGACGTTTTTTGGGTATGAAATTTGTTGCGATTTTGATCATCAAAATCGTCACAAAAGTTGTAGTCCTCGGATAGAGCTTTCTAATGATGTATCATGTGCGTTAAACGGAGATAGTATGCCAAAGTTACGTCCCTGGGAAGTTGAAACACCAATTTACCCAAACGGGGCCCATAGTTTTGGCGCTTCATCTCCTAGGGTTAGGTTTTTGGGATGTTGAGGGCTCTCCATTGTTTCTCAATAATAAATAGGCCCTAGAGCCTCATTGTAACTCAGTTCAGAGGTCTGTAGCCACCACATCTTTTCTCAGAGATTCGCTACCAGCACCCTAGCTATTTTATTTCCATTATGTCTGTAAGCATCTTTCTGTTATTTGATATTAATGAAATGAAGTGTTATTTCCACTGCATCTCTGTATTTATGGTTATGTGTTTATTCTGTTTCGTTCCTGCATAAATCCGGATCACCTCCCAAGTGGAATGCTTCCATGTAGTGAGACATCAAAGTCTGAAGTCGACTACATGTATGAGTGGGCTGATTTGTACCTCTCTTCTCTGTGCAGTGCAGTCTCCTTCCCTTGTGTATAATTCTTCTAAAATATATGAGGGTGAATTCTCATCATCCCTTGATGTTGATCCTTCTCCTCTTCTTCCATGTGTGAGAATGCCTCATCCTCAATGAGAGACCCTTGATCTCGGACATCCCTTGAAGAAAAAGACTCCATGTCTTCAAAAATAGAAGAGGGCTCTTCAAGAAATGGGGATGTTGCCATTGGCAAGCTATCCTGCATGTTTTTATCCCCTTTAAAATTATGGAGTGGAGTTGGTTCAATAGGTCTCTCCAACTCATGCAATGTGTTTGAGTCTTTGCTTTTAACAAATGATGGTTCACAATGTTCTTTATCAAATCTCCTCATCAATCCTTTAGTGAACTCAACATAATTTTCTACATTTGCATGAAAAAATGAAGTAGAATCATTAAACCACCAATCATGGGCCATACCTTTGAGGTGCAGCACTGCTACTCTAATGGCTTCCTTCTCTGAAACTTGGTGTAGCTGAAAATAGGAATCTAGCTCTTCTACCCAAGATTTTGTTGTGCACTATTCTGATCCATTGCTTCTTTTGTGGCTGCTGGATCTTGCATCCTTGATTTTTCAAAACCCTTGGAAGTTTAAGTGCTCTCTGAATCTCCATGATTGAGATTCATACTCCTGAAGATAGTCACTCAATGTCTCCTAGGCTTGGTGAATCTTCTTCCTCCATCCTTATTGCAGTCAATGTGGGCAATAGACTGCGTTGTGGATATGCATGTGTGGCTGAATGCTCACACCCATCATGTGAAGAGCTAGGGCTTGTTTCAAACCCTTCCATAAATCTTCTACACTCCTCCCTTTCCATCTCCTTGAGATCTTCTTTAATACCTTCCAAGGTTTGGAAAAGAAGCAGAGAGACCTCTTCTTCTGTCATTCCTCCTTTTCCTCTTTCTCTCAACAAGAAAGTAGGCATGTTACAACATTGTAGATCAGATTTTGTGGCTGAATTCTCACACACAGCATAATAAGTACTGGGGCTTTCTTCATGAGAAGAACTCCTTGAGGGGTTTGCATGTTTTCCCCTCCTCATTCCCCTGATGGCTTCCTTCAATTCATACATGGCTCGAGAGAGAATGTTAGAAAAACTCTTCTCTTTGTCCTCTGTGTAATATTTCTTTAGTATTATTTTGATGGCTAGATCTCACAGGCTATGCCAGAGATCATGCTTTGATACCACTGTAATATCCCAAAATGGGAACTCTCAGCAAGGCATGACTGGAAAACGCATTTTCCAGGAATGGATACTATAGGATTTGAAACTAGCACTTGGATCCATTATATCTAAGTATATAAGTCCTAAATCCAAGAGGATATCAAAAACAAATCCTTCTAGGTGGGGAAAACAGGCCTCCCACACCTAGTATTGCTTGATAAGTACCCAATGAGGGACTGCAGCAATGTATAAACACATTAATGGATATGAATCATCAAATATACTCATAGGAGATGTTAAAAACACATAGCCATCAATCCAAGCTACAAAAACAAACTGTACTTCATTTTATGAGCCAAACGTTGGGGAAAAGCAGCAATTTATGCCCTAAAAAGGTTAATTTCAGAGATAAGCATAAAAATAAGGGAAAGTGACAGTGGTATCTCGTAGCTTAGGTCATGAGGGAATTACATACCAAATTTTAGCAAAAAAAAATTACTCTATCTATGTTAAACAGATCTCCCACTCCCGATACGGCTTAAAAACACCCAATCCCCATGACCTTTGGTATGTAGAAATTAATGAAGCACAGGAAGCATGATTTTGTGAAGGTGATGGATGAAATATGGTATGGAATTCAGTAAATAATATCTATATCATGGTTTATACAATTTACAATAGGTAAACAGAAGAATCACATGAAGAAACCCTCAAGATTGAGGTGCTGCAATAACAAGATGAGACTGCAAAGCTTGACAACGTTATTTTATAGGCTGAAGTAGCTGAATATTAAATTTCATATATAGAATAGATCTTTGCACAAAAAGATAGATCTATATCAAATCTGTACACTATATTATTTCCTCTATAAATTCCCCTTGGGGTTTTGATCAAATCATGAACGTACATGAGTAGATCTGAGATCTAGAATTACAGTTTTGCAGCAATATTCAGGAATTATGTAGTAAATAAATACATAAGTGAATCATATATGAAACAAACATGGATTGGTTGGCCAATCCATGGATCACCACAGTGAAAGGGAGAATCCTATCACCGAAGATCTCTCCTCCAAAAAGCAGTCAAAACAACCTGCAACTTCTCTCTTGCAGATAACGTATTTATGGGAGAAAAACTGCGCTGTTAGCTTTAGTACTGAGTAGGCCTGATGCCTTTATCTGAAATTGCAGCTCCAATGATTCAATACACTCTTCCAGGAGTGTTGTGGAGGTAAATCCCCTCTGCGGACAGAGGCGATCCCTACTAGCCCAGACCGGGTCTAGCAACAATCGTTCATGCTATAGTGTAGGTTCCTAATTGCAAATAAACCAACTAGCGATGAAGGATTACCTGGAATCCAACGCTGTCGCTTGTAGAGAAAGTAGCGCTCCCGTTCCTTAGCTCTGGCAGATCACAATCCTCACGATTTCCGTGACCGGACACCTGCACACGCAAGAAAAAAAACAAATGCAAGTGTAAAATCCAATATATGCAACTATATGTCAGTCAGAGAAGACATAACTCATCATCATAATCAACAACAGGAGTGGAACCATAACCAATAGTCGCTTATCATTAATCAATCAAAGAAGAATACAACCATAGCTCTGACGCTGAATTCTCCTTCAGAGGGTCGCCAGCGGAACACGTCTCGAAAAAGCCTATCGGGGATGAGACAAACCTCTCTCTTCGGATGTCTCAACAATGATCTCCTTACTTGAATTTGGACTTAAGGGAATGAATCAAGGCTTTTACAGCATAAGGCTCTGATGGCTCTTGGGAACTTGGAGACTCAGCCATTCAGCCCCTTCATCAATGGATGAAGGCTATATTTATAGAGGAGAGGAGGAGGTTGGGATCCCTACAATAGTGGAAGGGAGGCCTTATCCCTTGGGAGGTTCCCCATAAGGTGCAAACAAGAGGCCAAAGGAGGAAGGCCGTGGTTATTCAGTCGAAACCACTCCTGATGACTCATCCACGAAGTTGTTGTAATCAAAACTTCGCCTCTTTTTTTAAAAAAAATTCCAAAAGAATATTGGCATGGGTTCTTAACTGGGACATAGTGCCAATTGGCACGGGCTCAGTGTTAATTTTCCTCATTGGCGTGAGTACATAACGGGTTACCAGCGCCAAGGAAAAAACATGTGTTTTTAGGGGTTTGCTCAGGAAATGATCAACAGAAGGAATGTTGTCCTCATAGAAAGGGATGCAATGATGGTATTTGCAAGGAATGAAACTGATTATTGGTCACAAAAATGACCCTCCAATGGGTGAGATGGGGATTGCAGGGAGGGTGACAAATTACTGTGTAACAGATGCCCCCTAAAGCATGAGGCCCAAAAGAGAGAGAGGGGTGAAATGCTTTACGAGAACGTGTCCAACTGAAAACACCGTTGTCGGAAAACCTATGTAGAGAAGTACAACTGACGTCTCAGATACATGATATATACATGGTATGGGTGCAGCCATCCATAACAGAGTATGTAATAATCTAGATCCAAGGCATGGACGCAACCATCCAGTGAGGATCAGGTATGGTCGCAGCCATCCAATCAGTGAGTCATGTAACTAATCATAATAATCCACAAAATCGTAGCCTGGATTATAACAGACAGAATCCAGGGTCTTGCGCTCCATCTCGACCTGAACAAAGTACAAGTTCAAGCATGTGAATATGTGAGCTGAAGTCGAACATGCAAGAACATCGCCTGATTACCAGCCAATGATGAAAGTTGTTAACAGACGCGAGAGGTACCACCATTAATGCCAATGGTCCTCAAGGTACTACAGGTACAATCTACGGCATGTGAACAATGAGCTGACGTCGAACACCCGCAGAATCACTCGATCGAAGGCCGATGATGAAAACCTCACGTCGAATGCGAAGAACCCGCCATTGAGGCATGCAGGCTCCAAGGTACCAGAAGGGAGTCTCTAGATCAGCTTCCTGGATAATGAGCTGAAGTCGACAGGAAGTGACCTTGATCGAAGGTGGGCCATAGTGTTTCCCACATCATCGACGTGAGACAGAGGAACATAATGTCTTTGTGAATCAGGATCAGATGAGAATCAGAGGAAGGTTGATACTTGCAGAGGTCAACTTCTCTTGAACACATGGCGGCACGACAGTGAGTTTGGCAGTATTTGACATCAACGGATCAGAGGTCATGGTGACGAGGCAAAGAGCAGATGAGAGGTAAAAAAGGATCACCCAAACCCACGGAGGCAAGTGAAAAAACGAGATGAGATGTCCCCAACCTGACACAAATGTAGAGAAGTGCCATGTTCAAGAGCGACATACTGTCGACACGATAATGATTGTGGTTCCATTTTCCCCCACCATTTCTGGCGAGTACCCCAATTATTTTGATAACAAGCTTGAAGGGGATAGCATATGCTTGTAATATAAGTTCGTCCTTCGGAAAAATCCATCCTAGTACATTTACGAGCCCTAGGAAGGAGGAACTCGGATAACGTCATTACGACTGAACCCAATGTCATCAGGGTTTAAGGAGTCTGACAGAGGAAGAACTCGGCGTCTTTTCATGTTTAGAGAGTTTGAAAAGGTAGCAGAAAATTAAACTCCAACGGTCCCTTTTCGTAAATAGTTCCTTAGATCCGAAAAGGTAGAAAACTATGTCTGAGAAAACCTCCTAGTCGCGATAGGCTAGGGCATTCCTTTTTCGTAAATAATCTATCCCAACCCGAAAAAGGGGTAAATGTATATTGGGTAAATGTCGTTTCGTAACCACTTTAACGAGATCAAACGACAAGAGACTCGACAATATTTTCATGTTTAGAGAGTTAGAAAAGAGCTGAAAGGTGAGTCCTCCTGGAGGAACGAGTGGTATAAAGGGTAGTAATTGGTTCCAGTAATGGTGGAACTGATCGGAACAAATAAAGGTCAAGAGGCTGGCTAACAAGACCACTCATCGCAGCGATTCCTCAGGAATGGGTAAAACAACTAAGTGAAGGCATATGATCGGCCAAGCAGATGGGGACGATGGAATGAAAAAACCAAGGCTCATATGGCAAAAACAGGCTGATAAAATGGCAATCACAAGAGGTAAAATGGGAATGGTTTCATTTTTACACAAGCTTGAAATTAGGAAACTCTGCTTGAAGTTGGTTTCATTTTTACACAAGATTGAAACAAAAATAAAATATGCTTGAAATAGTAAGCATGCCCCCAGCATGGTGACTCAATTCGAGGTACATGCCCCCCAAGCTTCAGTCCATATGAAAGGCAGATGGAGTGAAGGTTCAAATTACAAGATCAAGAGAAAGACTCGACTGGAATTTTACGAGAACTTATCAAAGACTTGATTTGAACATGAAAGTGTTTCATTGTTTTAACGAGGTTGACACATTAAAATAACTATCCTCAGAAGAGCTTGTTTCATTTTTTAAGGAGCTTGACACAAGAAAAGAACCATGCTCTGACGACCTTGTTTCATTTTTTAAGGAGCTTGACACAAGACAAGGAACTCTGCTCCAAACACCTTGTTTCATTTTTTAAGGAGCTTGATACAAGAAAACGAACTATGCTCTGACGGACCTCATCATAATGAATATGAAGTCATGACTTCCAAGAGTTTCCCGTCCGATGGAAGGAAAACATCTTGGAAGTTTGGACCCAATGCCCCCAGCACACTATGCATGATGGCATCATCATTGAGTACAGGCACAGGGTAGGTAGCCACATAGTTGACCTGTGGTTGGGCAGATACAACGGGTGGATAAAAACTAGGAAGGGATGATGGTGGGCCAGCTGCCACATTAGGACCAAAGAACGAAAGCTGATCAATGGTCACGATCCTTCCTTCATGTGGAAAACAGACCACACGAAAAAGGGAAGAGACAAGCGCTCCCATGGCATAGGTGTAATCGCGCCCCAAGAGCAAATTGAAATCCAAGGGGCCTGGAACAACCATCACGTCCATATGGACGGTTTTGCCTCCTAAAGTAACAGGTAACCTTGGAAGGATCCCTAACGGTTGACTAGTTCTTTTGTTGAATGTCAACAGATTCTGCGTAACAGGTGCAAGCGGCGACGATCCAAAAGCTTGCCAAGTAGTTGAGGATAGAACAATAACAAATGCACCTTCATCTATAATGGTGCTGGGTATGACCAGACTAAAAGCTTGTACTGTGATCTCGAAAGGCACATAAGACGGAAGGCGGTATCCTGAAAATTGACTCCAATCAAAGGAAGTCACCAAACTACTCGGAGGGGCTACCATCGAACCGATATGGTCTTCCCCTGGTGTTACAGAAGAAGGAGCATCCTCCACGACCTCCATCTCAAAGGTGGGAGGAGTATCCTCTGAGACCTCCATCACAGGAGGTGAAGGAGCCGCTTCTTGAGGTATAGGGACATGAGAATCTTTCTCCAAGTCCGAAGAATCTGAAGAAACAAGAAGAACCTGAGGGGTGTGGGGTCCACTCTCAATGGAAAAGACCTGGTGCACCGCAGACGGTGCCAACTCAACCGATCCCACAACTAATGGTTGGTCGAGAATGGATTCCTGAATTTGAATTTCCAGGGGAGCGGGATCGACCAAGGATGACTCTTGACCAATCGTAGGATCAGCTGGTGGAGGACTCAAAGAAAGTTGTTTATAACTAGTTGGAAGGCATGGTGTAGAAACAGTTGAGTTGTCAAAAACTCGTTTGGCTTCATCCATATATGGACAAAGGTGAATGGCATGGTGCCCTTCACACAACTTACAGGGATTGGTGATCTTAACCTGCTTCTTAGGAGCCTTACCAGCACCAGTTGAAGGCGTGCCCCCAACTGGACCCCCGGAAGCCAAAGGCAACGGCGGGCGACCGTTGGACCATACTTCGAGCACCTTGGGAATTCCAGGGCAGTCTCGAAGAAGATGGTCTCCCGTGCACAACATGCAAGGGAACTTGACTTTCCGCGGAAGGTTGGGAGGTTTATCAATGGAAGGCTTCTTAGGCGCAATAGCCGCAGAGCTAGCCTCTCCTTTATCAGACTTCTTCTTCTTTGTCTTCTTCTTCTTCTTCTTAGCCACCTGGTTACTCGAATCCAGACTTTCACCAGGCGAAGTAGAAGAGGAGGACGCAGAAACAGGCGAAGAAAGGGAGAGGTCCGCCTTGGAATCAACATGATGTTGCTCAGGCAGAGGAACCGATTGAACAGTAGCAGGGACTTTTGGGACTACAGAGGTTGAAAAAAACCAAACAGGCAACCCAACAGTTAACCCAAGAAGGGACAACGTTGCCATATAAGGAGCGCCAACATTTCCAAAAGGAGGAAAAGGACCAGGATTCCCATCGGAGGGGGTTCCTTGGTTAGTGTACTCTGGAAAATTTTCCATCAGAAACGATCTTCAGAACAACACCCTAAGGAAACTAACTTTAACCAGGAATATTATGTGGGCAGTTAATTTTTAAAACATTGAAACAAAACTTACCGTTTCATATTTTAAGAGTCAAGAAATAGGCAAAAGGTGACTCTATCACTTTCATATTGGAAACAAGCATGAAAGGACAAGCGCTTGATGACATTTTCAAATTTAAAGAGTCAGAAAAGATCGAAATGACTACTCAGGAATGCTAGGCAAAGGGTGTACCAAATAACTGTGAACTGCAATATACACCTTGGTTTCAAAATGAAAGAGAAATCAACCAAGGACTTAACGTACGTGCAGGAAATCTCCTCAAATGCTATGTCCGGTGTATCACGTGTATAGGGCAGCAAACTCGGCTTCCTATGGATAAAGGATAGAAACCTAGTGGGTTCTCCCTTTATATACTCGACGATACGGGGAGCACAAGTCCGTACTAGCGCTGTCTAAAGCCAAGAGGCGAACGACAGCTACTAGGTTTAAAGACGTCGGAACAAGTCTCTAGCCTAGACCTATAGAAATGTTTAGTTAATGTTTCAATGTTGCCTTAGTGTAAATTGAATAAATTTTAATGTTGATCTTCAATTACGTTTCAGTTTTCAGGCCCTAGCGAGTGTGATGTCTCAAAATCTCCTGTATGCAGCTATATGAGAAAAGAAATCTTTCAATTCGATGAATGCTATCTAGTTAAAGGAAGAGTTTCAAACAATGATGCAACAAACAACAACACTGCAAATGAAATCTTTTCCAAACTAGATGACTTTCCCTATCCAAAAGTAATCTCAAACATTCAACGATGTGAATAATGCAATGTAATCTATGCAAAATCCTCTTTTCCGAAAACTATGCAATTACAATCTATGCACAATTTCCTTTTTCCTTTCCAAATGATAAGAATGCACTCAATTCATATTTCGATGAAATGAGAATCTACTTAATGCATGCTTTTAATGAAAGAGAATGCACTCAAAGCGAATTTTAGTTTTCAATCATTAAACAATGTGATCTAAGTTCAATGATAAATCTCAAAAAATACTTTTCAATGCAATGTGATCTAATGCATTTTAACGAAAAGAAAACTATGAGACGAAAACTAAAAGAACACAAATATCCTTAATGAAGGATGAATGCAAAAGAGATGTAAACAAACACTAATAATGCAATCGTTGTTTCAAACACTTTGTCACGAAATCCCTCAAAAGGCGACAAGACATATGAGGTCAAACACAAAGAGGACTTCCAAAGCAAGAGATCAAAACAAGGCATTCATTCCCTTTTACATCAAACAATCATGGAAAGAAGACATTTCAAACAATGAGCAATGTAATCTATGCTCATACAGGGAAAAGATCGGAAGGGAAAGACATACTGGTGAAGGATTTAGGGAAAAAGTCTCAATTTTCATACACCCTGAAATTGGCATGACTTTGTCATGGACAACTAGCGCTAACTAGCGTGACTTGCTCATTGACAACTAGTGCCAATGCCCAATTGGCGCGGGTTTCTAACTAGGACAGAGTGCCAATTGGCATGGGCTCAGTGTTAATTTTCCTCATTGGCGCGAGTACATAACGGGCTACCAGCACCAAGGCAAAAACATGTGTTTTTAGGGGTCTGCTCAGGAAATGATCAACAGAAGGAATGTTGTCCTCATGGAAAGGGATGCAATGATGGTATTTGCAAGGCATGACACTGATTATTGGTCACAGAAACGACCCTCCAATGGGCGAGATGGGGATTGCAGGGACGGTGACAAATTACTGTGTAACAAGGAGGTTAAAAGACACACTCAATGAGAAGAGGCACTAGATTTGCCTAGATCTGAATAGATCTAGCTTCCACTGCTACAACTTGCAAAAACAATCAAACCCTCAATAGTATCTGAATTTTGGTTGAAAGATGAAGCTTGGCCCAAAGCCTGATAGTGGACAAGATAGAACAAGTCTCGTCCAAGAGCTCCTCAAGGAAGGAGGTGGGATTCCCGACCAGGAACACCCAAGTGCTAAACACACTATTCTTAGCTAAACAACTAGAGAATGAGGGATGTCTAAACAAACAACACCTTTAGAAATATCAAATAATCAACCCTTTTCTTGGTGTCCTCCTCTTCCTTTATAACATGGAAATCTTGTCAAACCCTAAACCATCTTGATGACTTAGCTTCATTCACATGAGTGGCCTCCAACATGGACTGTGCTATGCCTTTTGGAGATACATTGCACCTAGACATCGCTGTTGATTTGGTCCTGTTGACCCAGTCAATTGGTCCAACCTCTTTCACACTTAAGTGTGTTTATGAAGATAGCTCAGATTTAGATTGTTTCACATTGAGCATTGATTTATTTTTCTATTTAGGAGTTATATTGATCCTCCTTTACAATTTTATTCATGAGACAGAAAAAGTAAAATAAAATTGAATATTCCTATTAGCTTGGGCTAATTAGGAATATTACAGGCCAAATGAGAGGTACTTCCGATGAGCCCTGAACTCAATGGGTAGGATGCATACGGGGCACAGATAATGAGAGGTGAACCAACTCAATCATCATAATGGTGGGGCAAAATCACACCAACAAGGTTCGATAAGCCTAGCCCTGTGGTTGCTTATATCTCCGAGAAGATATCCCCAAATCCCGCTAGAGCTCCCAGAGCTCATCGTCCAACAAGAACCTTAGAATAGGGTTTTTCCATGATACCAAGATTCTCACAGAAGGTTAGGAACTTGACCTTCCCTAGCGGCTTTGTGAGAATATTTGCAACTTGCTCATCAGTTCCTATATGATCGAGACTTACAGTGCCTCGCTGTACCATATCTTGGATAAAGTGGTACCTGATATCAATATGCTTGGATCGATCATGGAACACGGGATTATCAGACAACTGAATCCCACTCTGGTTATCACAGAGTATCACAGTGGTATCTAGCACATGCCCTAACAACTCACTGAATAGGTTTCGCAACCAGACTGCTTCACAACATGCCATACTCACTACAATGTATTCAGCGTCCGCGGTGCTCAAAGCCACCGACTTCTGCTTCCTGCTCATCCATGATATCAAAGCAGAATCAAGTGTGAAGCAACATCTCGATGTGCTCTTACTATCTACCACACTGCTAGCCCAATCGACATCAGTATATCCATGGAGTGTCATGCTCCCAACAGTGTATCTTAGCCCATGGTTTATCGTGCCCCGAAGATATCTCAAAATATTCTTGGCAACAACCCAGTGAAAGTGATGAGGCTCAACCATATGTTGAATCAAAGTGTTCACTCCAAAACATATGTCCAGCCAAGTGTTCACTAAGAACATCAAGGCCCCTACGAGTTGACGATACTCAGTAGGATTTGCTAGCATGGTACCAACAGTGCAGCCACTCAACTTCTTAAAGTTGAGCTCCATCGGTGTTGACACGAACTTATAGTCCACCATGCCAAATCTTTCCAGAAGATTCATAATGCAATTTCCTTGAGAAAGGAAAATCTCGCCAAGTCTCTACCAGACCTCTAGGCCTAGGAAGTAGTGCATCAGTCCTAGTTCCTTCATCTTGAACTCAACAACGAGCTCCCTCTTGCACTGATGAATGAGAGGGTCAGAACCTGTCAAGAATATGTCTTCCACATACAACACTAGGATGAGAGGCTTTTATCTATCAACCTTGAAGTAAAGGTTTGGATCAACATTACTACAAGTGAAGCCTAGCTTCATTAGGTAGCTATCTATCCTCTCGTACCAAGCTCTGGGTACTTGCTTCAACTCATAGAGGGCTTTCTTCAACCTACATGTTAGGGTCCCGTGATTTGGTCGATTGGTGAGCCAAATGACAATGTAACATCAAACCAAGCTTTGGAGCCCGAGGACCTAGCCTTCCTGGACTCAGAGAGGGCTCTCTCTATATGTGTAAAAGATATCGGTGTGTTCGCTTATGGTGTTCTGATATTAGGCTAGTTATGAAGTGAGTTTTTTTATTTTTGGTTTTTTAAGTTTGTGAGGGATAAAACTGATCAAAGATATAAAATGGGTAACAAGAAGTTAGATCAACTGGGCTATGGGGTCAAAAAGGTCAAGGAAGCTATCAGATGATGATGTAAGGCTGCTGTAGGGCCGATTTGATTCAAGGTAAAAAGGATCTTTGGGAAAAATGGAGTAAATGGACATCAAGTTTGTGAAAGACGAGGGATTTCAAGTGTAACTAGTTGATAGCAGACATAAACATGTTATAGCAAGCCATTAATCATGCTAAATGTAACTATGAGCTAATTAATACATAGAAATCAAAACATTCCAGCCATACATAGAGGTATAAGACCCTCTAACTTTGGGAAATGGCTATCAGACTTTGGGGAAAACACATAAGACAGAATAACAACTCATAAAACTATGCCGGAACGCCTAAACACAGTCTTTAAGTTATTGGGCACTTGGACAAACAAGCTTTCATAGTTTTAGGCAAAGGGCTAGATCGGGACTAGGCCTCCTTGGTTCAACAAGATGATAAACTAATCAGTCAAAGAGATAGTTTCATAGACAGAACTATGGACAGTCATAGGTAAGCAGGGCACACCATACATCCTACTCAACATGCATAGAACTTATGAATAAAACTAGCAACAATATCCTTAAGTTACTAAAGAGCAGTTAAGAATTCTTTAGTACAACTAAGGAAGAAGAAAACATAAAGCTATGAAGATTCAGGAATTTTGAGGTGCCTCCATGGGCATATCTCAAACTTAATCTCTACCGATCTATAGCAGCAAGAAGCATGTATCATGAATGAAAACTAGAAGACAACAACAAAGCAAGAAACACTATACCATTCTACCATGTCATGGAATCCATCAACAATCCTTCATCATTCATCAAAAGCATCCAAGAGGCAGTCCAAAATCATAACACAAGTATGTTCTTCAAAGCTCATATGATCAATATATTACTTCTTCTCTCAAGTTCAGCCTTGTTTTACAATGAAGCCCATGGAATAAATAGGCTTGAGTGAGGAAAACCTCATGGTGCAACTAGCTATCCCATTGGTCTAATCAAAATATCTAAACTTGTCCTTGAGGCTTTGCAAAGTCCAAGGCACAAAATATCCCATAAAATATCTAAAAAATGCTAAAAACAGAAATTATATTGACTTTGCATCATTTTCCAAGTGCAAAAATAGCTAAACGCACATTTGGAAAAAGCAAATTTTTGAGGTTCAAAAATTACAAAAATACTTCAAATTTATATCAGAAAAAGGTCCCCTGACTTTCCAGAAACATTTGGCAGCCTTCCCGGTGTCTAAATGAGGCTCATGATGGCCCGTTGGAAAGCTCTCTGTGTCTAATTTTCGGCGCAACTAAAATCACCTCAATCTGATGCCTACAAGTCCTCCAACTCTGTACCTGTGTGTAAAAAGACAGGAAATAGCAGACTGCTGATATGACGGGCAGAAAGTGCAAAAAGTGAGCATTTTTCGCCGTTCTGAGGGGGCGAATGATCTCCAAATGCTCTGAAAATCACTGAGGACCTGCTCATAGAATTATGGCATCTAATGGTATCATCCTCCTCACTTGAAAAATCTTCAAAATGAAATGGCGAATTTGTGAGTTTTTGACCGAAAACTCAAAAAATGCCAAAAAACAAAAAGTTGTCGAAACGAGCCAAAAATTGGTGCGCATGACCCTCAAGGGTCCCTAGAAATATGCTCCGAAGCTGAGGCCAAAATGTCAAGAGCTGATGTGCTTTTCTCCTCTTTCCGTGCCGGGCGCTTCCCCTTTGCCTTCTTCAATTTCTCTTGGGCTGCCTTTAGTTTGCGCTGGGCAAACTGATTCAACTTTTGAAAGTGATGTGTCCTCTTTCTTTGTAGCTCCAGATCTCTGTTTGCTCTTTCAAGCTTCATCTCCAAGTGTTTGTTGGCTCTTTCAAGCCATGCCTCTTTGTTTTCTTCAATTTCCTGCTCAAGGAGTGCAGTGAGAGGAAAGGCTTGGAGATGGGCTTGTTCTTCTTCTTTCTATTTTTCCAAGGCTTTTTTAAGCCCTATGGTCCTAGTCCTCTTCCGCCTAGGCTGGTCTTCCTCTTCTTCCTCATCAAAATCACCAATGAGTTCTTCTATCCTTGCTTGCGCCTTAGCTGCCTCATTCTTGTATTTGATAGCTCGTGCCTCATGAACTGCGGTGTGAACATTCATCTGTTTATTTTGGATCTCCAAGAAGTGGTTGAAGTTCCTTGCCCGTTGAAGATCCTCCTCTAATGCCTCAATTTGCCCCTCTTTATGGATTAGGAGGTTTTCAAGAAGGCGGGCCTCATTATCACTGTCATCGCTTTGGATTGGGATGACAGCCAATGCACCCCCATGTTTTGTACTTTCTCCAACCTTGCTTTTCCCTTTGAAGGCCAATCTTGCACTTTTCCTCCTTGGCATGCTAGTAGGTGTCCTTTTGGGCGATTTTCTTTTGCTAGGAACAACCTTTGTCATTTTTGGAGTGGCAGCCTTAGACCCTTTCTTGCTTGTTGTGCTAGGTTTTGTTCTTTTGGGAGGAGGAGACACAACTGCTTTACCCTTGACATCTTCTTGAAATTGCTGCTCTCCTTGAGGCTGTTGGATGTCTTCTTCTTGCTGTTCACTTTGCTGCCCTTGTTCGCCAACATCAATTTGCTGTTCTGCTTCAATGCCTTGTTCAATTTGTGTTTCAACTTGCTGCCCTTTTTCATCAAAATCAAGCTGCTGCTGTGCTTGGATTTCCTGCTCATTTTGTGGCTCCAGACGTGGCTCAAGATGTGGCTCAATTTCCTGCCCAAACTGATGTTCCTGTCCTTCCATATCAAGCTGTTGTTCTTCATCTTGTACCTGCTGTTCATCACCTTCTGTTCGCTGGTGATCATCCCTTTCCTCTTGTTGTTGTTCATCCCTTTCCTCTTGCTGTTGTTCATCCCTTTTCTCTTGCTCATGACCTTTCTCTTCTTGATGTCCACTCCCTTCTCCTTCTTCCTGCTGTCCTGGCTGTCCTGTAGTCATTCTGAGCCTTTTAGGAGTAGGCCTGCTGGACAAAGGTACCGGGCGATGGATAGGCTGAGTGGGAGACACATGGACAGGACGAACAGTACAGAAATCTGGGTGACTGATGAATACATCCCATGGAACTTCTTTCTTCTCTAGCTGATGTAGGATGATAATTTTGATCAGAGAATGATGGAAAAGGGAAGGTATTTGCAGAGGTGGGGCCTTCTTCTGGACTGTGGATGCCATCTTCTCGATGCTCTTGAATAAAAAGTAAGGGAGATTTAGTTGCCTGTTTCTAGTGAAATGCATTAGTAATCGGACATGGTAGGCATAAACTCGATCAAACCTCCCTTCACAAGTAAAATATTTCATTATGACTTTCATAAGAGGAGCATAGCTGTCAAGAAGATATGAAAAAGGGAAAATAGCAGTGAAAGCATCTCTATGCTTAGGCTTGATGAAAGGCTTGTAATCTTCTAAGTCAAGATGGGCCTGTTTGAACCATTTTTCGCCATGATATGGAATCTTGGTGGCCTTGGACACTGATCTTGGAGAAAACTTGAAATCAAGGTCCGCTACCCTGAAATGCTTGTTCTGGAACCTCAGGGCGCATAGGTGTGTTAATGGCGAAAAAATTTTGACCTCTTGTATCTTCTGGCAGAAGTCTAGACAACCTACTTCATGGAAGTTGAAAAGGATGGATGGATGAGCATTAACCTCCTCTGTAGAGATTGGCTCATATCTTTTGTGCGGACCACTTCTGTTGTCTTGCCTTGGAGGCATTTTGACCTAAATGGGCTTTTGAAGAAACAAACTGCCTCACTGTGTGTAAACTGCCTTCTTGGAGTCAAACTGTGTCAATTCACTGTTTAGATAGTGAACAATGTCTTTGGATGACTGCACACTATCCCCTCACAATATAAAGAACCCCTGCTCACTTAAAAAGTGGCCTTCCACCTTGAAAGTATCTCTGCCAACAGAATTTTCAATAGGATACCATACAATGAAAAGGAGACAGACTGCTAGGTAAATTCCCTGTGCAAAGTGTCAAGAAATCACCTTGTTCTTGTGAAGTTTTGGAGGTTAACAACACATTTTAATCTTTGTCCAAAGTAGACTCTCTAATCATTACAAACCTGCCTTTCCTAGAGTGTCTATCACTCAACACACTTATGTTTAATGCAATCAACCCTTAGTGCAATTAGACAGTCACTGTCACAGTCCTGGAACAAAGGTAACAGAGTTTAGAATGCTCCAAAAAGTTCGACCAAGCCTGCAATAGTCTTCTCTTTTCAAAATAACCAGGACCTCTTATCAATGTAACACCTTTGTCTTTGTAGAAAAAATCCTTTTCTTTGCCTGAACATCCACTTATCAAACAAGTTTGAAGAATAAAAGACAGTTAAGCAACTACACAGTGAAAACTGTCTTTTTCTGTGAGAAATAGGAGTCACTTTGCCCTGTAGCTTTCAACCAATAAACTGTTCTTTAACACAACCCCTTTTTCTTATTACACTTACTATCCTCTATTTGTATGTCACTTCATCAAACAGAATCATACACATACAAAGTTAACCCCCAGTGTGAGCATACAGCCAGACTCACTGTTATGGAACAAGGTGACAGAATTTTGAAGAATGCTTTACAAGTTCAACCAAGCCTGTAGGAGTTTATCTCTTTCCCACAATAAAAACTCCTGTTTTAATATGGAAACCCTTCCCTTTGTAGAAAAAACCTCTACCCCATTTGAATATCAACTTTTTAAAATAAGCTTGAAGAACAAAACAGTCAAGTGGCAAACTCAGGAAAAAATTGCCCCTTCTGTGGTCTATAGGGTTAACTTTTGCCCTTTGATGCTTTGAAGGTATAGGATCTCTGGTCCTTTGATTAATGAAGGTGAAAACATACAGCTCCTACTTCAGCATAATTTCTTTCCTGTAGGTGCCTTTAATAACACATTCAGCATTTCACCACAGTTTTACACCTCGGATCACCACACAGCCAAAACACTGTTTTTGGTCCTTTTAATATACAGATGACATTTTTGGAAGGTCACCAATGTTTCATCTAATGATCATTTGGACAAGTGACTCACTGCTCTAACCCTAAAGCACATTATCCTTCTTTTCTATTTTCAACAAATGCACACATCTTGGCAGGTTTTAACTTTGTTTTACCACAACTTTAAGGGTATTCTGCAATTGTTTTTATACTAGTGCAAATTCAATCCCTTTGACATTTTATTTCTAGCCTTGTTTTCATAGCACAACCTCTTTTTGTCATAAACTCGAACTGTGTTTCCTTAACCTCTTACAGCATTTTGCAGTTTGAAAACTCAAGGGGGCATGTGATAAAAACCTTTATAACTTGATGAAAACCCTTTGTGGAGAGTTGGAGCAGCTTTGCACGTGAACTGGAGGTGTGTTGGAGGATTTGAACTTGCGCGGCACTTTGCAGAGGAAGAGCGTCGCGCGAAAAACCAACCGGGGGGCCTGTCGGGTCGTGGTCGGGCGCCGTGTACAGGCGCGTCACGCACACGTACAGGCGCGTCGCGCGACCGTTGAGCGCCTGTGCAAACCTTCTTCTGAGCGCGTCGCGCAACTTTCCAGGCGCGTCACGCTGTTATAACTGTGTTAAACTTCTTCAAACCGCTCCGAAAACCTTTATGTTTGATCTTTGATGGCAGCAAAGGGGCTCCGCTCAGGTTTGGGGGATTTTCAACATAGAATGTAGCGGCTTTGACCTTGTTTAATAAAAGAAAGCAACGGTCTCTTTGGTATTTGATTTGGAGAGGGTTCTTTTTCAAAGTTTTGAAAAAGGTTTGTTTTTTCTAAACAACAATTGAAAATTCATTTTTTCACAACATAGCTCGATACCCTTGTTTCGAATATGTGTAATAGTGGAAATGAGCAGCTTTTTTGTAAACGTGACTTTCCTTTGAAATGAAAAACAACTCCTTTGAAATCTTGAAACTTTGAATGTTTCTTCTTTTAAGGAATAAAAGGGTCTTCTTTTTCTGATAACTGCGCCAGGGGGAAAACTGTTTTGAGCTATTTTGGAGGATCTTTGCAGATGTGTCTTTGAGGGCAACCACCTTTTCTGGAGAAACTTAACTGTGGCTTCTATATTTCAGTCCCCTTTCTTGTCTTAGTGGTGATCATTTGCTGTCACTTTGATAAGCTCCTAGTCACCATTTCCTACCTCTGATACTTATGGGTATGGACCTGTTCACTGTGGAAACCGAATGAGGTGGCAAGTGAGTCTGAGCTGTTCTCATGACTGTGAGTGCGCAACTTTAGTGGCATTCATGTTAGACTTTGCCAATCTTCTATTGATTAAGAAAAGCGCTTTTTTCCAATCCACTTTCTCTGCTCAGTCCATATTATATAATATCTCTGTCCATTAAATAATGAAAACCTATTTTTGCCTTGAACTTTCTAAAACACTGACAGTCTATCAAAACACCTCCTTTGCCTATGATGAACACAAGTTCCAAAGGTGATGTCTCTTGGTAGTAAAACTCAAATTTCCCTTACCAGCTGATTTTCTTTCCATGCTTTTCAAAGTTTTCAAAACTGAGATCATAACTTGTGGATAAGATGTCCTTCGCAACTTTGACTGTTCTTTGCTTAGAGGAGGAAATGTATCTTTGGAGCAGTGGCATTTAGATTTGACTTTGATGATTTCCAGAACCTGAAACACTGTGCCAAAGCTCTTTTTGTATTTGATGAGCTTGTATACCTGTTTGTAAGAGACAGCCTAGATCAAATACATTTTTTCTCTGGGTATTAATCCAGAATCTTGCCTGCAATGTAAATCTAATTAGGTGACAGGTTTGCTTGACTGTAGCTGCAATTGTTAGGTGTCTTTGAGCTTTCTTCTTTGACTGTGTGTAGAAGACAAAACAGGGGATGATGCATGAGAGTTAGAAAGTGAAACAAGGAGAGCTACTCTTTATGTTTCCTGTGAAGGAGCTCTTCATTGTCCCATTGCACTGCTCTTTGCTGAGGGGAACTGAAATGTCACCATTTGCCTTGGTAAACTTATGACAAGTCATTTGAAAGATAATCTCTGTGAGTAGGGAGGTTAGCACCCTTGAAAAACAACCACCTTTTCTTCTGCCTGTGTAATGACATGACTTGTCAATTTTTCTTCAATTTGGTCTTGTTGAAACAACAGGCTGCTTATGATTAGAATTGTTTTCACTAATGATATGTCTCTCCAAGGTTTTAACAATTCATATGATTTGAAAACTTCACATGACTTCTTTTACAAGACCAAAACTCTGTTTTCCCTTTTCTTGCACACTTCAGATCCTAGCCCTGTTATGATCATCACTTACACTCAGAAAACCTAGAGTCACTATTTTACTGTCTAGTAAAAAGCAAACCTGGGCTTTTGCAATCCTTAAAGTCAATATTGGCCAGTGCCCTCTGCTTGTAGATGAAGGAGGCGCCTTAACCCTTTGCTTGTAGATGAAGGAGGTTCTTGGCCATGACAAATTACCAGTCTGTGTGACAATGGTGTCTTTCTCTTACTGTGATTTTCATGCTGAAAGGAAGCTACAAGGTCTTGATGAGTAAGTCTCTGTCTTGCAGATATATCTCAGGCTCATGTTTACATTGAGAAGCAGCTGTTCTTCTAAATGTAGATTCAAGAAATTTCTTCTGAGATGATGTTATATTTCCTGTCTTTGTAGAATCCATAAAACACTGTAAAACACATAATAATCAGCTTGAGACTTTGGTCTATGTAGTGCTGAGACTTAGGGGTGTGTAAGTGGCGTGACTTAGGGTTGTAATCAATTTCATTTGCAGAGTGGGAAGTCTGTCATGAATGGTCTGTGTCAAATGGAGGTTTTTGGCCTTTTGATGTTTGCCAAAGGTAAAATGCCTTAAAGCGCCACTTCCTAACTTAGGGGAGGCTTTTGAAACAGACTTGGATTTGCCTTTTAAAGTTGATGGGTAGACCAGTAGGGCTGAAGCTAGATAGGGTGGTGCTAAAGAGTTTTGACTTTGACATGGGCGGACTGAAAAGTAGGAGGGCGAAAAAAAGTTTTATGAGGGTTTTCTAGATGACAAATTGACATATGAAAATCAGCTTCTAGAAAACTTAGCTATGGATCTAGTCATCACTAACCAGTGAAAAATAATGATGACTAACACTACAGACATGGGTGTCCCAATCCTAGACTTCGAACCCCAGAGGTTGCTCCACATACACCTCTTCCTTTATCTCACCATGAAAAAATGTAGTCTTCACATCCATCTGATGAAGACTCCATCTTTGCATAGTAGCAAGGGATATGATAGATCAGATGGTGGTATATCGGGCAACAGGTGCAAATATATCATCATATTTTACGCATTCTTTTTGAGAGAAGCCACAGGCAACGAATCTTGCCTTGAACTTTTCATCATTCCCATCATATCCATGCTTGATCTTATAGAACCATTTCGAGGTGACAATTGGTTTGTCCTCCGGTCTTGGAACCACATCCCAGACATCATTCTTCATAATGGACTCATATTCTTCGTGCATAGCATCCTTCCAGACTAGATGCTTTATGGCTTCCTCAAAAGATACAGGCTCAGATTGTATGATATTACTCATGGCTGCTAGATACCCTTGGTATCTACTCGGCTTCTTGATTTCACGAAATTTCCCCCTTGGGGCCATACTTCCCTCGACATCCTCGAGAGTTTCCTTGAGCCATGATGGTCTCTTCCCCATCAAAAGAGGTGGATCAATCAGGTCCATCAGTCCTTCAACATCGTGCATCATCTCATCCTTTGGTCCCTCTTGATTTCTAGGGCTTGCTTCATGATCTTCCTCAGATCTTGGAATATTGACTAATTTCCTCAGGGAAGCATCTTCGTCAAAGGTAACATCGCGGCATATCTCCACTTCCCTTTGAATAGGCACATAGACTCTATAGGCCTTCAAAGTTTTTTTGTAGCCCACAAACATTCCTTTCTTCCCAGAAGCATCCAGCTTGCTCCTCTTCACCTTCAGCACATGAAAATAAACAGGACATATAGAAACTCTAAACTGTGAGACGTCAGGTTTCTTACCAGAGAAAATCTCTTCGGGAGTTTTGGAGTCTAGAGCAGAATGTGGGCATCAGTTTTGTATGTACACAAAAATGTTCACAACTTATCCCCACAGAAACTTTGGAAGACCTTGGTCACATAGCATGGCATAGGCAACTTCCACAAGGGTCCTGTTCTTTCGTTCAGCAACGCCATTCTGCTCAGGAGTATAGAAAGTTGTGGATCCCTCTTGATGTTAGATTCTCTGCAAAAGTTCTTGAACTCATTCATATAATATTTAGTGCCATTATTGGTCCTCAATATCTTTATCTTCTTCCCTGTCAGATTTTCCATCAAGGCTTTGAAGGTACGGAACCACATGAAAGCCTCATCCTTCTTCTTCAAGAAGTATATCTAGGTTTGGCGAGAGAAGTCATCTATGAACGTCATATAAAAAGAAAATACTCCCAAGGATGTCACGGGCAGCATACCAGACAGATCATAATGGATCAATTGCAAGACATCATATGTGTTTTTGACACTTGAGGGGAAAGGTCCCCTTGTATGCTTTTGTAATATTCCCGATCTGAAACAGCTCATGAATTATGTATGAAAAACACATTTCCAGCAACATAATGTAATAAAATAGTAGAATTGACTCTTTTATCCCATATATTAGTCAATATACATTCTAAATCCAATATTATAGCTGAAACAAAGTATACTAGGTGGGTTAAATAGATCTCCCACACCTAGGATTACAAAAAAGTGCTAAAACCCCAAGATTGCAAAATTCCGGAGTAGCTGCTCAAGGGACTGCGTAGTCTAAGAGAGGTTTTACACATAAAATCATAGGAGAACAATATATCTACTCATGTATTGATAAATAATTCTGAAGAACAAAGATATAGTCTCCTTATACAAAATACAAAAGAAACCGCGAGGGTTTCTTGTCAAACACTCTGCATACAAAATGGGAAATTTAGTAATTTACTGAATAACCACTGCAACACTGAAGTACATGAATTTATAAGGCTTAAATATGTCTGATCTACTGTAGATCCCTCAAGGGCTTCCTCCCATGAAAGGATGAACCTCTCAATCACAAGGAAACACTGCAACGGAGCCACCAAACCATGCAATGAACACTGCCTCAAGAATAACGCATTCCCTAGCAGAGACACCACTAGGAATGTATGGGAAATGTGTGGTCTGATACCACAGATCTTAAATAATCTCTAGAGCTCTCCAAACAGATCTCTCAAGTGAAGGAAACCTTCCTCCAATGAGAAACTAGCTCAGAAGCCGGGATTCCAATCCCTTCCACTGCTGCACCTAGCAACACTGCACAATCTCCAGCAAAGTTGTGCTGATGAAGATGGATGAAGCTTGGTATGAAAACCTGATGTGGAATGATGAATGCAAACTCTCCTAATGAGGCTCCTCAAAGGAAAGAGGTGGGATTCACGCCCGGGAACAACCAGTGCTAAACAACACTGCAACTTTGCTAAGTAGCAAAGCAGCAACAAGTCTTGGCAGACAAGAATAATAATCTATAACATGATGAATAATGCTGCCATCCTCTTCCTTATATAAGACATGATTTTTCTTTCCCTTGGCCCCACTCAATTAGGTTACTTCTAACCCAAGTTACATCTCCCTCCAAAATTGTGTTATTCATCCTTGGATTCCTCCTCCACTAAAACTGCGTTGTTGACTTAGTCAAAGTAGCTTGATCTTATCTCTGTTCACACATGGAGGTGTTTTATTGAGATATAAAGAGTGTCTCCTTTCACACTTGGAGTGTTTTTATCCTCCTTAGGAGACTTATGGGTTTTTCTACCCATTTATTTACCGGTTAGAGCTGCCGCTAACTTTAATGTTCCATTTAGCTTGGAGGCTAAAATTTTGGAACATTACAGTCCCCCCCTCCAAAATATTTTATTTTCCTCAAGAAAATGCATAAGGAGAACAAAATTTCTCCCCTCTTCCTCATGTGGCCTCCATCAATAGCCTCCATCAATGCATCATGAGAACCTGCAAATATATTGTCATCCAATGCTTCCTCCCAATTGTGCAAAACCAAAGTGTCTGCATCAATCAAAGGTGGAAAGTGTGAATGGAAACCTACTAGCTGTCTCATGGCCTACATGAAGTGGGAGTGATGAACAACATGGTGAATGAGTGCCTCCCTCACCCATGCTATCATCCAAATGAAGTGAGTCACCCTCCAACATGGCAACTCATGAAAAGTCTCCTCCACCTTGTGCTCCTGAAATGTAGGTGGGCTAAATAAATGAAAATGATAGGCAAGAGGGCCTATCCTACACTTTCCTTCTCTCCACTTATGATAAGTGTAGAAGGCATGCTGACCTTGGGCTGCAACATGATTACCCTCCAATGGAAAAAGAAGGTTGAGCCTCCAAGGACTCTCCCTCTAAAGTCATGAGACATGTCAACCCAAACCATTCCATCCAAGTTGAATGGCACATCATCACCATTTGGCCTCCAAATCAGAAAATGGCTGAAATTTAGGTGCAATTTTGGATGGTACCAAAGGTTCTTCAAGTGGATGTTACGCAGTCCCCACAACTGCTGCTTTAGAATGTCATATGGCAAGTGGTCCTGCAACAAGTTACAAGCTGTATATGTTTGTTCTCCCATCATGGGGAAGTAAGCATCAATGTATATCAGCTGTACATAGATAAAATAACAATACACTTGCCCAAAGTCTTGTATATATGGGCTACTATCATCATCATAAACATTGGCCCTAAAGTGACCATGAGACCCAAAAATACTCTTGCTCTTTTGAGGAGCAACGCACTATTCAAACATGGTGGGAATGTACAAATACTCAATGGAGTAATCAACAAGTACATAAATGAATTTCCTACCATACATAGTGAGTAGGCTAAAAGTGAGGTCCATGTATAAGCTCCCCCATGAGGATTCCCTCACAAAAAGCTGCAAGAAGGGATCCACATACTCTTTGGAACACTCCATCAATAAGAACACACTCCCATGTGATAACGCTGTAGGCCTTAAGAATAAGTCTCCATGACTTTTCCCTTTGACATTCCACATGCCAAAGCCATCCACCATCATGATGCTATGTGAGAGGATCATCTTCCTACATGGAAGTCTCTCATGATCCTCCAATACTAAAGGGTAGCCTCCTTGCACCATGAATGTGCCTTTCTTCTCTTCAGAAATATCATGAAAAGTATGGGAAGAATTTTTCCCATACTCTCCTGAGTGCAACCATAGCAACAACAACTTTTGTTGTTGCCTCATCTCTCCCTCATACAAGCCATAGAGTAAGATCATGAAGGTCAAATTGTTTGATGTCCCATACCAACAAGTCTTCTGCTGCTCTATCATATGGGTGCCATGCCATCCAATTGGTTTCTCTCTCCATACAAAGCTTCCCTTGGACAAAAACACATCAACAATACATGGAAGCAAGATATAATAAAAACAAGTTGCCAAATGACAACCAGAGAGTGAATCATGGTTCCTCTTATGGAACCAGCGCAGTGCATCCTTGGACTGCATCAAAATAAGAAATAACAAGTGCTTTGAAAACCACTTGTTTGCTGCCATAGTCATCTCATAAGATGAAAACATGAGGTTACAATATGGTGTCATTGGTGCACACCAAGAGACATATGGCTTCCTCCACAGCTCATCAAAAAGATAGCCAAGATCAATGCTACAAGTAGCTGCAAGTACATCATCATACAATATGCAAGAAGAAATATTTCTTCTTGTTACATCATGCTGCTCAAATAAGGGAAAGAAGTACAATTCAAAGCATGAAATGATACCTCCTCCATTATGTACTTGAGGTCTTGAGCTGAAATGGCTCAACTGGAAATTCTCCCTTACTCCCAATGAGTAGGAAGGTGGCTGTGACATCCTATCTATCACCATATGGGCTATACATCTCTCCATATGCTGATATATTTCCTGCTGGATGCCCTCCGAAGTGAACTCCTCCTTCAAATGGAAATATGCATCAAAGTGCATAGAAGAGAAGTCCTCATGTGCTGCATGTAGCAGCTTCTCCTTGAGACTAGAAGATCTAGTCAAGAAGATCCTGCCATAGGAATAGATGACCACATCATCCACCATGTATTTTTCATCCCCATCCAGTTCATCAAGAGTCATGCATGCACAAAGATCCTTGGAGTACTCTACCAAGAGTTGAGATCTCCAGTAAGGATCAATCCTCCTCAGTGGCAACATTGGTCATCTGGCATGTGAAGCTCTCCTCATGTTGCTGTCTGCTAATTTGACATCCCCCATGCCAAAGTCTTCCTCCAAACTCTTCACCTCTCCAAAATCCAAGAGTGGTGAACCCAAAGACAAGATATCTCTCATCAACTACAGATCTGGTGGCCTCCCTGGTGGAATTCCTCCATGTAGTGAGACATCAATGTCAAGAGTAGATTGTACATATGATTGGGCAACTTTTCCCTTGCCCTCACTGTGCAAATCAGTCTGCCTCTTCCTTGCATTAGCTTTCTGAAATAGAGAAGGGTGTGTGCCTCTCATCACATGATGCTGCTCTTCATCCCTTCCTTCCCCTTCCAGCTGCAATTTTGCACAATCATGCTGCTCATTGATTGTGCTTGGACCTCTATGTATGAGATCCTGGGGAACTTCTTGCAAAGATACAAGAATCCCTCCTATTGGAGCATGTGCTCCTCCCTCCTTTGCATGAGGCACTGGATGTGCTCTAGATGTGACAACGTTGTTGACCTCATCTCTCTCAATGTGTGTGGGCAACATCTCAATAGTTGGATCCTCTTGTGAAAAAGAGATCCCTATGCCCTCTTGTCCAAGAATATTAACTGGAGGCTCTGCTTCCGGCAATGTGTAATGCAAGATTTTTTCTTCTCCCATGGTTTTTTGAAGTGGAGTTTCCTTCATCACATGCAAGGGCTTTGTTTTCTCAAGTTTTTCTTGCTCATGTGCCTTAGGGAGTTTTTCACCAAACCTTCCCATCAAAGTTTCTATGAATTTTGCATAAGAGGAAGTGTTTGCATTTTTTAAAGAAAAAGACTAAAAAATCCACCATGCATGAGCCTTACCTATAAAATGCAGCGCTGCAACTCTGATGGCTTCATCTATGGAAATATGGTGTAGCTGCAAATAGGAGTCTAGTTCTTTCACCCAAGCTCCAGCTCAACATGTAGGTGATCCGAAAAAAGTAGATAGAAGAAATCTGTTTGCATCCTACTGCTTTCTCTTCTCCACCTGGATCTTGAAAACTCCTGGAAATCTGTATGATCTATAAACCTCTCAGTTTGGGATTCATACTCCGTCAATAAATCACTAAGAGTTCTCCTCTTAGGCATCTTTCCTCCTCCCATCCATCTCAAGAAAGCTCTGGACACTTGACTGCGCTATGCATCATGGAGTGCAGCTACATGCTCACACTCACCATTTTCAAATCTAGATTCAACTCTAGATTCAACCTTCTTTGGAGATCTCATCTCCAGTCTCATTCTCTTCAGCTCTCCTTGAAAGCTCTGCATAGATTTTGGAAGAAGCTTTGTAAGCTTGTCTTCCTTTATTCCTTCACATACTGAATATTTTTGGCTTCTGTCCATCTCTCTTTCTTCTGATAGCTGGATCTCACAGGCTAAGCCAAAGATCATGCTTTGATACCACTGTAATGTTCCCGATCTGAAACAGCGCATGAATTATGTATGAAAAATGCATTTCCAACAACATAATGTAATAAAAAAATAGAATGGACTCTTGGATCCCATATATTAGTCAATATAAATTCTAAATCCAAGATTAGAGCTGAAACAAAGTAGACTAGGTGGGTTAAACAGATCTCCCACACCTACGATTGCAAAATGTGCTAAAACCCCAAGACTGCAAAATGTCAGAGCAACTGCTCAAGGAACTGCACAGTCTAAGAGAGGGTTTACACATAAAATCATAGGAGAACAATAGATATACTCATGTATTGATAAATAATTATGAATAATAGAGGTCTAGTCTCCTTATACAAAATACAAAATAAACCAACAAGTGTTTCTTGTTAAACACTATGCATACAAAATGGGAAATTCAGTAATTTACTAAATAACCACTGAAAAATTGAAGTACATGAGTGTGGAAGGCTGGAATATGTCTGATATGATGTAGATCCCTCAAGGGATTCCTCCCATGAAAGGATGAACCTCTCAATCACAAGGAAACACTGCAACGGATCCACCAAACCATGCAATGAACATTGCCTCCAGAATAACACATTCCCTAGCAGAGATAGTGCTAGGAATGTATGGGAAATGTGTGATCTGATACCACAGATCTCAAATAAGATCTGGAGCTCTCCAAACAGATCTCTCAAGTGAAGGAAACCTTCCTCCAATGATAAACTAGCTCAGAAGCCAGGATTCCAATCCCTTCCACTGCTACACCCAACAACACTGCACAATCTTCGGCAAAGTTGTGCTGATGAAGATGGATGAAGCTTGGCCTGAAAACCTGATGTGGAATGATGAATGAAAACTCTCCCAATGAGGCTCCTCAAAGGAAAGAGGTGGGATTCCCACCCGGGAACACCCAGTGCTAAAAAACACTACAACTTTGCTAAGCAGCAAAGCAACAACAAGTCTTGGCAGAAAATAATAATAATCTAGAACATGATGAATAATGCTGCCATCCTCTTCCTTATATAAGACATGATTTTTCTTGCCCTTGGCCCCACTCAATTAGGTTACTTCTAACCCAAGTTACATCTCCCTCCAAAATTGCGTTATTCATCCTTGGATTCCTCCTCCACTTAAACTACGCTGTTGACTTGGTCAAAGGAGCTTGATCTTATCTCTGTTCACACATGGAGGTGTTTTATTGAGCTAGAAAGAGTGTCTCATTTTACACTTGGAGTGTTTTTATCCTACTTAGGAGACTTATGGGTTTTTCTACCCATTTATTTACCGGCTAGAGCTGCTGCTAACTCTAATGTTCCATTTAGCTTGGAGGCTAAAATTTTGAAACATTACAGCTTTCCTTCGGCACAACCCTGACATACACCTTCATGATCATTTGTGAACTCGGGCATCCCCATCACCACCTTCCTTGCTTTGGTAAGGGCTTTGTAGTGAAGGTGTCCAAACCTCTGGTGCCATAGTTGAGTCTGTCGGATAGTATCACACGTCATCACTACGAGTGGACTTCCTCCAACCCGGTAGAGTGTATCAATTCTAAACCCAATCATGATAGCTTCCTTGAAAATCTTCTTCCACATGCGCACCTTCCCATCAATGAATGCCACATTGAAACATTTGTCTTCCATGGCTGATATAGACACAAGGTTCTTCTTCAAATTAGGTACATAGAGTACATCTTGCAAGCAGAGGACTTGACCTTGAGACAAGTGGAGGGTCACAGTCCCCGTCCCTTTCACGGAATGTGGCATTATCTCCAAGGATAATTTCCAGATTAGTATCCTTCTCAATCATATCAAAGAGTGCTTATTTGAACCCAGTGACGTGCCTTGAGGCACCGCTATCTATTAACCAGACATCCATAGTGTTGGGTGGAGATGCAACAGAGAGGGCAGATACAAGAATGAATTCATTTATTTTATCAACAACATTTGATTCCTCATACTTGGAATTTCTCGAACTTTTTAAAGGTTGACCATTTCCGTTGGAGGGAGCTTTCCTCTTCCCCTTGAACCTATTTTTCATTTGATTTCCATTCCTTCGGTTGTTTTTTTTTCATCATCATCGGGAGAATCCTTCTTAGAAGGACATTCTCTAGCATAGTGACTTGGCTTGTGACAAGTGTAACACTTGCCCTTATTTCCTTGGCCCCTGCTCTTCCTTTGTTCCTTGTACCACCAAAGTTCTTATTTCTAGAATGAGCAGCGAAGGCAACATTTCCTTCATTTTCATATTTCTTAATGCTTGTCTCTTCTTGTATGCATCTTGATAGTACTTCATCAAAGCCAGGTATCACATTGTTATTGAGAATGGTAGTGTTGAATACATGCCATTTGGATGAGAGACCTCCAAGTGCGGTGAGAACCATCTCTCGATCAACTATTGTCTCCCCAATAGCCAGAAGATTATTCCTGATCTCAATCAACTTCAGAAAAATATGATTGAACAGACTCATCCCTACCTTTCTTCAGATTCTTTAATTGGTTCTTGAAGAATAGGACTTGATTCACATTGTTGGCCTTGAACATGTGGACCAACTTATCATACATATCCTTGGATGTGCCAGCTCAGAGATGTAGGCAACTAGACTCTTATGAATTGATTCCCTGATCATTAGCTTTGCTTTGATTCCCCCCTTCTTGTACTTTGTTTTGGCAACAACAGTTGTAGTGGATAGAGGCTCTTGGATTTTACCCTGCACATAATCCATGACATCTTGGTCTTCCAAATTAAGATCCAATATCATCTTCAAGGCATGGAACTCATCCTTCCCAGTCAATTTTTCGTCAGCCTTAAAGCCATTGTAGTTTGAGGAACCCATCCTCTTCTTTGGTGATTGCTACAAAATAGGGCTTTGTCTTCACCTCACCTCTGATACCATGTAAATTTTTGTAGATGTTCTATGCTTGATGCAACTTTACTTTTATCTCAATATCAGTAAACAATCACATAAGCAATAAAGTAAAATGTTGGTTGAACATACTAGTAGATCGACAAAAGACAAGCCAGAATATATAAGTGTGTTGGCGCGTTACGACGGTCAATAGGATGCTTCAACCAACAAAGTCTCAATATGGTCAGCCAACCAGAAGTGTCACACAACCCTCTACGACAACAAAAACAGTCAACCCAAAAGTATACCAAAATTCAATGCTGTCAGTCAACGGTCAATGCAAATTGTAGTAGCAGCTAGGTCAACACAGCCAAGTCAAAGTCAACGTCCAGCCTCAGGAATAGTGCCAAAAATGCAGATTTTGAAAATCAAAATTTTAGGAGAGTTTCAGGTCCGTTTGACCTTGCATTGGCCAAAGTCAACGTCCAGCCTCGGGAATAGTGCCAAAAAATGCAGATTTTGAAAATCAAAATTTTGGGAGAGTTTCAAGTCCATTTGACCTTGCGTTGACCAAATTCAACGGTGGTCAACGTTGCTGCAGAAACCCTAGGCCAAAAACATAAAATTGCTGCTTGCTAAAATTTCCCACGTGCGAAGAGAAGAGCCTCCAAGGTGATCGAACTAATCATATGAGGAGAGAGAAATGTTTGAGGATGAGATGAGTGAAAATTTCCTCCAATGTTGACCAATTTATATCCATCAATGAGGGTGTGTGACACAACTATTGGGGCACAAAACCTTAAGGCCGACATGCACATATTTTAAATAAATTCAAAATAAATGTTCTGATCATCGGATCAAGATGATCTTTAGATCAATATTGCACCTCTTCGAAAGAGGAATCCAATGAAAATATTGACATCTTCATCTGAGCATCAAAACATGGAGTTTGGACCTAGTTCTCCAATATTAACATGGATCTTGTAGCTAACTTGGCTCAACAATGTCTTAAATCTCTGATCTACCTCCCACACGGTCTCAATAGCTAGTTGATTAATCTCTTTGATTTTGTGATACACTGGGACTGTGACTTAGGTTTCTTGAATTCAACATTCAACGTCTTCGTCTCAGCCAATGTAGCATTTTCATTCATTGTAACATATTTCATGTACCAAGACAATACTTTATCTTGCAGCGTTGTAACTGTTTGGTCAATTTAGTGTGTCCTAAATTGCTACATTAATTTATCAATCCGGGATTCGTAAGCTGATGAAGTGTGGCGCACTATATGTGCAAGATAACCTATTTCTTACCTCTTTGTCGTTTTTGGTTTTCTAATGTGAGATGGAAATTCTAAAATAAAAACAAGTATGGTTATGATTGTTCAAGGCAATGATATCCTTTATAATGATTTACCAACTTCAAACTTCAAAAGGAATTCGAAACATACAATGACAAAACTTGAAAGGAAATGAAAGTGTGCTGCTAGCCTAATAAATCAAACAGTGAACTATTGAGCATGAAAACCAAACTATCTTTGCTGCTATCTAAACACAAAAGAAACTATGCTTAAAGAAATCCAAGAATTGCAACAAAGTAAATCTAAATCAAATTACATCAACTTATATTCTGATCCCTCGCCATTAGTCCAGCTATGGCTTTCGGAGGTAACCATAAAAAACTTGAGCAATCTGATATCTAATTTGCAGAAAAAGAAACTAATATCAAACTACACACTCATACTTCAATCCCTCACCATCAGTCCAGCTGTGGCTTTCGGAGGTAACTGAAAATGACATGAGCAATTTAATATATCTAACTTGTAGGAAGTAAACTAATATCAAACTACACACTCATACTTCAATCCCTCACCATCAGTCCAGCTGTGGCTTTCGGAGGTAACTGAAAATGACATGAGCAATTTAATATATCTAACTTGCAGAAAGTAAATTAATATCAAACTACACACTCATACTTCAATCCCTCACCATCAGTCCAGCTGTGGCTTTCGGAGGTAACTGAAAATGACATGAGCAATTTAATATATTTAAATCTAACTACTGAAACAAATGTGCAAGACTGAAATAAACAAAGCAGTGCTGGAATTAAACAAAAAGTAAATTAGCAGCAGAACAATATTGATTCCATGTCATTAGTCAAAAGATATGCAAATGCCCGGGCTTCCTATTTGAAATCTAAAACAAGAACACTGATCAGTTAACATAAAACATGAAAGATTATGGACAAAAGTAAAGTGTAAAGCATGAAAGATTATGAACAGAGATGAAGCATAAATATCATGAAAGATGCAATGTATAAACACATGAATGACTTATGGTACAATGAACTTAAAGAAATAAAACAAGAACTATACAATAATGCACAAAACCTCAGCGTGTGCAGGGGCCCTCTGCACCAGCCTTGGCAACAGCCTTCAAATACGAATTACGCTTGGAAACAGAGTCTTCTTATATATTAAAATGCAGTCATAACAGAGAGATGATCTTACGGCACAGTGGCAATGTAATTACATTACAGAGCTATCTGGAGGCTAATGGAGACTAACTATTATGCGTATGCAAATGCGTTATTTATAACTGAAGGTGATATAATTAATTCCCTAAAGTTTATGCTGATAGAAAACACGTAAACCATTACGTCCAGAGATTTAGGATCATGGCTGCATTGAGGAGTAAATCTATGAAGAGTGGATGTTATATTCGGCTTATGGAGCCGTGTACAGGTGTTGATGAGTCTCCCGTAACTCAGAAACGGCCATACAAATCTTCACGTGCTGAGAAACAGAGTCCTGTCACCATGGGACTCTATGGTTGACTTCCACATGGCCACCTTTGACCACAGCCTCCTTAAGTGAATTTTCTCGAACCAGTAGGATACGATCCATGTCCACATCATTTCTGACTTGCCCATGTGGCTCATTTTTCTTGAAGACACCTGTAACATAGACTTTCACAAAATGGCTGCGGAAAGTTGCAGCAGCTGCGGAAAGTGGCAAGATTCCGCAGCTAAATGAGAAAAAATCTAAATCAAACAACAGACACAAAATATAGTTAAAAACCATTTTAGATGCTCTTTTACAATTAATATACAATGATATTGACAACTTGGAAGGTTCAGGTGAATGAAAAAGGTCTAGAATGGTGTATAGGAAAGATGCAGATTTGAGACTCAACATACCCCCACTGTGAAGGTGTTGCATGTCCTCATGCAACCAAAATTTTGATAATCCTTCTTCAGTTCATATGCCTTGACACTTCAGCCAGTACATCCAATCCTCTCCTCCTCTTCCTTGGTGCTGCTAACATCCTGGGCTTTTTCATTAAGCATCTGAATTTGATATTAACCAGTGCTCTGCTTAACTTCTGACATTTCTTTTTCAATTTCCTGTTCTTCTTCTGCCATATTCCCAAATGTAGTATGGTATTATCATGAATGATTTTGTCCAATTTTCTTTGTTCCTTCAATGCCTCATTTTCATTTTTAATGTGTTTATTTAAAAGCTCTAGCTCAAAGACTTCTTGTTTTAGTGATTGGACTAGATCATCTTTTGATATGTGAGGCTGAATGGACGAAGTACTGGGACCTGTAGCTGCTCTTTCTAAAGATTCTATATAATCATATACTTCTTGTTGCTTTGGGTCGATCTCAGGTGTCATTTTTATTGGGCTGTCCCCAAAATGCCGTGAAGGAGAGTTGTCTTCAAAATCTGGCTGAGAAGGGCTCACATCAACATCTGGCTGAGAATGGGATGGACTATGTTCAATGTCTGACTGAGAATGAAATGAACCAGGTTCACTAACTGACTGAGAGTGAGATGGAATATGGTCAGCTGGGGATTGTTCAGATGTTTCTTCTCTCAAATCGATAAAATGAGGTCCCTTCATTTGCGTTTTCCTCAACTTCCCCTTAAGCCCGGAACTTCTTCTCACACGTTGTGGACCACTGTCTTTTTGCTTTTGTTTTCCTTTCTCTTTCTTCTTGGCTATAGATAACTGTTCTTGAAGATGAACCAATCTCTCAGATAACACTTGATGATCTTCTTCTTCGGAAGAAGGGGTTTGATGTATAGCCTCAATACTTTTTCTCTCTTTTGATGTTATTGGCTTTTTACCCTTGATTTCTTTCTTCTTCCTTTTTGACAGTCTCTCTTCCCTACTAGTTCTTTCAATTGTAGTAGTAGGAGTACTTTGAGTTTCATCATTTGTTCTTTTTCTCCTACTCCTTCTTGATGTGCTACCTTCAGGAATTTCTTGCAGTTCCTCAAAGAAATTTCTAATCAAAAATTGTTCCCATGTATCCTTGTTCTCCTTTAACTATTTTTCAATCAAAATTTTTACAAGACCATGGTGATATAGATGTGGTTCTACATCCCCTAAATGTTTCTGAAAAGTCACAGACATCTTCTTCAAACTATTTAATAGAAAATATGGGAGATTGAGAGTTTGATTATCTAGAAAATTCATCAGCAATCTAGTATGGTACATATACATGGACCCAAAACGGCCTTCACAGGTGATGAATTTTTGAACAACTAGCAGCAAAGTAGCCCATTCCTCTTTCAAAGCATGAACAGGGATTCCTCTTTTGAAAATAGTTATGTCCATACCTGGGTTTCGTAGAATTATTCTCCAGGCTTCATCACTAATGCTTTTGTTCTTAAACCATCGTTCACCCTCTTGGAGAAGTTCTGTGGCAGTTGCTATAGATGCTTCATTCATCGTGAACTTAAGGTCTCCAATCTCTACCTCCAGGCCATTGAAAGACCTTGCAAACGCTTTTGTCACCTCTTTATGGTAGCCTCTAAACTTTTGGATAAACCGCAGCCACTTTGCCTTCTTCAATATATCCCTGACTTGCGGATATACTTCCATGAATTTAGGTCCTTCTGGTTCTGCTCTCAACAATTTACCCATCCTTCTTTCTGCTCTTTTAAAACTTTCCTGCGTGAGGAGGGTTCAATGGAAGTAGGATGGCTGAAAGAACAGAAATGAGCACGATGACTGTATGTAGATATCAGAGAGTGGGTATATAGACTATAGCGTAACAGAGAATGAAATGGAGTGAAGCGGAACAGAGAAGGGTTACGTGAGCACAGCAGAGATACGGCTGTGAGATTAATAAAACAATAGGAAGAGTATAACACATCCGACAGTGTTTGAAATTTGGTGGCTGCAAAATAAATGTAAGCACGTTTAAACAACGGCTACGGATTTTATGCGGTTGAAAGAAGCCGTAGTCAAATCAACTACGTCTCATTGTCACAGGTGGAATATCGGAGTTTGAGTGAAGATTGGAGGTTTAATTATGGGACCGTTTGAGAATGAATGCGAGGATTGTGGGATGATTGTACAGAGATCATGGAGTGATTACGAAGTTTGTCAATATAATCATTGCACATAATGGATGGAGCTTATGGTTTATAACTATATAAAAATGTGTTTTTAATGCCATTTGAAATGAATTTTTACTTATACCTTGGAATCTTTGCCATTTTTCCTTGGTCTTCAATTAGTTGCTCCTCATTGATATCTTGAATGCTCCATGTCTTCATAATTGGTCCTCATACCTGCATTTTATTTCATGATTATGGAAATAACATCTGGCTGTACATTCTTTTGAAAAACAGAGTGGTAGCTGCGGAATCTGCTTCTAGCTGCGGAAACTGGTGTCAGCTGCGGAAACAAATGTCAGCTGCGGAAACTGACACAGCTATTATTTGGGTGAATGAAAATGAACGGATGACAAATGACTAGATGGAAATGGTCATGAAAAAAGAATTTTATTGGTGAAATGGAATGAAATAGATAGAATGAAGTGGAATGGAGTGAAATGAAGTGAAATGAAGTGGAATGGGTGGTCACAAAACTTCTTTTTTTTTTTTTTTTTTTTTTTAATAGGGTGTCAGGTGTTCCTGATTTTCACCCAATATTTTCTGTATAAGACTGCCAATCAGTGATTGGTTTTCAGGCTTATACAATTTTTTTTTTTTTTTTTTTAACTGAAAAGAACAAAAGCTAGGCTGGTGGGGAAGAAGAATTCTTCTGTACCAGCCTGATTGCAGAATTTTCTTGAAACATTTTTACAAATTCCTCTTTTGAGAGTGGCTTATGATAAAATTTCAATCTGTGGCCATTCACAATAAGAGGAGTTTGAAAATCATCAATGGTCTTGATTCTTACTGCTCCATTGCTAAAGATCTTGTCAATCTCATATGGCCCAAGCCAATGAGTCTAAAATTTTCGTTGAAAATCTTTAAACTTGGAATCAAATAACAATGCCCAATCTCCTTCTTGAAACTTCTTCTCTTTGATGTACTTGTCATGCCATTTAGCTCTTTGATATTGAATTAGATCAGTTCTGAGAATTGCCTCTTGTCTGATCTCATCTAGCTCATTTAATTGCTCCATTCTATGCTTTTGGGCTTCTGATAAGTCCATCCCCAACTGAACTGCTATCTTGAAGGTCTTGACTTGGAACTCAATGGGGAGCAGGACTTCTTTCCCATAAACAAGTTCATAGGGAGAATGTCCCGTTGTATTTCTCCATGTAGTTCTGTAGGCCCACAAGGCTTCAAAAAGCCTTTCTGCCCAATCTCTTCTATGTAGATGAACAGTTTTGGTGATGATACTTTCGAGAACTTTGTTTGTAGACTCCACTTGACCATTTTCTTGCGGATGGTAAGGAGTAGATCTTTTGTGCTTGATTTTGTATTCTTCCATCAACTTCTCCACCAGGTTGGATGTGAATTGGCTTCCCTGATCTGTCACAATTTCTCTTGGAACACCAAAGTGAGTAAAAATATCCTCATAAAGAAAATTAACAACTGAATTTTCAGTAGCAGACACTAATGCTTTGGCTTCTACCCCACATTTAAGCTGCTTATAATCAGTCACAAGCCAATATATACTTCTTTTGTTTATGGTGGATTAATAGGTCCGATGAAATCTAAAGCCCATTTTTCAAAGGGTTATTGAGTACTGTGGTTACGATGGCATTCATTTGAAAGGGTAGGTTTCCCTACTCTTTGGCGAGGTATCACACCTTTTGACATATTGTTTTGCATCTTTGAAGAGGAAGGCCAATAATATCCTAAAGAGAGTTTATAGACGTCCTTTTTTGTATGCAAAGTGTACGCACTTATGGTTCATCCATGACATGCCTTAAGAATATCAAGCATTTCATCTTCTGACACATCTTGATCACAAGATTTGGCCTGTTTTTAAAAAATTTGTTAGAAATCCATGAATATTTTCAACTCTCTGAATAATTTTTCATTTTTCATTTGGAAATAAATGTGAAAGCGGTTTCACCTTAATAGACATGCTTTAGCAATATCTGCATACCAAGGAGTCTTAATAGTTACGCAAACAAGTATTTAAACGGAAACTTATCCTCTAAAGGAGAATCTTCTTTAAGTATTACGAATTCTAGGCAATCGACTACGTATTTTTGTTTTCTGGTGCATCAACACGATAATATTGAATTCTTGCAAAAAATGAAACCATCTTATTTTTCTGCCATTAATGTGAGTTTGTTCATTAAATATCTAATTGCGGAATGGTCGATATGAATAAAAGTTTCATAACTTTTATTATTTAATGTCTAAACTTATTAATTGCATGGCTTAATTAAAAACTCTTTTTCGATCAGAGTATAGTTCAACTTTGTGGGAGTCAAATTTTTACTGGTATAATAAATAGCATAAGGAACTAAATCTTTTTGACCCAACACGGCTCCTGAAATTTGTATACAAACTTATCTGTGTAGAAATATGAAAAGGGTTCCAAGAATTTGGTTATCTCAAGATGGGTGCTTGGATATTCTTTTTTTCAAAGTTTCAAAGTGATTAATGATCAAGATCCCATTTAAATTCGAGTCTTTTGTAAGCAATTTGAAGAGTGGAGATGCTATTTTAGTGAAGTTTCTATACGTAATCTTCTATAGTAACCCCGATAAATCCCGAGAAGGAAACTTCTAACATCTCTTGAAAATTTGGAATAGGTAACTTGGATATGACTTCAACTTTTGATCTATCAACCTTAATCCCCCTTCTCCTAAAATATGATGTCCTAAAACAATCCCTTGATAAACATCATAAAGGATTTTCATGGCTTAATGAAAGGTTTGTTTCTTTACATATTATAAGGACTTTTTCCAAATTTTCTAATGCCTCTCTTCAAATGAATTACCATAAATTTGTAAAATCATCCATATAAACCTCTACCACAATCATCGATTAGATCGGGAAAAAATTCCTAGCACTACTCTTTGGAATGTTACGGTTGCATTACATAACCCAAAAGGAAGCACTGGGTGGAAAAATTTCCCCATGGACAAGTAAATGTAGTCTTATCTTGATCTTGGTGCTACAATTTGATTATATCCCTAAAACCATCCAAAAATGAAAAGTATTTTTTTACTGCTAATGTATCGATACTTGACCCGATAAAAGGAAAAAAGGGAAAGTGATCCTTCAAAGTTGCTTTGTTCAATTCCACAATCAATGCATACCCTCCATTTACACCATTCTTTTTAATTTACTATAACCAAAGGAAAACCCTTCGGCTATACTGAAATTGGATAAATGAAGTTTACATTGGTAGTTTTGGAGCTCTTCTTTCACTATCTCCCCAGATTTGGATTCATCCTTCTTTGAGGTTGTACGATTGGTCTATTGTTTCCTCAATATAGATATGATGGATGCAAGTCTTGAGGATCATCTTTTCATGTTAGTATACTCCCATGCAAATGCGGTAGAATGTTTTTACCATGGTTTTGATTAGTTCTTTTTTGTTGTAGCTTTTCCAAATGTTTGTTGATATTCAATGTTTTTCTGGAAAAATCTCAATGGTAGAACTACGAACTCTTCCCACTGGAAGTAAGATATTTGTCTGCAGATAAATATTCTATGTGAGATTCAAGCCCGAAATTGTGTGGGGTCATATTAAGAGATATCTCAAAATTTTTTAATGTGTTGAGAATTTGACCTCCTCCTTTGATTTAGAAATGGTAAAGATGGGTGTATAGTGTCTCATCATCAACCCATTCATTGTCTCCTATTACCTTGATTGCTTTTCTTGGAGGATACAAATTGAATTTCTTTGTCAGATTACCATTAGAAATGTACATATCCCCAGAGATCTACAACTAATAAAAGCATCGGTGCAGCTAATAAAGGTCTTCTAAGATAAGTGGTGCCCTCCTAGATTACTCTTGAGTCAAAATCATAGTCTACCGGATATTCCCGAGAATCTAAGGAGATTGAAATATCTTCTAATACACCATACGGATTTAATAATTGATGGATCTGCAAGTTACTGATAAAGTGGAGGTGTAAAGAAGGTTAGGAAGTTTTAGGCCGGTTCATAGTCGTGTCTACTCATAATGTTAATAGCGACCCCACCTAAGTCCAATCGATGTGTTTGGAATTTCTATCCCATTTATATGTGTGTCTTGACAATTGGACTTCACGGATCTACACCTTTTTGCATGGTAATTTTTCCCATCATAATATCTGTGATTTTTCCTACCGGTGGATTCTTCTTGTGTCTTTTAGTTTCTATTCTGGTCTTTTGAAACTCAACTCCTTTATTGTTTTTGCTAGAATAGGAATCTCTCGAATGGCTTGTGGCAAGGGAATCTTGATACAAACATTCTTCAATTCATCTAAAAAATCATAGTTAGGAAAACAAGTTTGTTTTTCCACCCCCTTGTCAATTTGTAGTCTTTCGGGAAAAGGAGGTGTAGATGAAGACAAAGTTGCTCCATTATAGGAGTTGTGGGTGTTAACTTTTCTTTTTCTTTTTGAATATTTGAGTTTTGAAGAGATGCTTCCTCGAGAACCCTTATTGGCTTCAAGAAGTGTCTCGGAGGTATCCTGCTCTAGGTCATCTATGAAGGTTTTCTAAAACTCTACGGATCTGAGTTGTACATCATTGAGAGGAACAATCATATAGGTAGGAAATTGTTGTCCTTCTATCATGTAAGTATTAGGGGATTTTTATTGTTAGAGGATTTGGCAATGGTGAGCTGGAAGTTGATTTGTCTTTTGTTGGTATGGGAGCATGAGTTGAGGATTTGAATTTTGTTGAGAAGGTTTTGTTATTGGAAATGGCAGCAGTAAGAAGTTGTGGATTTGTGTTTTGTAGGAAGTTATGGAGCTTGTTGATTTTGAAAAGATGGAGGATATTGATAAAATTGAGCAAATATCCCATAAGGATTTTGCATTCCTTGTACCCATGGCTGATATGGATTTTGATGTTGGGGCCAAGGTTGTTGCCAAGGATTCCAATTTTGTGGGGTTTGAAAATTGATAGGGTTGTTAAACCCTTGAGTTTGTTGTCCCTGCCAAGGTCTTCTTGCAACAAAACAGAGAGATTCTACTGAATTTGGGTCTTCTTGAAAAATAGCTTTGAGTCCAAGAATTGAAGGACAATCCTTGATCTCATGATTCTTTGAGAAAATCATACATGTTTCTACAACTTTTTCATCTAAGGGACATTCCCTTAAAGCATGTTTCTTCCTACATTTCGGACAAAAGATGGCTAAAGCATCTGTTTCTGCTTTCTGCTTGTTTTGGATTTTAAGGGTGTCTAGTTGTTCACTAAGGCTCCCTAAGATATTAGTTTTGAATTCATCAAGCATGTTACCAATCTCTTCCCTACTTACTGATCCAGTGGCAGATTTGTTAGCCCTAATAAGAGAAGGATCCCTAGGCCCTTTTCCTGTTTTAGATTTTCCTCTTGAGAGATGGACACATAGTTCTGTTATGTCACGAAGTGGAAGTTGAGAAATGTCTCCTTTCCCCATCATGTTTAAATATCTATCCATTCATCTCTAATGGCTTTTAATATGAGGGCTTTCAAGGTTTCATCATCTAAGTTGCTCATCTTTGCTCTTTTCAAGTTGTATTGAAATATTTCAAGTAAGTCTTCTAAATTTTCATCTTCTTTTTGCATCATTTTGAATACCTCATCCTTGTGATTGATGGGCATACAATAGTCCAAGTATCTATCCAAAAATGTTTGTTTCATATCATTCCAAGTCCTAATAGATTGAGTGGATAATCCCATGAACCATTTCAAAGCAGCTCCCTTCAATGTTGAAGGAAACAGTTTAAGTTTTTGAGAGTCTTCCATATAGTCATAAGTTCGGCACACAACTTCAAACTCAAACATAAATGTTTCAGGATCCTCACTTCGCAATCCATAAAAGTTAGGGAGGACAGATGGTGAGATATTTTTCATCGTTGTATGAGTTTCCTCATCAACTATAAGGAATCCAAACAAGTTGTCTCCTTCCCTATTTCTTCCATTATTTCCTTCACCATTGTTTCCTCCTCTTCTACCTCTACCTCCAAATCCATCTATTATTTCCTTTGCCATGATAGTTTCTTTAGAGTCCTTAAAGTCATCTAGTTCTTCTATCAAGGGAGGATGAGAGGGAGTCTCTTCCTTTTCTAAATGAGATTTAGTAGGTGGTATAGGAGAATCCTCTAATTCAGCTGCTCCTTGAATTCCAAAAATCTTAAGGCTAGGGGTAGATGGTGGTGAATCTTGTCTATGCCTTGAAGAAGATGGAGTTGAAAAAATCGAACTCTTGGCTTTAGCTATAAACCTTCCCCTAGAATCTCTTGCTCTATGCATGTCATTTTTTTTATATATATTTTTTTTATTTTAAAACGTTGGGCTAATAATTCTCTTTCTGATCTTCCAGATCACACTAGGTGCAAGAAGAGAGAATACTTAAGAAATTACTGAACCAATAACTCTCTTTTCTGATCCTCCAGATCACACTAGGTGCAAGAGGAGAGCATACTTCAAGAAATTATCAACTTTTCCCTTCTTTTATTATTTTGTTTTTTTATTTATTTATAAGAAATTGGCTACCTAGTTACACTTCCCCGGCAACGGCGCCAAAATGTTTGTTCAATTTAGTGTGTCCTAAATTGCTACGTTTAATTTGTCAAT
>CM076580.1:1811495660-1811541430 GCA_034641835.2 Pinus albicaulis | reverse complement strand
GTGCTAAAGTATCGCATTTGTCTGCACAGATACATTGAGGAGGTAATGGAGTTCCTCGACATCTCCTCGCTTGGTACGGCATACCGGTATGCTGCCAAGATTGAGCAGAAATTCAAACAGAAGAAGCGAGACTTTGGATCTGCGAATCAAAAGCAAGGAAAAGGTGCTTCCAAACCACAAAACAAAGGACAGAGCATGGTGGCTAAAGACAACCCATCAAAGCCACAAGACAAGAACAACACCGTAAAGCCAAAGAAGGACACGGGAAAGTGGTGTGAGTTCCATAAGAGCTCCACTCACAACACAAGTGAGTGTCGGGCCAACCAGTCGCTAGTGGCCGAGATGAGGGCTTCTGAGTCAGATGCATGCTCCGACTCCGAATCAGAACCTGAAAAGGGGAATGAAAAAGGGAAACAGATTATTGATGCGGAGCCCAACGCCATTGTTGCCACTACAAAGGTCCAGAAGGAGGAACCGGAAGATCCAGAGGAGGAGGAACGTCTCTTCCACTCCCAGATGTGGGTAAAAGGCTCCCCTGTACAGTTCATTGTCGACAATGGGAGCCAAAAGAACCTCATTTCAGCAGACGCCGTGAAGCGGTTGGGCTTGCCGACCACAGCTCACCCACATCCATACACCATCGGGTGGCTTCACCAAGGACGAGATCTCCGCGTCAGCCGGCAGTGTCGCCTTCCCTGTAGCATCAAGCCCTTCACGGATGAGGTATTATGTGACATTGCTCCTATTGATGTTTCTGATGTATTATTAGGACAACCATACTTGTGGAAGCGTCATGCTGTGTATGAGTCTCGGCCTCGTGCTGTTATTGTTACTTTGGAAAATAAGTTGTACAGGATACCAGAGGTACCACCTCCTGCTGCTATCTCTTTGGTTACTGCAAAACAATGCAGTAAGCTCATTTCCCAAACCAGGAAATTCGTTTTCCTGATGATCCGCCCCCAGGGCAAGAAGAAGACTGTGGCCACGACCTCCAGACAGGGCTCCTTTGCACAACAACAACAAATGGATAAGGTTGTGGGGGAGTACGGGGACATATTCACCTCACCCACAGGGTTTCCTCTGCACTGTCAGGTCAAGTCCATTGTTTCTCAATAATAAATAGGCCCTCTAGCCTCATTGTAACTCAGTTCAGAGGTCTGTAGCCACCACATCTCTTCTCAGAGATTCGCTACCAGCACCCTAGCTATTTTATTTCCATTATGTCTGTAAGCATCTTTCTGTTATTTGATATTAATGAAATGAAGTGTTATTTCCGCCGCATCTCTGTATTTATGGTTATATCATCCAGACACCACTCTGGATGGAGCCTCCAAGACGCAGATTCACATGCCAAAGAAAGGCCGCCTCTTCCCCTACAGCATGAAGCTTTCTCCTTCACGGATGAGGTATTATGTGACATTGCTCCTATTGATGTTTCTGATGTATTATTAGGACAACCATACTTTTGGAACTGTCAGGTTGTGTATGAGTCTCGGCCTCGCACTATTATTGTTACTTTGGGAAATAAGTTGTACAGGATACCAGAGGTACCACCTCCTGCCACTATCTCTTTGGTTACTGCAAAACAATGCAGTAAGCTCATTTCCCAAACCAAGAAATTCGTTTTCCTGATGATCCGACCTCAGGGCAAGAAGACGACTGTGGCCATGACCTCTAGACAAGGCTCCTTTGCACAACAACAACAAATGGATAAGGTTGTGGAGGAGTATGGGGACATTTTCACCTCACCCACAGGGGTTCCTCTGCATTGTTAGGTCAAGCACCCGATTGATCTGACCCCAGGTGCGCCGCTACCCAACGGACCGATCTATCTGTTCTGGAGAACAATGAAATCAAGAGGCAGATTCAGGAGCTGCTGCAGAAGGGTCACATCTGACCAAGTTCATCGCCCTGTGGGAGCCCGATCGTGTTGGTACAGAAGAAGGATGGGACGTGGAGACTCTGTATTGACTATCGGGCGCTGAACAAGATCACTGTCCGGAATAGGTACCCAATCCCACGTATTGATGACCTTCTGGACCAACTCCAAGGTGCAAAATATTTCAGTAAGATCGACCTGAAGTCTGGGTATCACCAGGTACCAATTGAACCCTCTGATGTGTGGAAGACTGCCTTCAAAGCTAAGGAAGGCCTTTTTGAATGGCTGGTCATGCCTTTCGGGTTGACAAATGCTCCCGCAACCTTCATGAGGATGATGGACGACATCTTGCAGCCATTCACCAACTCATTCGTAGTGGTGTACTTGGATGACATTCTGATATTCAGCAAGACTTGGGAAGAGCACCTTCATCACATCCGACAAGTCCTCCAAACACTGCGGCAACACAAGTTGTGTGCCAATTTGGAGAAGTGCACGTTTGGCATGACCCAGGTTCAATATCTAGGATACATTATTGATGAAAGGGGGGTACATGTGGATCCAGCCAAGATCCAAGTCATTCGGGATTGGCCAGCCCCAACCACTATAACAGAGCTTCGCAGCTTTCTGGGTCTTGCTAATTTCTACCGGAGGTTCGTGTTGGGATTCTCTCATATCACTTGGCCCTTGAGTCAAGTCACCAAGGGAGGAGCGAGAACAAAATTCTTTTGGTCGGAACCTCAACAGAAGGTGTTCACAGAATTGAAAAATCGCCTCTGTACTGTTTAGTGCTCACTTTACCAGACTTGCAACAACCATTTGAGATCGAGACAAATGCCTCTGACTATGCTATTGGAGCAGTTCTTACTCAACGGGGACATCCAGTGGCATATCACAGTGCGACATTGTCTGACACAGTTCGCAAGTATCCCACTTATGACAAAGAAATGTATTCCATTGTGCAAGCTTGTTGACAATGGAAGCATTACATTTTGGGGAAGGAAACAATCATCCACATAGACCATCGGCCCCTGCAGTTCATACAGACACAAGGGAAGTTGCAGAATGATCGCCATCAGAAGTGGTCCACATATTTGCAACAGTTTCATTTGAACATCAAGTACAAGAAGGGTAGCACCAATAATGTTGCAGACTGCCTCAGCCGACCACCGATCGTGGCGCTCACCATTGTGCTCAACTCTTGTGGGCACGAGACTTCTGATTGGCCGCTTCTCTATGAGAGTGACCCAGAATTCAGCCAAACTTACAAGGCACTCTTGGGGGGTACGCAAGTTCCAAATTTTCACCTCCAAGATGCACTTTTATGTCACATGGGACACCTTTGTGTTCCTTCAAGCGAGCGTGCCAAGATGATATAGGAAGCACACTACAGTCGAGTCGCTGGGCATTTCGGGGTCGAGAAAACAGTAGCAATACTACAGAAGTATTTCTATTGGTCGAACCTTCGAAAGGATGTCGAGAAGCACATCAGATCCTGCACTGCTTGTGCCATTGCCAAACCGACCATCAAGAAGCAAGGCCTATATACTCCGCTACCTACCCCTAGTCGACCTTGGGAATCCATCTCCATGGATTACATGTCAGGCCTGCCTTCTACTAAGCAGGGAAATGACTGTGTTTTCGTGGTCGTCGATAGATTCTCGAAGATGGCCATCATGGCAGCCTGCAAGAAGAATATCACAGCAGAAGCCACTGCTAAAATCTTCTTTGAATGAGTGTGGGTGCACTTTGGGATCCCACAGTCTATCATATCAGATTGGGATAGCAGGTTCCTCAGCACATTTTGGTCCAACCTCTGGTCAATGTTGGATACCAAGCTCACCAAGTCCACAACTTTCCATCCCCAAACAGATGGCCAGATAGAGGTCGTCAACAGAATGATTGTACACATTCTGCGCATGTACAATTCAAAGCATCCACGCACATGGGACGAGAGCCTCCCATATGTACAACATAGTTATAATCAGTCTCTCCACAGTTCAATCGGCCATAGCCCCTTTCAGGTGGGCTTGGGCTTCCAGCTACTATGTCCTATTGACGTAGCCATACCATCTGCAGCTGCTCAGGCCGATTCAACTCATGTCCAGTCTGAAGTTGACAAAGCAAGTAGCTTCATCGAGCGCATTCAACACATCCGCCAACAGGTTCATGATATATTGGATCGAGCCAATGCCAAGTACAAGCAACGCCATGATTAACACTGGGTGCCACACAACTTCCAGGTGGGCGACAAAGTATGGCTAAATTTGCAGAAGGAGCGCCTCACTGGACCCCACCGCAAGCTTCGCCCGCTCCGATACAGGCCGTACACCATCACCAAGGCTGTAGGGAACAATGCCTTTGAGCTCAGTATTCCACCATTCCTTGGTCTGCACCCAGTCTTCAATGTGGAACGCCTTCGTCCTTACTTCCCACCTCTACTGGACACCTCAGACATTGCAAAACAACTCACATCAACAGAGTTAAACCCAGACTGCATGGAACAGGCCACCACAGATTGTATCATGGACATGAAAATAAAGAGCACTCGCCAACATAATATCCAACTGTATCGGGTTGTCAAAGCTGGCCAACTCCTGCACCAAGGCAAGTGGTTCACCAGGGACCAAGTTCAGCAGAGGTTTCCTCATCTCATGGAGGAACTCAACGCAATGGGGACCATTGCTTCCTAAGGGGGGAGGAATGATCCAGGTGGATATTGGTGGCCACCCGCCTATTCCACTTGGGCCCCCACCATTGTCTCTTTCAGTTTTTCAGTTTTGGCATAACTTACTATGTTTAGCAGTTTTTCGGGTCCTGAACTTCCGGAGCCATTTTGAGGCCCTAAACGAATTTTTTTGTGCATCGCGCCTCCAACAAATATCATTCCGTTTTGGAATGATATTTGTGGCGAAAGTTGTAGTCCTCGGATAGAGCTTTCTAATGATGTATCATGTGCGTCGAACGGAGATAGTATGCCAAAGTTACGTCCCTAGGAAGTTGAAACACCAATTTACCCAAATGGGGCCCATAGTTTTGGCGCTTCATCTCCTAGGGTTAGGTTTTTGGATGTTTAGGGTTCTCCATTGTTTCTCAATAATAAATAGGCCCTCGAGCCTCATTGTAACTCGATTCGAGGCACCTTGGCATTTGCATCTCTCCTCAGAGATAGCTACCAGCGCCCTAGCTAGTTTTATTTCCATTCTGTCTGTAAGCAAATTTCAGTTCTTTGATATTAATGAAATGAAGTGTTATTTCTGTTGCATCTCTGTATTTATGGTTATGTGTTTATCGGGATCCCAAACTGATCTCTCACTGTACCTGTCATCAATTGATCCTCCCAGATCCCAACGCCACCATGGCTAATCATCGCCCAATTCCCCTGGCTTGGACTGCGCATTGCCTTTGGCTATAGCTGCTGCCCCATGAAGCGAAGTCCGCCAACAAACATCAATGCTCCATGGCTCCTGTTGTGTTGTACCTCTAACTGTATAAGCTGCCCCACCAACTGCGTACCAACTCATCAACTCTCTCCAGTCCAAATCCTGACTCGATCTCATGCTAACCCTACTCTCCCGAAGTCGGGAGGGAATGCTGAAGAACTGTTGGCCTGTGCCCCACTGTCAATTGGAAGCTGCCGTATTTGTCATGTCTAAGAGTCCCTGCTCCGCCATGCTCCCTTCACAAAAGATCTTACCATCAATAGGGTACCAACTCATGATCTCCTGCCAATCTATCCCGGAAGAAGAATCCAATGTAGTGACATCAGCATACGAAACACGTTTGGAGGGTTGTCGCCAACCCATACTCAACTCATGCTGCTTTGTCCTGCCTGTCAATGCGAACTGCCTGAAAAAGAATGCCCCTCTCTCTATAATATGCCAAGGTGGGCAAGATATGCTGCAAGCCCCATCGATGTACTCTTGGAGAGTGCTGCTCCCTGAAAGAACTACGGTCTTGCTAATTGTATGTGCCTCTACCGACACCTCATCAATGGGTCGGCCCAAGGATGGATGCACCACCATCTCCAACAGCTCCTCCCTCTCCTGATCAGAGATGTCATACTCCTGCTGTCTACTAGCCTCCTGCAGAACTATCCCATCAACCTCCAACATCTCCTGAGGATAAGTATCTGCAACTACTGTCATCGTACTAGATGTTCGTGCATCTGTCTGCTCCTCCTCAATGGCGGACCCCAAGGTTAGCCGCATGTCCACCATAGACTCAATGTGAGCCTCCATCTGGCTCTCCCCCAAAGGGCTATCATGCATGATGCGCATAGCCTCCTCCTTAGTTGACTCATGCTCCACCATATGCTGCTCCCGCTGAATCATCACAAGTGACTCATAGAGTCCCCTGACTGCTTACCTAGCATGTTGGAATACAACTCTGGCCTATTGTCATCAACTCCACATGACTGCTCACGCTCCCCAGAAGCATCCTCATATGACCCCATCGACTCATCTGAAGAAGAGTCCTCATCCTGACATACATAAGGAATGTCCTCCTGCTCGCCTCTGCCACATTATCTGCATCACTCGAGCATGAGTGATTAGGCGCCCAAGGTTCTTTGCAGATGAAGCAAAGTCCCTTCCTCCTCAACTCGTTCTTGCTGCCTGATCCACCAAACTGGAGCAGCTCCTTCCTGGTAAACTCTCTCTTGAACAGCCCAACGTTCTGCTCAACTAGCCCTTGGGCTGGCTCATAAGCAGCAGGTGAGACCAACCGCTTTCTCCTCCAAATGCTCAACAACCTAGTCCGCAACTCCCGGCAAATGGCATCACGGTCTCTCATACATTACGACAGGATGGACTGTATGTGTGCTATGATTGCGGCAGGATGATGTCTCATAATGCTGAAGAAGCATTGGAACATCTGTAGAATCAAACCATCACACTCAAGATCAAACATGATGTCATATGTTCTGAATGTGGCCATACTTCCTAAAACCTCAAGCTTCTTCCCAAAGGTGGAGCTTGCACTGTTGTCCAAATCTTGAAAAGTCCCCACTACTAACTTGAAAACTTCCCTCATAACATCATCATTGAAAGGAGCTATAGGTGCGGTCAACTTCATAATGTTACTGAGGCATGATGCAACTGGAAGTCTGAACCCCTTACAAGGTTCTTCCAAGAACTCGGGTTGTATAAGAGCGCATAGCAGGTTTTAGAGCCCAAATCAGTTTCTTCCCTTCTAATTGGCTTATTTTGGAAAGGAGTTCATCAAGCTCATCAAGTTTGGAAAGAACTCTCCATGTCATCTTCATGTGTTTCAAATCTGTTCTAAGTGCAAGAATTTTGTGACCAATCCCCAATTCTTCCTGCAAATTAATTAGCTGTTCTTTTTGAAGAATAACACAGATCCCTTTTGAAAGAGGTCTGCCGTTCAGTTTTGTTTTTTGGTCTATATGGAAGTCCATTGAGCTAATGCTTTGCTGGTTCATGAGGTGTTTTAAGAACCCCATTATTCAGCAGCATAGATGGAAATCATGGTATTGGCAGCTTAGCTTATAATCAGTTAGAAATGACAATACAAGGCTGCTATAATGCCTCAGCTCAACAATGGATGGACAACTATATCTGTCCTTTTTGTTCAATAAAAAAAAGACAACAGATTTTTGATTTTTCAGCGCAATTATCCTAGTAGCATACTCAGAAAATATTCATGCAGGAATATTTAATGCTGAAGACAATGATACCCCTGACATATATTCATATTTTCTCCCATAGAACAGAGGCAATAAAAAAAAGAAACCAACATTTCATTTTGCTCCAGAATGTTTGTAAACTTCAGCAAGGCAATGCAAACACACTAAGAAATTTGAGACTGCGTAGAGGAACCTGGTTTGGAAACTCAACTCCAAATTAATTGATGAATTTGGCTTCTGTACCATATGCTGTTGAAGGTGGACCTGTCCAACAAACAAAGGAAATAGGGCAGATGGCTATAATATTCCCAAATTTCCACATCATATTTGGAATATTAGAGTTCTTGATTTTCTTAATGAATTAAGTAAATAAAAGGGTAGAGGGACCCACAATCCTCAATATGAATAAATATCCACTTTTGTGTGTGTGAATGTGGATTAATTAAACCTAGATCTACATAAGAAGGTAGTTGAGCAATTACAAATGTGAATGAAATTGGAGAATCTGTCTCATTAATGAGATAGATCACAGAGGTTGACACAATCAACTAAGATCTTGAAGGGATCAAATAGAGATGATTCAGTCAACTAAAATCTTGAAGATGTCAAAGATCAAGGGACACTCATGATAAGTGATGGAGGACGTTGTGCAAACAAGAAGGTGTACATTGCACCTAGACATGATGGTTGATTTGGTCAAACAACACAGTCCAACTTGGAGGATTTTGTCCACATGTGACAGCGCAGTCTAGATGAGGGCCAAGGCTTGGGAAGGCTCAAATGTTATATAAAGAAGATGAAGGCAAGGATGAGGGCATGCTGATTATTCTTGATGTAAGATCTTTTTAGATCTGGAATTGTCATGTGACATTCCATTGCTTTCTTGGGTTGTTTAGCAGAGATTGCAGGTGCTGTTTAGCACAGGGTGTTCTTGGTCAGGAATCCCACCTCTTTCTTAGAGCAGCTCTAGAAAGAGTATTGTACTTCATATTACATCAGGCTTTGAGTGCCACATCTCTTTTCCTACTTTCTGCAAGACAACCACATTCAGAAATTGCAGATTTCTGAAGATCAGTTTGGAAAGAGGAAGTTGTCTTCAGTACTTCAGCTGGAGAACTGGTGAGGGTTTATTCCTATCACCTTGGGCTTAAAGATCAGCTTTCCAGAGCTTCATTGCAGATTTGGCATCATGCCAAAAGTTATTGACCTCCTAGCATCAGTATTCCCTTCAGGAATAATGCTGTTCATTTTGCAGATCTAAAAGGAGGAAGGAAGTTGCTAGTATTTCAGCTAGCAATCCTGTGAGGGATCATTCCCTCACATTGCCATCAGTATTTCCATCATCCTGGAGCTTATTGCAGCATTTTTCAGCAGGCAAAAGGCCTCTCTTTCCCTCACAGCGCAGTTTCCAGAGGAAGTTGTGTTGCAGCAGCTGCAATCATCATTGGAGGATTGAGGAGCTAGATCTAGAGCTTCTAGCTCATAGATCTGAAGAAGGGATCAACCCTTCAAGCATAGATTTGATCTGATATCATATTTTAGCCATCTATTTGTCAGATCTAGCTTCAGATCTGTATTTCCCAGCAGATCAAGGATCAAATCCTAGAGAGGTGATTTTCCAAAGTTGCAGATCTGGAAAATCCTTTTTGGGTTATCTTGGGAATCCATCACTTTGGGCAGATCTTGAATCTTGGCATCATCTGAGCTCCAGATTTGAGTAGATCTGCATTTTCCTTTTCAGCCTGCAACTATATGTTCATATTCTGCTGAAGGGACATCATAGTATTTGCTTCAGTGCCTCTCTAGTTACGCTGTACCTGTTGTAGCTTGTTTTATAGGTACTTCTAGACCATCTCTTTGGCTAGATCTGCTCATATTTTGTACATGGTGTAATTGATTCTTCTCCAATCTAATAAAATGGCTCAGCTTCTCTGTAAATTCTGATGTTGTCTTAACATTTATTGTTTATCTTGCTGTAAGTTCTTATATTGTGTGAAGTATTATTGCATTCTCCCTTTTGGGATATTACAGTGGTATCAGAGCATGATCTTTGGCTCAGCTTGTGGACACTTCATCTTTTGCATCTAAAGAAGAAGCAGATAGATGAGATCTATCATGGAGGAAGAAGATTCTGCCACTCATTTCTGTAGATCTATGCAAGATCTCTCCAAGGAGGTCTATCAAATGAAAGAGGAAAGGCAGAAAGAAGATCCAAGAAGAGGATGTGATGAGGAAGGCCCCAACACTTCCTATCAGCAAAGAATAAAACCGGAGAATCCTAGATCTCCTCATAGATCCACTATGCCCACTTTCTTTGAAGAAGGTGAAGGGTGTAGAGATGAAGGAAGGAATAAACCTGAGACTCATGAGACTCTCAGTCTATATCGTGAAGAGTACAAAGCACAGTCTAGAGCATTCAAGGAGAAGCTAACTCTCCAACAATTCTTCAAGATCAAAGAAGAAAGAGGATCCTATAGCAGCAATAGAAGGAAGAGGCACAATAGATTCTATTTGCCTACATTTGATGGATCCTCCACAAGCAATGTTAAGGCTTGGAGGAGAGAGTTAGATGCATTTTTAAAACTACATCTTGTAGCTGAAGAAGAGGCTGTTCAAATTGCAGCACTTCATCTTTTAGATGGAGCAAATGATTGGTGGTTTGGTCACATGGAGCATGCAAGGGTGACTAAATATTCAGATTTCTTTCACAAGTTGAGAAAGAAGTTTGATGTGAAGAAGACAGAGATGTGCCAAAAGGAGACATTTCCTAAGGAGAGGGATGTCAATCTTGTCACTCTGGACAAGAAGTCACTACATTCACCACCAGTTGCAAAAGTACTTGCATCCGCAGAAGAGACTTTTGCATCTTTGCAAGATAGTCTTGAGCGCTTGACACATAGAGTCCCATGCATGATTCAGGAGATGGATGAGGAGGAGGAGGAGAATTCCAGCGTTGGTACACTTGGAGAAGAGCAACCATCACTCTTACCAGCAGTTAGAGGCACTATTGTCCCGGTTGGAGGAACTCTTGTGTTCTGTCACGAGGTTCCCACATATCAGTTGATCCAAGGTATGCATACACATTCATCACCTATTGTTTCAGTAGATCTTATTGAAACTTATGGGGACATGCCACCAGGGCCAATGCATGACCAAGGGTTAGAACATAAGGCTGATTTGAAGCAGCATATTATCACAGCGCAGAGGACCCTTGATTTAATCAAGGAGGAGATGAAAAGCTATCCCAGATTGTCATGGATGGACTACATTCAACCTCTTAAGTTGAAGTGTAGAGTTTCAGAAGAAGGGATGAGCATAATCCTTGGTACAATGACTGGTCATGAGATCAGTATTGTATCTTTCTTTGAGACAGTTTATGTATTACATTGCAGATCTACAACACTGTCACTTAGAAGCAGTGATAATGATGAGGCCCCATTATTCTTGGAGCATTCTGAAGGTAGCTTCACTCATGAAGCAATGGAGGACAAGATGATGATTTTTTTAAAGAGCTTCCCGGATTATCCACAGTACTAAGGAGCGAGTGTCGACGTTTCGAATCCCAACGGGGATCCATCATCAGGACTTTTTTGAATGAAGAAATTGAGAGAAGGGATTCATACCATTAATAGAGATAAATTTCCTGTAAAGAGTTGACCAAAGTTTATTTATTTATTTATTTTTTTTAATATTTTTAATAATAATTTTAATAATTATATTTCTAATTTAATAAATTTTAATTTATTAAGGTTAATAATAAAATCCAAGATTTAAGGTTCACTTTTAATTTTTATTTTTATTAATAATAGTTTATTAAGTTAAATTCATCATTTTTATTTTAATTATTTTTATTGTGCTTATTTTAATTTACTAATAAGTTTAGTATAATTTTTATTATGTCTATTATTTATTATATTAAATAGTAACAAAATTGGTTATTTTAGTTTATAAAAGATATATTTAATTTAATATAATTTAATTGGGGACTTATTCTATGTTAAAAAAAATATATATATAAAAATATAAAAATAAATAAATATTTAGTTTTATTTTAATTTTTAATTTTTAATTAATTATGCCAATTATAATTTACTAATTAATATTTATTGTTTAGGAAAATTTTTATAGTAAAAGTTTACTAATAATTATTGATTAGTAATTAACTATTCGTTAATTTAATTTAAAGATATATTTAATTTATTATAATTTAATTAAGGTTTTAATAAAATATAAATATATAATTGAATTTAAAAAGATATATTTAATTTATTAAATATATCTTTTTAATTTATTATATATTTAATTTAATGTAAATATATACAAGTAAAGGAAGTAATTATTTAGATTTATTTTTATTTAAGAATATTAATTACTTAAGCTTATTTTTAATTAACTAATTAATCATTTATGCTAGGGAAATTTTTTTTAGGGAGAAAATTTATTATGGGAATATAGTAGAAAATCCTAATAATTATTGATTAATTAATTAATTTTTATTTTAACCAAATAAAAATCAATTAGTAGGGATAATTATTAGAATTTTAATTTATTAAAACCAAATTAGAAACCAGAGGAGGAGGAACATACTTGGGATTATATACCTGAAAACTATACCTCGGTGGAGGGCGTCTTGGAGAAACAGATTTGTCGAAGAAGAGGTCTCCAAGTGTCACTAATTTCAACTCCCCCATCCCTATTAAGATTATCTAGATGCTTTATAATCTCAAGGGCCTCTCTTATTTTTCTTCTTTGATAGTGTTCTTCTGTCGCAATGATCCTTGCATCTTCAAGATGTACTTGATGTTTGGTTTTTGAGGAGTGTTCTGCAAGGGCCGAGGTGCGTGATTGTTCATACCTGATATCAGCTCCATGTTCTTTAAGTCTTTTCTGAAGTGAACGCCCAGTCTCACCGATATAACTTTTCCCGCATGAATAGTCAATCTTGTACACTCCTTTAAGTTGTTCAAGGTTTATGCCATCCTTAACTGATCACATCCTTTGCCTAATAGTCCCTGATGCTGAAAATTGAGTAAAAATATCGTTCTTTCTTAGAACCTTGGCGATTTTATCAGTAACCCCCTTAATGTATGGTAGAAAAACTCTACCCATATTTTCTTGAGGTTCATGGCGATTCCGAGGTAAGATCGAACCCTCAGCTCTTTTCAGGGCTTTTTTGATATCTCTCTCTTTATAACCTAAATCCCTGAATACAGATGACAGGGGACTGATTTCCTCGCTCAGGTGTTCAGCATCAGAGATCCTCATGGCTCTGATGGCAAGGGTATTAAGGACACCAAACTTTTGAGCTGGATGATGATAGGACTCAGCATGGGGATAACTATCAGTATGGGTTTTCTTTCTAAACACCTGGTGCCCAAGCGTTCCATCATCATTCCTAGTGACAAGAACGTCCAAAAAAGAAATGCTCCTATTTTCTTCAACCTCCATTGTGAACTTAATCTCTGTGGAAATGGAGTTGAGGTGATTAAAAAATCCTTCAAGATTCTCTTTACCATGGGTCCACTTTATGTTGGTGTCGTCTACAAACCTTTTCCACTAGTCAAGTTTTAAGGGATAAGAGGCAAGGGCCTTTTTCTCAAAATGTTCCATGTATAAGTTGGCGACAGTAGGAGATAGCGGAGATCCCATTGCGACACCTGATACTTGTTCATAGAATTCCCCTTGGAAGTTGAAGAAAGTGGAGCGTAGGAAAATCTTCGCAAGCTTGGCTATTCCAGGATCGGTGACATCTTTAATGACTTGGATTGCCTTATCTAAAGGAATCTTCGTGAAAAGTGATACCACATCAAAACTAACCAAGAGGACGTTGTGCAAACAAGGCACACTTGATGGAAGGTGTACATTGCACCTAGACATGATGGTTGATTTGGTCAAACAACGCAGTCCAACTTGGAGGATCTTGTCCACATGTGACAACGCAGTCTAGATGAGGGCCAAGGCTTGGGAAGGCTCAAATGTTATATAAAGAAGATTAAGGCAAGGATGAGGGCATGCTGATTATTCTTGATGTAAGATCTTTTTAGATCTGGAATTGTCATGTGACATTCCATTGCTTTCTTGGGTTGTTTAGCAGAGATTGCAGGTGTTGTTTAGCACAGGGTGTTCCTGGTCAGGAATCCCACCTCTTTCTTAGAGCAGCCCTAGAAGAGTATTGTACTTCATATTACATCAGGCTTTGAGTGCCACATCTCTTTTCCTACTTTCTGCAGGACAACCACATTCAAAAATTGCAGATTTTTGAAGATCAGTTTGGAAAGAGGAAGTTGTCTTTAGTACTTCAGCTAGAGAACTGGTGAGGGTTTATTCCTATCACCTTGGGCTTAAAGATCAGCTTCCCAGAGCTTCATTGCAGATCTGGCATCAAGCCAAAAATTATTGACCTCCTAGCAGCAGTATTCCCTTCAGGAATAACGCTGTTCATTTTGCAGATCTAAAAGGAGGAAGGAAGTTGCTAGTTTTTCAGCTAACAATCCTGTGAGGGATCATTCCCTCACATTGCCATCAGTATTTCCATCAGCCTGGAGCTTATTGCAGCATTTTTCAGCAGGCAAAAGGCCTCTCTTTCCCTCACAGCACAATTTCTAGAGGAAGTTGTGTTACAGCAGCTGCAATCATCATTGGAGGATTGAGAAGCTAGATCTAGAGCTTCTAGCTCATAGATCTGAAGAAGGGATCAACCCTTCAAGCATACATCTGATCTGATATCATATTTCAACCATCTATTTGTCAGATCTAGCTTCAGATCTGTATTTCCCAGCAGATCAAGGATCAAATCCTAGGGAGGTGATTTTCCAAAGTTGCAGATCTGGAAAGTCCTTTCTGGGTTATCTTGGGAATCCATCACATTGGCCAGATCTTGAATCTTGGCATCATCTGAGCTCCAAATTTGAGTAGATCTGCATTTTCCTTTTCAGCCTGCAACTATATGTTCATATTCTGCTAAAGAGATAGCACAGTATTTGCTTCAGTGCCTCTCCAGTTACGTTGTACCTATTGTAGCTTGTTTTCAGGGTACTTCTAGACCATCTCTTTGGCTAGATATGCTCATATATTGTACATGGTGTAACTAATTCTTCTCCAATCTAATAAAATGGCTCAGCTTCTCTGTAAATTCTGATGTTGTCTTAAGATTTATTGTTCATCTTGTTGTAAGTTCTTATGTTGTGTGAAGTATTACTGCATTCTCCCTTTTGGGATATTACAATGGCCCACAAGCCTGGAAACACAACTTCCACACCCCAAATCGACCTTCAACGGGTGTATATACACTCAACCCAATGCACAGATCAACGATTGAATTGATCGTTGTCTCTGCCAAGATTTACGCCCTCGACTTCGGCCTCCAATGCTCAACATCTACACATGATCTAGACCCACAGACTTTCACACACCGTCAGCTAATTGACGCGATTGTGTTGTCAGTTGTGTGTGGGCATGCGTGCTCCTCTCTTCTAGTTTCCTGGTGATGCGGCTCTATCATACATCACAGCTCTGAATCCGCTAACAGCCAGATGAATTCCGCTGCTTCCAACTCCTGTCAGCTTTCTGCTCCAGACAGCTGCAACCACCTCGATTTGAACAGAATTTGTCCGCCCCAATTGGTCGATCATCCCTCTAAAGATAATTATGGTCGACGCTTCTGGAAGGCCTTTGTCTCACTTGCACGAGAGAAATTGTTTCTCCGTTCAGCAAAATGAATCCAGGTGATATTCCTGTGTTTTGGTTGGATGTCATCATAATGCTACGCTGCTGCCTCCCAGCTCTGTTGTCAGACAATATTGGATTCGGCCAGACGTGGTCGGATCCACATCTCATTCCAGGGCATAGACTTGAATTGATTCTAGATTGCCTCAACCACAGAAAAACTGCCGACAATCATCATCACTCTGGTGTAATTCGGGTGAAAAACTGCTGAAAAACTCATAGAGCACATGCAATTCAATAACACATCGAGTAGAAATAATCTCAGACTTTATTATGATAAGCAACTGAAAGAGTGTACATGATGATATAAGTTGAAATCACTGAGATGGATGGTTTGACCCCCAAATTGTTCTACTCCAACGCTAAAACCTGCCCTCCAAAACTGAACTGAAATCAATCACTACACCTATGAATTCTGGTTGAATCCACCAAGGGAATGAGGTGGGTTTCCATCCACTCTCACCAAGATCACCCGAGGGTTTCTGTTCTAGGCTACTGCTGAAGTAGCAAACCGAGTTCTCAAACCTCTCACACAAGAAAATGATCCAATCCAAGATATCTCTCAATGGCCTCCTCCTTTTCTTTTATAGATCTCTTGGATCCTTCTAGAGCCTTATTTTATTATTATTTTATTCATGGATTACTTTTCCCTCTTATTTTCCAATTAAAATATTCCTTTTTAATGTAGGAAAGAGTAAATCGGCTACCATGTCTCCTCAGGTCACTGAAACTCATGTCCAACCATCCCATAATGTAGGTATCCTCGTCCCGGTTCCAACGAGCTATTATGCTAAGGTGTTCTATCATGTATTCCTCTTGGAATGCCACCTTGAGGGTAATTAATTGAGTTAAGCCCAAAAATAACTCAGTTTTCCGAAAGTTGTCGGAATGCACCAGAACGAAAGGCAAACTACTCGGATGATGGAATATATCAAGCGAATGCCACCAGACCTCATAGAAACTCCTCAAAACTCCTCCAAAAATCCCTTGGGCCCGTTGATGACACCAACCTGTACCTGTGACCTGTCTGCTCCTAACTCTGGAAGTCCATCTTAACCCTGTCATAGGTGACACCAAAAAAAGGAATTTTACATTATGAACCGACAGAATCTCCACTACACCAACAACTGTTGAATATCTGAAGCTCTGCTTCCGGACTATGGAAAATCTGCACAACACTCGAAACTGGAGTGCGTCCATCTGGTTGGCCGCTGCGTGAGCAGACTGGCTCAATGCAGCCTATGCGTAGCGCAGGCTGCTCCTACGTCACCCTGGAAGGCTCTGCGCTACTCAGCTGGGACTGCGTCAGCCCCTGCATGGCCTTTGCTGGGACAACGCCCTCCTGGTGCTGCGCTGCCCTTTCCGGATCTCTGTTGCTTCAACTGCCACTTTGCAGCAAAAAATTCTTCTGCTGTTTTTGTTGGAGACTCAGCTTGATCTGCAATGCTCTAATACCATGTGAAAATTACTTAATCTAAGAAACTCTATTGCTAACTATTGATTTACTTCTCCTACTTGATTATTTATACAAGTTATTAATTTGAATATTCAGAAAAACAACGAAGTAAACACAAACAGCCTACACATACAGATCATTTACTGAATATAATGCTCATATGATAAAGTGACACACAGATTTTTCGGACAAATGTCTCCGGAAAAACCCAATGCAGGAAAACAGGTGCAGCTAGCTCTAGAGGGTTTTATGCATAATATGAATACAACAATTTTTGGGCAGCAGATATGGTTGGCCCTACAAAGAAAATCACGGCAACAATACCTCTTTCACTCGAAGATAGAAAATATGGCTGATTCACACCCTCAAACGGGATTTACAGAACTCGAGCCCTTTATGGCCGACCAAAAACCCCAACGCTGCTCCACAGCGCTCTACGTCAGCCTCGCGCTGCTCTGGAAGGGCCTACGTCACCCTCTCTGTGCTTACGTCGCCCTGACTGGGTCTGTGTCAGCCCTGAAGGCCTTCTACTGCCTCTGCGCTGCTGTTGATTGGGCTTTGGCTGGACTGCGTAGCACTGGCTGCCCTTTGTGCTACTGGATACGCTGCTTGTCTGCCGTTGTTGTATTCTTGGCCTTGGATTCAGAATCTCTCACCAATACTGCCCCTCGTTGCATTGCAAACTCTCTCTGAAATTCTTAGCAAACCACACCCTAGAATTTCAACTTAACTTCAATGCTCTGCCAATGTGTGTGTCCTCTAACTAACCCTAAGCCCTTCTCTTATATTTTTCTCGTTGGCAAACGAACCATCGTGATCTAATCTCTAATCAACGACTAAGATTAGAAGTAGCTTGATGCACGTCACTTAGAACATTCTCATCACACGTTTAATTTAATTCACTTTAATCTTATAATTTTCCTAAGTTAGACTTAGGGTCATTATTATTTGAATAAATATCAAACTAGATGGAATTTCTCCAAATGCTTTCTGGGTCTTGGAGATCTCATGTACTCCAACTCCTCCACAAAATTTCGGAGCTAGAGCACATCCGATGTTACCCCAAAATCTCAACAGAGCTCATGCATTGGATTTTTCCCACGTGCTAAATATGTTTGTCCTAACCATCTTTTGCATCTTGCGGTACATTTTCTTGTTGAATGTGGCCATTTATGCTTTTACTTTTTCTTTTTAGCTGCTTCAACCTCTGGGGCATCGTTCCAAGCTTGACCCAAGGTGGGGGCAAGGGAATGGGGAAGCTAGCCCTATGTGGACCCAGGTGGGAAAGATGATGAATGGGGTTATAATGAATGGAAGGGAAGTGATATATGTGGATGAGGGAGTGGGACCACGCAACCAAAATCAGGGTTTCCCAAGTAGTACCACCCTAAAACCAAATGGTTAGTAAAGGAGATCCCAAGGGACTAAAATCCAAGGGAAGCGTCCAAGAGAGGTCAAGGGGACAAAAGCACAAACTAAGCCCACTCTTTTTGCCAAATTCCCCCCATTAATCCATGCCCAAAGGCTTCCATGATAAGAAAATTCAATACTTAATTACCAAATGACAAAACATACCTTTAGGTTCAGGAGACCCACCTTCAAACATACAATCATAACAGATGGGTGAGGGACCACATGGCTGGCTCAGGTGGCAGAGAAATAGCATAATGAGCTAGTTGGTGGCTACTAGCTGTCGGCTGAGGACGATCATGGAGAAATTTTTTCTCCTAGGGATATCACCCACGAAGTGGTGGGTAACATCTCTCGAATAAGTGGGCGAAGCTACTCGAATCGGGGGCTCACGAGAACTCCAACAATATCTTGGTCATTGCAGGCCTGTTACCTGCACATATCAACGACTAAACCCACGGGGAAACATGTTTCTCACGATGTCTTATGATCACCCATGCTTAATGTTAGGCCATAAAATCAACAAAAAATAAAATATGCAATTTTTTTATCTAAATGCATCTAGTCTATCGTGGGAAATATCATATGACATTAATTTTAATGCGCAAATCAGCATGCAATGCATCCTACTCTAACATGCATATGGTGTGAAACTAATACTAAGTGTAATCATAAAGCCAATGCAACCAACATATCATGATATCAATATAAATTTGCCTTCCAGTATGATTACTCATGTAGGAAATCCCAAAGCGAATGCGGATACAATTATATGGAGGATGAAGCAGGTGGGAGGTGGGAAAATATGATGCCCACCCATGGATGATCTCACGAGAAGAGGTAAGAAAAGGATGTAATCTAGTCCATGAGATCCTCTCTTCTAACCAAAATATAGAGATTTCAATGATTAGGATCATAAATTTTTGATGGATGGCAACCTGGGGCATATTATTTCCATTATCATTTATGTCATATTTTATTGCCTCAACAGGGTTTATGATTAGTAGGAAAGGGAGACTGATGAGATGGAGAAACACAAGCAGGTTTCTCATGATGATCACACCGAAAAGGGGAGATTATAGATTGATCATGATCCTAAGGGGGTGCCCAAGAAGATAAAGTATATTCAATGAGGGATTCTTCCTTGACACCATACTCAGAAGGGGGTAAGGGCTCATGGTCACTCAAGATCATTTGAAAAGGGGCGAGGGGATCACTTGTGGAAGACTTGAGGTGATGAACAAGAGGATGAGGCAAAGGAGAGGGTGAAGTATTATATTCAACGAGTTTTTCCTCCTCAAAATCATCCTTTTCATGTAAGGGAAAATAATGATCCTTCTTCTTAAGAGTAACGATGGATATGTCATCATAAATAATGCCTGAGAGAAAGGAGATACCACCCTCAACCTCATCTTCGTTGTCGATATTATAAATGGGAGCACAATCAAATGGAGGACCAATAATTTCCCATTTACCCTTTTCAATGTGGAAGTAATCTTCAATGTCATCTTCCAAGGGGCTAATGGGATCACCTTTCTCGAGGTTCTCAAAAGGAGATTCATCGAGAGTAATATCCTTGAGAAAGGTAAGGTTAGTCTCAATTTCACTTTTCATGGACTCATCCTTCCCAACACGTGTTCTCAAAATCATCCTTTTCATCATGTGGACCTAAGGAGGACTCATCTTTCCATTCATTACTTAGGTTCTCAAGGTCTTGATGATGCTCGGTGAAGTCTTCCTCTTGAATGCTCAATGCGAGGCATACTTGAAAATGTCTAAGAAAGCCATCAACGAACTCCTCAATAGATGAGATGCTCCTAGGTTCGTGATTTTGCAACCATGAGTTATGACCATAGAGGGAGCTAAAGAATAACAACATAAGGACATCGTGGTGGACCACTTTATCCTTTGAAGTATGTGCATTAAATCTCTACACATGGTTAATTGCGGAGCTTGGGTAACCATCAAACACGGGTACCCCACGTACCATCCTTCATGTGACATGATTGGGGTGCCCAGGGATGCTAGCAATGTCGAAAGCAGGAAATTTATCAAAGAAAGACAACCTATTTGAGATATACATGAAAAATATGTAGGAGTTGCCAGGGTGAGTTTGAAGACACCTAGAAAAATACTTGCTTCACCCTACAAGCATCAACCTTAAAGTTCAATGAAGAACTAGGACTTCGTTCTTCCAATGGAGTCGCCAATAATGATATGTCAATATGTCATATAAGGAACAAAACACACGTCTCATGTCCTCGAAAACAACGCGAGAAATGTTACCACTCAAACTAGCAGGGGACCTAAAAGGGGGTGCCCAAGAAGACAAAGTATATTCAATGAGGGGTTCTTCCTTGACACCATACTCGGAAGGGGGAAAGGGCTCATGGTCACTCGAGATCATTTGAAAAGGGGCGAGGGGATCACTTGTGGAAGACTTGAGGTGATGAACAAGAGGATGAGGCAAAGAAGAGGGTGAAGTATTATATTCAACGAGTTTTTCCTCCTCAAAATCATCCTTTTCATGTAAGGGAAAATAATCATCCTTCTTCTTAAGGGTAACGTTGGATATGTCATCATAAATAAAGCCTGAGAGAAAGGGGATACCACCCTCAACCTCATCTTCATTGTCGGTATTATAAATGGGAGCACAATCAAATGGAGGACCAATAATTTCCCATTTACCCTTTTCAATGTGGAGGTAATCTTCAAAGTTCAATGTCATCTTCCAAGGGGCTAATGGGATCACCTTTCTCGAGGTTCTCAAAAGGAGATTCATCGAGAGTAATATCCTTGAGAAAGGTAAGGTTAGTCTCAACTTCACTGTTCATGGACTCATCCTTCCCAACACGTGTTCTCAAAATCATCCTTTTCATCATGTGGACCCAAGGAGGACTCATCTTTCCATTCATTACTTAGGTTCTCAAGGTCTTGATGATGCTCGGTGAAGTCTTCCTCTTGAATGCTCAATGCGGGGCATACTTGAAAATGTCTAAGAAAGCCATCAACGAACTCCTCAATAGATGAGATGCTCCTAGGTTCGTGATTTTGCAACCATGAGTTATGACCATAGAGGGAGCTAAAGAATAACAACATAAGGACATCGTGGTGGACCACTTTATCCTTTGAAGTATGAGCATTAAATCTCTCCACATGGTTAATTGTGGAGCTTGGGTAACCATCAAACACAGGTACCCCACGTACCATCCTTCATGTGACATGATTGGGGTGCCCAGGGATGCTAGCAATGTCGAAAGCGGGAAATTTATCAAAGAAAGACAACCTATTTGAGATATACATGAAAAATATGTAGGAGTCGCTAGGGTGAATTTGAAGACAACTAGAAAAATACTTGCTTCACCCTACAGGCATCAACCTTAAAGTTCAATCAAGAACTAGGACTTCGTTCTTCCAATGGAGTTGCCAATAATGATATGTCAATATGTCATATGGGGAACAAAACACACGTCTCGTGTCCTCGACAACGACGCTAGAAATGTTACCACTCAAACTAGCAGGGGACCTAAAAGGGAATCCTAAAAGGACAACTGCTAGGTCAAGGGCAACGATGGAGACTTAGCCCACTGTCACCTTAGCTAAGGCTCCCTACTATTTACGGATTTTCACTGCTGGGAGGAGATCCAATATATAGGAAGTCACCAACAAATGGATGTAAAGTGACTTCAATGATCCTTTCCCAGAAGCAAATCAAGAATGGACCTCGCTTACTCTTTAAGAGAGGTGCAAGGATTTCTAGGATAAGGAGATGAGGATTTAAGGGCTAGGTTAAGGGAATGTGACTTGTAAAGGAGTTTCCCAATCCCTAAAATCCTTATAAAACTTGGATTCTCGAGTTGTCTTTGATAAGAAATGGGACCACAGGGGCCAAGTGGACCCAACCTAGGTTAAGGGGAGGGAGTTTAGCAATCAATGATGATCTTAACCTAAACAAGGAAGGGGAAAGGATCAAACAAGGAATTTTACTTGAAGTTGTCAAATTGATCTTATGAGGTGCTAACCTAGGGAACATCACGGCAAAGTTTGTTCTCAGAGCTAGGGCTTGTTATATATTGCAATTCCATTGTCGAAATTTCTTCAAATTTGGAGGAGACCTTTAGGACACACCAACCCAGTAGAGGCTAGGAGATCAAAATTTTTCTATGGCTACTTTGTTGGGAAAATGATGCCCTAGGTGGCCCAACGTGGCTAGACCTAGAAAAGAAAGGAAAAAGGTTTTAATGTGATCACCTTATGGTGGATCAGTGCCTAATTCCTTTGGTGATATGGAATCGGGAAGAATTATGAGGAAGGATCTCATTTCTAGCTCAAGGAGGCTCTAAGGGCAACTTCGTCCAATGTTAGGGCAAAAAAAGAAAGTGACCTTAAAGCGTTTATACTTCGCTTGCAAATGAAGATGTCTTATCAAAATATCTTCGATCTCTAGGACAATTCATTCAACAAACATGGCCCATACATAGAGATATTCTATATAGAAACATAATTCCACAATGAAGCAGTAAATGCATGCAACAATTAGCCCTAAAATAGCGAAAATCCCATGATCAATGTATGTGAAAAAGTAAAAGAAAATAACATCAATATCGTACTTGCATGTAAGAGAGTATATCCAACCATCAAGACATTTGCCAATAAAGAAGCTCCAAGATAAGAAAATCCAATCCAAACATCAAAATTCATCCATGCTCTAATTCGTCCTCCAAGAAGGAAATGCGAAAATCTCAAGAGAGAGAATGATCTAATCCAAGTGATGACACAAAATGAATTCATGTCTCTCCTATTTATACACTCATTAGGAGTTAGATTATCTAATTGGGCCTACATTAGCCCCTAAAATAAAATAATTTGCAAAATAACTAACTTTTGGTGACAAGCCCACCAAATTCGCTCTCAAATAAAATAATAAGCCTCTCAAGAGGCCAAATGATAAAAAATGCATGTCGTTGGTCCCTCCAAGAGGCCTGATGAGGTCCATAAGTGCCATAATGATAAATAGGGCCCCCAAAAGTGATGGACAAGGGGGTGGTCCCTTGTTCTCAAAACAATAAACCTGTGGTGCTCTCAATGGGTGTGGGGGCACACCAATAACCTCATGGGTCTCTAAGTAAGTCGAAGATCCCTGTAGACCATCTGTAAGGGCTCAGATGATGGAATAAATGATGCCACATCAGTGTACAAGTCCTGGGTCACTTGCCAAGTGTATGGTGCAACTGTGGGGTCGGCTGGGCATGGTGTACCAGGTGCATCTTCCTTGTCCAATAGGTGGATATCGAGCAATATTTGAACATCTCTGGGTATCCATGGAGTGCTGTCTATTGCTGTGGAGGCCCATGGCTCTCTACACATACACTACATGTGCCAATGTAACCCTCTGAAGAGTTAGGAACCCGTATAGGGAGACCAAACTCAAGATGGGCACCATCTGCAATCCTGCATAAGATCCAATGCGTCCCCTAGCCTTCTAGCACAACAAGTCATTAAAGTAATCAAGTAAAAGAGCTTAAAAACCATGGACAATAGGTGGACACTTCATAATGGCATGCCCTTCCATAGTGGGCTTTGGCATGTGCTAATGTATTCAAGCTCCAAAGGGGTTTAACCAAGTACCTTATAAGGTGGTTTTACCTTTAGAGGGGATAGTATGTCCAAGGCACATCCCTCAAATGGCGGTGACATGTGATAAAGAGGTAAATGGAATAGGGAATGAGAGGGGCAATCCTGGGCCACATATCAGGGTACAGGGGTAACTAGAAGAAGGGAAGCCCACACCTGGGTATATAATATACCCACACTTGGGTATATAATATATAAGAGGGAGCAATCGTGGTACATGAGGTGCCCCGACCTTGATTTTTCCACCCTTATTTATATGCCTTTTGCCTTTTATGATTTTTCTTTGATTAACTGCTTGGGGCTCGAAGGATAAGAGCATGATGTGTAAGATATAGTAGTGGATACCCTCTTTTAGGTAGGGCGGTTCATTGCCCTCTAGGGGTTGGGACAATCATGCGTTCCTGAATGATAAAGGAGGCTTATCTAAGGCCTATGGAACCAAGGTGATGGCCATGGGTATGGGGTAGAGCTCATGCATTGGCTTTTGCCCATGTGCTAAATATGTTTGTCCCGACCATCTTTTGCATTTTGTGGTACATCTCCTGTTGAATGTGGTGATTTATGCTTTTACTTTTTCTTTTTAGCTGCTTCAACCTCCGAGGCATCGTTCTAAGCTTGAATGAAGGTGAAGGTAAGGGAATGGGGAGGCTAGCCCTATGTGGACCCAGAGAAGAAATGTGGACCCAAGTGGGAAAGATGGTGAATGGGGTTATAATGAATGGAAGGGAAGTGATATATGTGGATGAGGAAGCAGGACCACGTAACCAAAATTAGGGTTTCTCAAGTAGTACTACCCTAAAACCAAATGGTCAGTAAAGGAGATCCCATGGGACTAAAATCTAAGGGTAATATCCAAGAGAGGTCAAGGGGACAAAAACACAAACTAAGCCCACTCTTTCCTCCATATCCCCCCATTAATCCATGCCCAGAAGTGTCCATGATAAGCAAACTCAATACTCAATTACCAAATGAGAAGGTAGACCTTCAGTTTCGGGAGGCCTAACTTCAAACATAAGATCATAACAGATGGGTGAGGGACCACATGGCTGGCTCAGGTGGTGGAGAAATGGCACAACAAGCTAGTTGGTGGTTGCATGGGCTGTTGGTGTTGAGATTTTGAGGTAGCATCGGGTGTGCTCTAGCCTTGAAATTTTGTGGAAGGGCTAAGACACACGAGACCTCCAAAACCCAAAAATTGTTTGGAGAAATTTCATCTGGTGTATGAGATATTCAAATAATTAATTTTTTTAATGAGGACCCTAAGTCTAACTTTGGGAATTAGAAAAATTAAAGTGAATTAATTAAACACGTGTGATGAAATGTTCTAAGTGACATGGATCAAGCAGTCTTTTAATCTGAGCCCTTGATTAGAGATTAGATGATGACTGTTAGTTTTCCAACGAGAAAAGTATAAAGGAAAGGCTTGGGGTCAGTTGGAGATACACACACATTGGCAGAGCATTGAAGCTAAGTCAAATTTCTGGGGCGGGGTTTTGCTGAGAAATTCGAAACGAGTTGCAGTGCGATGAGGGGCAAAGATCGACGAGGGATACTATGATCCAAGGCTGAGAATACAACAAGGCAAAGGGGCAGTGAGTACCAGTTAGCGCAGAGTCAACCAGGAGGACGCAGTTCAGCCAACATCACATAGAGATTGCGTAAGCCCAGCTAGGGTGAAGCAGACCCAGCCATCGCAACGCAGCACTAGCAAGGGTGACACAGTCCCAACTGGGGCAGCGTAGCACCAGTCAGGGTGACGCAGTGGGGACGATGGCCAGTTGAGGGCTGACATAGAGGCTGTAGAGGCAAAGCTGAGGGTTCCAGTGGGCCAAAAGGGGCTCGTGATCTGTAAATCCCGTTTGAGGGTGTGATACAGCCATATCTTCTGTCTCCGAGCGAAAGGTACTTATTGATGTGTAATTTATTTGTAGGGCCAACCATGTCTGGTGCCTAGAATGTTGTATTCAAATTCTACATAATAATATAAACCCTCTAGAGCTACTACACCAGTTTTCTCGCATTGGGTTTTTTTCGGGGACATTTGTCTGATAAATTGTGTGTAATATTGTCACATGTGTGCATTGTTCAGTAAATGATATGTAGATGTGTAGGTTGCAGTTAGTGTCTACTTTAGTGTTTTTTGAATATTTCAGTTAAATAACTTGTTAATGTTAATGAAACAAGTAGGTGAAGTAGATCTAGATATTGCAATAGGGTTTCTGTTTTGAAACTTTCACATGGTATAAGAGCATTACAGATCAAGCTGATTCACCAGTAGAGCGGCTGAAGAAGATTGCTGTAGAGAAGGCAGCTGAAGCAGCAGAGTTCCAGAGAGGCAACGTAGCACCAGGAGGATGCAGTCCCAACATAGGCCATGTAGAGGCTGATGCAGAGCCAACTGAGTGACGCAGAGGCAGTGCAGAGCATTCTAGAGTGACACAAGAGCAAGCTGCGCTGCGTAGAGGCTGCGGTGAGTTAGTTTGCTCACAAAGGCTAGCCAGAGGGATGCGGTCCATTTTTTGAGGTTGCTGTGCAGATTTGTCGTAGTCAGGAAGCGGAACTTCAGATCTTCAGAGGTTGCTGGTGTGGTAGAGGTTCTATCGGTGCAGAATCATGCCTAACAAAGGTGACAAGAGCGGGAGGAGAACAGTTGCTCAGCAGATCTGCGCCAAACAGATCTGAGATTCGATCAGGAGGGTGTTTGTAGAGAATTGATTTAGTTGTTTTTTGCTGAGGATTTTCAGGAGGGAAATCAGTTGTCAGAGGGAGCAACTACTATAGAGGGTTTGTAATCGCCAAGAAACCTAGATCCAGTTTTCTGTTGAGTGTTGCAATAGAAAGAGGGAGAGGAGTATCTGTTATGATAGATTTGCGCAAAGATGTTGTCTCATGGACTGAGAGATCAGGACAGGTTGGATGACATGTCCAACTTAGTTATTTGGAGGGCCAGGATCCTGACAGTCCTGGATGAGTACGACATCAAGGACCATGCTGAGAATGTCCTAGCTGTGCCTACCGATGCAGATCCTCTAAAGAAATTCAAGGAGAATCAAGCGCGGGCAAAGCGCTTGATCATGGACGGAGTCAAAGATCACATCGTGCCTCATATTGCCGAGAAGAACATGGCAAATGAAATGTGGACAACTTTGGACATGATGTATTAGGGAGGCTCCGTCCAAAGAAAGATGCTTTTGGAGAATCAAATGCAGTTGTTCCAAATGCAGAAGGGTGGGGAAATAGATCCCTTCTCTTTAGACTTCAGACTATTTGGGATCAACTGATTGCCATGGGTACGATTCCGGATGAGGGGCTCTTGGTGACGACAGCCCTGAATACAATCACTGAGGAATGGGAAACGTTTGTCCAAAGCATCTTGGGCAGGGCAGCGTTACCATCCTGGGCGGATACGTGGGCAATCCTTCGTTAGGAGGAAATTAGGATATTTACCAAGAGGCAAAGCAGCAGCAGTGATACAGTCAAACTAAAGAAAGAGGAGGAGGAGGATGCAACCCTTGAATCAAAGGGACATATACAGCAAGGGAGGAAAAAGAGGGACCTATCCAAGGTTCGATGCTTTAATTGTGGCGAACTTGGACACTTCGCCAGCCATTGTCCTAAGAAGAAGGACAAGGGATCTTCTGAATCCAAGGCAGCAACAGCAAAGGGGGACGATGGTAGTGATGATGACGTAGCCATGATTGCTCATGAGCCACGGAAGTAGGGCGATATTGATCTGTAGAGTAGCGATAGATGGAGGTGGCGAGATCCTTGAGGTGCCCAAACTCTTGGATCATATATGAGCTACGGGAGCCTTAAGATGGGAGCGGGACAAGTGGAGCAATGGGTGTAGGAGATCACAGTGAAGCGGAGGGCAGAGCTGGGACGCTGTATGTGGGAGCAACGTAGTGCGGAAGCAGCAACAGCGTAGAAGCAACAGCGCAGAGGCTGTTGGGACTTCAACAACGTAGAAGGGTAGTGCTTACGCAGTGCAGAGTTGCAGCATCGCAGTGGCTTCAGGGAGACAGCGCAACACAGTAGCCAAGGGAGCTTCAGTGATGAGGTGTAGCCCGACTGACTTGTCTGTCAGTGATTGGGCAAGGGTTCTTCAATTGCTTACTTCTCAGCAACTGAGTTGCAGTGCAGCAGTTGGCAGCAACGATGCAGGAATTTGAGAGGGAGTTGCAGTATGGATGTAGCAGTGTTAGTGGTAGTGACATGGGCAACAATATAGAAAGCAACAACGCAGTGGATGGAGGGCAGCAGACCAAGCATCAACAGCGCAGAGACTGATGCCAAGATCTGGCAATACTTGGTGTGGATGTATTGCTAGAGCACACTCTTTGCTAAGAGGGAGTGTTGAAATTTTGAGGTAGCATCGGGTGTGCTCTAGCCCTGAAATTTTGTGGAAGGGCTAAGACACACAAGACCTTCATAACCCAGAAAGCGTTTGGAGAAATTTCATCTGGTGTATGCAATATTCAAACAATTAATTTTTTTAATGAAGACCCTAAGTCTAACTTAGGGAATTAGAAAAATTAAAGTGAATTAAGTAAACATGTGATGAAATTTTCTAGGTTTGTGGATCAAGCAGTCTTTTAATTTGAGCCCTTGATTAGAGATTAGATCACGACCGTTAGTTTTCCAACGAGAAAAGTATAAAGGAAAGGCTTGGGGTCAGTTGGAGATAAACACACATTGGCAGAGCACTGAAGCTAAGTCGATTTTCTGGGGCAGGGTTTTGCTGAGAAATTCGAAATGAGTTGCAGTGCAGTGAGGGGCAGAGATTGGCAAGGGATAATCTGATCCAAGGCCAAGAATACAACAAGGCAGAGGGGCAGTGAGTACTAGTCAGCGTAGGTTCAGCCAGGAGGACGCAGTTTAGCCAGCACCACGCAGAGACTGCGTAGAGGCTGCGTAAGCCCAACCAGGGTGACGCAGACCTAGGCAGCGCAGCACCAGCCAGGGTGACGCAGGCCCAGTTAGGGTAGCACAGCACCAGTCAGGGTGATGCAGTGGGGACACTGGCAAGTTGAGGGCTGACGCAGAGGCTGCAGAGGAAACGCTGAGGGTTCCAGTGGCCCAGAAGGGGCTCGTGATCTGTAAATCCCGTTTGAGGGTGTGATAAAGCCATATCTTCTGCCTCCGAGTGAAAGGTACTTATTGCCATGTAATTTCTTTGTAGGGCCAACCATGTCTGGTGCCCAGAATGTTGTATTCAAATTCCGCATAATAAAATAAACCCTCTAGAGTTGCTGCACCGGTTTTCCCGCATTGGGTTTTTCCGGGGACATTTGTCCGAAAAATCGTGTAATCTTGTCACGTGTGCATTGTGAAAATTCTACTTCAGTATCGTGGTTTACTTCTCCTACTTGATTTAAATTATACAAATTATCTTCGATTAGATTCAGAAAATACTAAAGTAAACACAACTAACAGTCTACACATGCAGATCATTTACTGAATACTACGCTCATTCAAACAAAGTGACACATGGATTTTTGGACATAAGTCCCCGGAAAAACCCAAAGCGGGAAAATCAGTGCAGTAGATTTGAGGGTTTATTTATTAAGTAGATTTTGAGTACAGTAAATTTGGGTTCCAGATTTGGAAAACCCGACAGAGAATAAAAGAAATTTGCAGCTAACCTGTTGTTCCAAGATCAAATATCTGACTGATCCACACCCTCAAACGGGATTTACAAGACTCAGCCCGGATATGGCCCTAGACACCCCAATGTTGCCCCTGAAGCCCCAGCGTCAGCTTTGCTAGGCTCTATGTGCCACTGCGCTGCTTAGAGAGGGACTACGTAACCCCAGAGAGGGTGAAGCAGGCCTTATGCTGACCCTGGAGACCCTCTGTGTAATTTTGAAACCATCTGGAGCTACAACGTTGCCCTTGCCTTGGCCTGCATAGCGGCTGCTGCTGCTCTTTGCTCCTCTGCACTGTCCTTGTTTGCTACTCCTCTGCCTCTTGCTGACTCTTGGCTCCGGGATCAGATCATCCCCTCAGCCAATACTACTCGTCACTGCATAAAACTCCTTCGGAAATTCTTAGCAAACCATGCCCTAGAATTCCAGATCAGTCTCTCAGTTTTGCAACTGTGTGTGTGTCTCCAACTGACCCTCAAGCCTTTCTCTTATACTTTTTCGATGATCTTATCAACAACCAAGATTAAAACACTCATCAACGGCTGAGATTAAAACACTGCTTGATCCGTGTCTTTTAGAACATTTCAGCACATGTGTTAATTAATTCACTTTAATTATTTAATTTTCCTAAGTTTAGACTTAGGAAATCCATTAAAATAACTAATTATTTGAATAACTTGAACACCAACTGAAAATTTCTCAAAACACTTTCTGGGTTTTGGAGTTCAAGTGTGTCTTAGCCCCTCCACAAAGTTTCAGGGCTAGAGCACACCTGATGCTACACCAGCAATACAAAATCTCAACACTCCCTGTTAGCACGGAGTGTCCTCTTGCAATACATCCACACCATGCACTGCAAGATCTTGATGTTGGTTTCTGTGCTGCTGATGCTTGGCCTTCTTCCCTCCATCCATTGCACTATTGCTTTTTGTATTGCTGCCCATCCCATTGCCACATCTGTACTGCAGCTCCCTCTCAACTTGTTGCATCATGCCGCCTATAGCATTTCCACTGCTAACTGCTGCATTGCAACTCAGTTGCCGAGAAGTAAGCAACTGAAGGACTTTTGACGATCTGTTTGATAGATAATTCAAGCTGCATCTATCACTGAAGCTCCCTGGCTGTTGATTTATGTTGTCCTCCTGAAGCTCTCTGCACCGTTTAAGTCCCATCATCCTCTACGTTGTTGCCTCTGCATTACACTGCTCCCTCTCCAGCTCTCCATCACTGCCCTTTGCTTCATTGTGACCTTCTGCAACCATCTCCTGACTCATCCTGCTACCATCTTAAGGCTCCCGTAGCTCGTATGTGATCCAAGGGTAGGGCTGACCCAAGGATCCCACCAATGTCTGTAGATGCTCTACAAAGCCATGTCACCCCACCTCTTCTCTCGAGGCACATGAGCACTCATGGCTGCATCATCATCAGAGCCATCATCCTTTGCTGCTGCAGCCTTGGAATCAGAATCTCTTTTGTCCTTCTTATTAGGACAAGTGCTGGTGAATTGTCCAATTTCGCCACAGCTAAAGCACCGGACCTTGGAAAGGTCCCTCTTCTTCTTCCCTTGCTGTTTTCTTTCCTTTGGTGCAAGGGCTGCATCATCTTCCTCTTCTTTCTTCACTCTGACTGTCCCACCACTGATATTCTACATCTTGGTGATCCTCCTGATCTCCTCTTGGCGGAGGATAGCCCACATGTCTGCCCAGGATGGTAATGCTGCTCTTCCCAGTATACTCTGGACAAATGTTTCCCATTCCTCGGAGACTGCATTTAGGGCAGTCCTTACTAAGAGTCCTTCATCTGGAGTTACACCATGCCAACCAGTTGGTCTCGGATGGTCTGAAGTCGGAAAAGGAAAGGATCTATTTCCTCACCCTTCTGCATCTGGAAAAGCCTCATCTGACTCTCCGAGAGCATTTTTCGTTGGATGGAGCTTCCTTGATACATCGCTTCAAGAGTGACCCACATGTTATTTGCTATGTTCTTTTTAGCAATATGTGGTACTACGTGATCCTTCACTCGCTTAGTTCGCGCTTGATTCTCCTTCAATTTCTTTAGAGGATCAGGATCTGCAGGCACAACTAGAACACTCGTGGCATGGTCCTTGATGCCGTACTCATCTAGGACTGATAGGATCCTTGCCGTCCAGATGACAAAGTTGGACGCATCGTCCAACCTATCCTGGTCTCTCAGCTCATGAGAAGCCATCTAGCTGTGACAAGAACAATGCTCTTTTCTCCCTCTTTCTGTGGCAACATAAAACTCTGGATCTGGGTTTCTTGGTGACTAGAAACCCTTTAGTAGCTACTTCTTCTGAAAAGGAGGGAAATATTTCACCCAAACACAATCGGACAGGACTCTCCGATCACCTTCGTGATCGAATCTCAGATTTGTTTGGTTCAGATCTGCTCAGTAGCTGTCTTCCTCTCGCCTTTGTTGAGTTAGCTAGGCACAATTTTGCACCGACAGAATCTCCACCACACCGGCACTGCTTCCAGATCTTGGTAGGGCTTTCTGCAATAGAAAAAATACTGGACTGCGTCTCACTGACTGGCCCAGCACAGCGTCAACGCTGCTTAGAAGTGGACTGCGTAACCCCACACTGGGTGACGCAGCCTTACGCTGGCCTGGGAAGGCTCTGCGTAAGCCTGATGGCCTTTTGAATCTGTAGCGCTGTCCCTTCCTGGATCTGCATCCTCCTGCTGTCAAGCTGCCCCTTCCGGATTTCTGCTCGTTCTGCTGCTATCCTACAGAAAAAATATTCTCCAACTGATTGCTGGAGATTCAGCTTGATCCGCTATCGCTCTGATACCATGTGAAAATTCTATTGCAGTATCATGGTTTACTTCTCCTACTTGATTTAAATTATACAAGTTATCTTCAGAAAATACCGAAGTAAACACAACTAACAATCTACACATGCAGATCATTTACTGAATACTATGCTCATTCAAACAAAGTGACACATGGATTTTTGGACATAAGTCCCCGGAAAAGCCTAAAGTGGGAAAACCAGTGCAGCAGATATGGGGGTTTATTTATTAAGTAGATTTTGAGTACAACAAATCTGGGTTCCAGATCTGGAAAACCCGACAGAGAATAAAAGAAATCTATAGCTAACCTGCTGTTCCAAGACCAAATATCAGACTGATCCACACCCTCAAATGGGATTTACAAGACTCATCTCGAATCTAGCCCTAGACACCCCAGGGCTGCCCCTGAAGCCCCAGTGTCAACCCTGCTTAGCTCTGTGTGCCACGACGCTGCCCAGAGAGGGACTGCGTAACCCCAGAGAGGGTGACACACGCCTTACACTGGCCTTGGAGACCCTTCGCATAATTCTAAAACCCTCTGGAGCTACAACGTTGCCCTTTCCTTGGCTTGTGGGGCGGCTGTGCAGCTGCTGCTACTGTTCTCTGCTCCTATGCACTGTCCTTGTTTGATGCTCCTCCGCCTCTTGCTGACTCTTGGCTCCGGGATCAGATCATCCCCTCAGCCAATACTACCCCTCACTGTAGAAAACTCCTTCCGAAATTCTTAGCAAACCCTGCCCTAGAATTCCAGATTAGTCTCTCAGTTCTGCAATTGTGTGTGTGTGTCTCCAACTGAGCCTCAAGCCTTTCTCTTATACTTTTTCGATGATCTCATCAACGACCGAGATTAAAACACTCAACAACGACTGAGATTAAAAGACTGATTGATCCTTGTCTTTTAGAACATTTCAGCACATGTGTTTATTAATTAACTTTAATTATTTAATTTCCTAAGTTTAGACTTAGGAAATCCATTAAAATAATTAATTATTTGAATAACTTGAACACCAACTGAAATTTCTCAAAACAATTTTTGGGTTTTGGAGTTCAAGTGTGTCTTAGCCCCTCCACAAATTTTCAGGGCTAGAGCTCAGCCGATGCTACACCAACTATACAAAATCTCAACATGCATTGTTCAGTAAATGATTTGTAGATGTGTAGGCTGCAGTTAGTGTCTACTTTAGTGTTTTTCTGAATATTTCAGTTAAATAACTTGTTAATGTTAATGAAACAAGTAGGTGAAGTAGATCTAGATATTGCAATAGGGTTTATGTTTTGAAAATTTCACAGTTGGTTGTCGGCTTAGGACCATCATGGAGAAAAAGTTTCTTGTAGGGATATCACCCACGAAGTGGTGGGTAACATGGTGAAGGAAATTTCTTTCTATGGTGAGACCATAGATTCCAAAGCCAGTCAAGGAGCATTGCTGTTGAACTTGAAGAGAAACAAGACATCAAGGGACTGGTTCTCGAATACAATGAGCGGGAGAAAGGGGATTTATCCATTGGTGCAACATAACCAATTAATTGGCCCCAACAATTTCAATTATATCGAATAGAATGGCAAGTGGTCAAGGAGGTTCGGAGTTCAGTCCTCATGACTGGTATTGTAATTAGAAAATCTCTCCGAAGTTTGAATAATACATTGCAGTTTGATTCTAGCTTTGGGAGAAGTTGCAGAAATGTTTTCCTCTGTGTTTTCATTTTTCATGTATGTTTTTCCTCTATCAGCATGAGTGTAATGAAGTTGTTGGCTTCTTTATTTATCAGATTTACTAATGTTTTTTTCTCAGCAGAGAGTACTTGCAAAACTTATTTAAAGAGGCCTTAAAAGGCGCTCCACCATGCTGTAAAAGTCATCCACATCTTCTTCGTCTTTCAACATTATTTCTACAGTAGTTATGCTCAAATTCTTAATTGCCTTGGTATAATTTCTGTCATCTTTATTTTCTTCAAACCACTCCTTTAGTCCAGCACTCTGCAACTTTCAGAGTTTCTCTGGCCATTTTGTTTTGGAAATCTAGGGTTTCAGAATTAGAAGTTTTGGTTTCAAGCCCTCATGACATGTCCTTCTAGCCACTGATTTTAACTTTTTTTATTCAATCTTAAGCTGTCTCGAACACTAGTTCCCCCACAACCAGGAACTGTCTTCGAGAGTTACAACAAGGACGAAGCAGACATTTGTCGCACTTAGGACTGCAGAAACTGAGTATATTGCAACTAGTTTGGTGAATTGTGAAGCAGTGTGGCTTTGGAAGCTACTCATAGGATTGTTTGATCATGTGCAATGTGAAAAATCAATAAAAAATCGCTTATTGCAATCAATCGGTAATTATCCAATGTATTTAATTCCGAGCAAGATTATTATAATGCAAATATTGAATAAAAACACGATTGCACTATTCACAAAAATAAATTGCGGAAACTTTGATAGAAAACCAATTACAAAATGGACACAATAATTTTTGAAGAAACATCCCTAGAAAAATCCCAAAGGGAAAACCAGTTCTTCAGATCTGAGAGTTTTATTAATCTTCAAAAAATTCTGCAATTGATGAATATTACAATATTGCTTGCCAAACCTTGACAAAGCTTTGGCAAAATATTTATTCACCTCCACAAGTTGATCTGACCACTAGAAGACTCACGACCTCTCCTGGAAAATGCAACCTGAATGGTCTCACACATGCAACTCCTCTGGCTCTTTGATGCTCACGTTCTGAACGAAATTTGTGAAAAATTCTATTTGCAATTAATCTGGTTATTATTCTCCTATCTTTAAACCGATTATTTGTCCCAACAAATTATTTACTGCAAATAACAAATAAAACACAATTGCAAATTTCACCAATTAAATAAACTGTTGAAACTCTGATAACAAAACCAATCACAAAATAAACACAATATTTTTGGACAAAATGTCCCTAGAAAAACGCCGAAGGGAAACGCGTTCTTCAAATATGAGGTTCTTATTATTAATCTTCAGCAAATTCTACAATTGATAAATATTACAACTAGTTGCCAAACCATGACAAAGCTTTGGCAAAAATATTACTTCACCTCAACAGGTTGATATGACCACTAGAAGGCTTATGACCTCCTTTGTACAACCTGACATGACTTCCTTTGCAATTCGCACTGTGAATTCGTGTAATCCACCTTTCCTGCTATCAAACTGATTTCTTGCAATTACCTCTGCAACTGAAAAATATCGATTTGCTAAACTGGAAACCCATACGACCTCTACTAGCAATCTCGTATGACCTCTTCCAGCAATCTTGGCCTCTTTGTTTGTAGAATAACTCTAAGAGAATTCCTCCGACATATCTTGAAAAACTAGAAGAATACTGATGAAAGAAACTCCGCAAATATACTGCTTCAACTGCTGTTGAAACCCCTACTGGTGTCAAACCCCAAGCTATCACTGCGCCCTTTTCACTACAATGAATTGATCTCCAAGAATGCCCATCAATTTCCTTTATAATCTCTTGTTGAGAAATCAGGGACCAAGATCTAGATCTGAGATGATCTAATCGATGGCTTAGATCACTTAGAAACTTTACAAGAAGTATCTAGAGGAAAACCAATCATGTCTAAATTATTACTAATTAATTAATCTATTTCCCCAAGTAAAACTTGGGAAAATAATTAAAAAATGATTAATTAGTTTAATTAAGACATTTTCACATTATAAAATAAACTGGGCTTGGAGATAATTTTTGCTCTCGTGTTCCTAGCCTCATTGACACCACCTGAGGCTAGAAAACCTGTCTGAGGTGTTGAAAAATGTAACTAGTGTCGGTCTTCATAATTGTATTTGAGTCATAATGTAATGTATTTATTAAAAGAAAGAAAAATAAATTTTATTGTAAAAGAAATTGACTTATTAAAGCACGGGTTTCATGCTTGGATCAATGATTTTTAGTTCAAAGCGTCCATTGTAGGCTTCTAGGGTTTGTATCAAGAGTCCTTGTCCTTGTCAATATATAAAAGACCGTTCTTGGGCTTTATCAGTCAAGAAAGGAATTTATTTTAGTATAAAATAAGTTATTTAGGCCTCCACCAAGTCGGACTCAAATTGGAGTCAGAAACAACTATAAATAGGAAGCTACTCGACCTCATTTGGAGTACATTCACAACAAGTTCGATCTATAGTTGTTGGAGAAGGAAAGAGGGTGCAAAATTCAAGGAAGAAGGAGAAAAAGCCTAGTGAAGAAGAGGAAACCCTAGTGAAGAAGTTTGGAGACCATTTTCTCTCTCTTGTGATTCACACGTGCAAAATTCTGGAGTAGCTGGGTCGAAATTCTATCTATGATGCAATGTTGATGCAGTATTGTTGCAGTTGATCTTTGAAGTTTGGAAAGACGGTTTGAGGGTTGTGTTGGTGGATGAGAGAAGTCTTTTGGTCGAAGGTCTTGGTCTATCTCAATTTGATTTACTAGTGGAAGAGTTTGACTGGGTTTTCCCCTATAGAGGGGTTTTAGCCTTGGCTGAGTGCCTATATCTGGTGTCATTGATCTTCATGTTTTGGTTTGATGATCGCTCATTTTAAATAAGATATAAGAACATAAAGAGAATTAATAAAACTACAAGAATATCACAAGTAATTATCAACATAAGAGAATCTTTCTGCCTTTCGGATTTTCTAACATGGTATCAAAGCTAAGGTGAAGGAGGAAAGAAAAAGGCAGCTTGAAGGTCTATTGAAAGAAGGGTTAAGAAGGAAGGAACAAAAAATATCATTAAGGAAAGATCATATAAGAAGAGGAAGGTCTACTTTATATTGATTTTTGGGTAGCATCGGATGTGCTCTAGCTCCAAAACTTTGTGGAGGGGCTAGAGCACATGAGATTTCCAAGACCCAGAAATCGTTTGGAGAAATTCCACCTGGAGCTTAAGTTATTCAAATAATTAATTATTTTAATGGGGACCCTAAGTCTAAACTTAGGGAAATTAAATAATTAAAGTGAATTAATTTAACATGCGGGTGAGAATGTTCTAAGTGATGAGGATCAAGTCTTTTCTAATCTTAGCCGTCGATTAGAGATTAGATCACGATCGTTGATTCGTCAACTGGAAAAGTATTAAAGGAAGGCTTGGGGTCAATTGGAGGATACACACAGTGAGTCTAAGAGATCGAAATCTTCTGATGGAGCAGTGCTCGGATGAAGATCAGATTTGAGTGATTCAGAGAATCAATGAGGGGTAGATGTAGTAATTGGTTGGAGGACCAAGAGTACATAGTAGAGCAGGGGAATAAGAGACGCAAAGGAGGTAGCGCAACAACCAGGAGAGGTGACGCAGGCCCCAGAGAGGGTGACGCAGTCCCACACAGGGTTGACGCAGCGACAACGTAGAGCGTCCGAGGGACAATCCAGAATCAGCTAGAGATCCGGGTTTCTAAGCCGGCAGGGCTAAAACTCAATTTTTGGAGAGGTAGATCAACGCAGAGGAAGGGTGACACAGTGCATTAGCAGACCCACGCAGGCTTACACAGTGGCAACATAGAGATTGCAAAGAGGCAGCTGGGGTTTCACCAAAGTTTGATCTGGATCTGTCGAAACTTGCAGAGTGAGGTAAAACTCACGATTTATCTTTGCTTGCCGAGGTTTTCCCTATTGGGTGAGCCGGATTATGGCACCCTAGATGTACTCAAAATACTACTGCTTAATATATAAACCCTCAGAACTGCTGCACTGTTTTTCCCGCATTGAATTTTTCCGAGGACATTTTTCCGAAAAATTTGTGTGTCCTTTGTCTGTGTGCTCTTCTTATTTTTTAGCACTTGATCTGTATAATTTTTTAGGCTGCAGTGTATTTACATTGATGTTTTCCCGAATTATTCGGAAAATAACTTGTTATTTAAAGAAAAACAAGTAGGAGAAGTAAATCAGATTTACTGCAGTAGGGTTTCTAGTTTAGATTCAGAAATTTTCACACTATCTATATTAAGAAAAGAAGACATGACAATGAAGACTGAACATAAGCTAGAAGGAGCCTCCAACTACAGGGCATGGAAGAAGAGAATGGATCTTATTCTTGCTAAGCATAAAGTTTTGGATTTTGCTCAAGGAAAAGTTAAGAAACCTATAGATGATGCAGGAAAGGAAAAGTACAAGGAAACTGACATCTTGGCCATGAATCTAATAGTAGATGGAGTAAAGGACAGTCTAATCCCATACATATCCAATATAGATTTTGCACAAGAAATGTATGAATCCCTCTCCAAGTTGTTTACCATCAAGAACATTGGTCAGATAACTAGTCTCAAGAATGAACTAAGAACACTAAAGATGACAAAAGATGATACTGTGTCATCATATTTTGTAAGGATATCTAGAATAAGGGATGAACTCCAAGCTATTGGTGAAGTTGTACCAGAGAAAGAACTCGTGATTGTTGCACTACTAGGTCTACCAAAATCTTGGAGCTCTTTCATCAGGAATTAACAGTTGGAAAGATACACTAACCTTTGAACAAATGTGGAATCCATGCAGTCAAGAAGAAGCCCGCATCTCATTAGTGAGAAATAAAAGGAGGATGAAGAAAACAACGCTTCAAATGCCTACTCTGCTCATCACAAGAAAAAGGAAGTATACAAGAAGTTCAAAGGTTGATTTATCAAACATTGAATGTTACAATTGTCATAAGATGGGACACTACACAAGTCAATGTCTTGAAAATCCAAGAAATAAGAAGAGAGAGATAAGATAAGATAAGATAAGATAAGATAATTTTATTAATGTCCAACGAATGACCACAAAAGGTCAATGGGACTATTGGTTACAATGATTATAGCATACTCGTTGGTGGACCAAGCGGTCCCCTTTCTTTATAAGAGCAGGAGAAAGAAAAACTATAAGGAATATAGAAGTAAAAGTCTGGATGACTGGAACATCTTGACAATGAGTTGTGAGGAAGAAGTCCTGGAGGAGAAGGATGAGCCTCCAGAATGGTGGGGAAAGAGACTCCTTCTCCTAGCATCCGAGGTCATTAGAAAAGGACTGAAGGAAGTTTGTCAATGTATGTTGCCCTGAAGAGGAGCTGGACTGCTGCTGCTGTCGTCTGGAAGACTTGGGGCGCCCCCTGGAGGTGGGGAGGTGCCTGGTTCTGGATTGCTGATGGGGTCTAGTGGGACGAGATTCTCGGATCCGCACTGACCTGGATTCATGGTCTATGGATCGATCGGTGGCTCTCTTGGTGCCCTGCGATGCCGAGAGTACTCTGAAGAAGTCGGTGATCCTCTGAGTGATAGCCGAGGCGGACGGGGGTTGGAGTAGAGTCAAGCGGTGTCTGAAGGTCTCCTGGAGGTAAAGAGCCAGGCATATCTGGTTGAGGTATCTAAGGAAGCTGGCTAGGCTCTGGGGCCCCCTGAATAAGCAATAAAAGTGCCCGCGGATCTCATAGTAGACGGGGCATCTGAAGATGAAGTGTGACTCAGTTTCCACTTCCTGTAAGTGACAAAGTTGACAGATCCTCTCCGTCCTGTCAATATGGTGGTCTGTTTCCACCCGAAGCCTGTGCAATCCAACTCTGAGCTGCCCAAGGGGGATCCTGGTGGCATGCATCCAATGTTGGAGGGTATAGGTGGGTCGAGTGATGAGTCCATCTCTGATCTCCAGGAAATGCTCGGCGTAGAAGGCCACCTTTGGGCGTAGGCCGCCCGAAGGATTGACCCATGTAGTCTGAATGTACTGCCTGTAGATGTCTTCCCTGATGATTTTGTTGAGTTCCTGCTGGTTTGGAAGAAGGTGCCCCGGGGCGTTCAGTGAATACTGGAACGGGGGGAGATGATCTGTCTGGATACCGATAAGACCAAGGAGTTCTGTGATCCCGGTGAACCAGCATTTGGTGCGGCCGGTCTGCGTGTGAGCAATGTTCTTCGAGGAGCAATAGGCCAAGTATGGGTACCTGTCTCTCCCCTCTCTCGTGTTTGCCAAGCCACGGATCCGCTGAAGGTAAGAGACTATCCTGAAAATTGCCTCCAGACGGAAGGGCTTAGCTCCGAACTCTGCTAGGATGATGTTATGAGGAACCATTTGCTTGCACCGAATGAAGTGGCGCAAGAGAAGAGTCTGGACTCGCTCAGCCGAGGCCCAATCTGACTCCAGTAGGGAGAGGCCCCAAACTTCCGACCCATACAGTACGGTGGGGCGGATCAAGGTATCCATGATGTTCATCTTGGATGGTATATCCTGGAAGTGGTGGCGGAAGCACTGTCTCTCAAGAAGGGCTAGGGAGCCATATCCTTTGTTTATCCTGGGCTGAAGGGCCGGCCAAAGGCTGAAACGAGGGCTCGAGAACTACACTCCCAAGTCGGTGTGACTGCTGACGACTTCGATTTCTTCTCCCTTGAATAGGAAGCGGAAATTTGAGGTCTTTTTCACCCCATTGAAGATTATGATTTTGGTTTTGCTAAGGTTCACCGTCAAGTGTCGAAGATCACAAAAGGCTACAAGGGTGTCTAGCTGTCTCTGTAGTCCTTCCGGGGAGGAGGCTAGGAGAACAATATTATCTGCAAAAAGTAGGATGGATATCAAGACGTGGTGGAGAAGGCACCCATCTGACTCCTGGATATGCTCTCGGTGGAAAGATTCCAGCTCTTCAATGTAGATCCCAAAAAGAGTGGGGGGAAGCGGGCACCCTTGCTTGACTCCAATAGTGCTTCAGATGAACTCTGACATCCCTCCAACTGTGCGGAGACGGCCAAGAACGGGCTCGTAAAGACGCATAATAGTAGTCAGAAGAGTCGAAGAGATGCCAATCTCTCTCAGCCTCTGAAAAAGGTCCTCCCCTCGGGACCAAATCGAAGGCCTTCTTGAAATCCACAAAGTAGTAGAACACCTTGGAGGACCGGTGCCGGGTCTCCTTGATCATTGCCCAGAGAGTGAAGATATGGTCGGTGGTCTAGTGGTCCGGTTTGAACCAGCTTGGCCCCTGGCCTTGAGATGTTTCTGTTCTAGAAAGCTGGAGAGTCGCTTGTGGAGGGCAGTAGCATACAGCTTGGAGTATGTGTGTCCGACCATGATCATTCTGTAGTTGTTCGGGTTAGAAGTAGACCCTGCTTTATGGATGGGGTAGATAATATGGTGGGACCACCCATCAGGGAAGCCAGCACGAATGACATGGTTGAAAAGATCTGCTAGATAACCAAACAGAGGACGAAGCCCGAGTTTGAAGAATTCTGCCTGGAAGCCTTCTTCGTCGGCGGCTTTGCTGCTGTTTAAAGCCCATATTGCCTCTCTGATATCTTTGTCGGAGAAGAAGTGACAAGTGGTTGGGGGGTAAACAACCTGAATGGGCTGTTGCACAGGGATGTCATACAACTTGGAAGTGTGGGACAACATGGAGGTGGGGTCAAGGTTGGTAGGAGTGGGAGAACGCCTGGAGAGAACGGTGCCCCAAAACTCCTTAGGAGAATGGAGGAGAAGATCAGAAAGAGTCCGTCTCTGGTGAGAGATAAAATGACGTTTTTTGCGGCGAAGGAGGTAGCGGTAGGCAGAACGGATGGTGGGGTATGACAGTAGGAAATGTCTGAAGGTGTGCCGAAGATCCTGGTGCAGAGATTTGCACTCGTAGTCATACCACTTATTCATAGGACATCCTCCTGGTTTAGGGGGGGCGGTGGCGGACCGGGTGGAGGAAGGGAAGGATTGGAGTGCAGCCTCCCAGATTGCAGATGAGAGGCAGTGGTATTTGTCGTTGGCGGAATCAAGAGAGGCGAACTGGGCTTCAGGAGGAAGTGCGTGCTTGAGGGTAGATAAGAAGGCGTCAGGATCGCCTTCCTCGAACCTGAAGAGAGTAAGGGGTGGGCTGTGCGAGGTGGGGGGGGTTTGTGCGGGATGTCGAGCTGAAGTGAAAGTGAGAGAAGTGCATGATCAGCCAGGGGGATAGGTATGATGGAAAAGTTTTGGATGTGAGGGAGGAGATCAGGGCTGGCAAGTGCATAGTCTACCACACTCACACCCCCCCCGTGGGGTCGGCAAGTAAAGAAGTGGGAGGAAGGGAAGCAAGGGAGGCCGTTCAGGATTATCAACTTGTGAGACTCCCCCATCTGCAGAAGGTGTTTCCCGTAGGCTGTGGTGGGAAACAAGCTATCTTCTAATGTTCGGTGCATGGTCAATGAGGTCGGATCTATCCCTCGAGTGCAGAACACGTCTTCTGTACGATCATGGATGGGTATTTGGAGGTCTCTGGTTTGGGCATTAAAGTCCCCCATGATAATGATGTCCCCTACTGCTAAGTATTTGGTAATGTCATAGTACAAGTCTGTGAAGGGATCACCGTCACTGCTATGGATGGCAAAGGATGATGAGATGGGGGGAAAGTAACACACCGCAATATAAATGTCTCTTAGAGGGGGGACACTGGCTTTGACTTGGATCCACATGAATCTGGCGTGATCATCGGTTGCTACGACAAAGATACTGTCTCTGAAGACCATCTCTGGCGAGGCATGCTACTCCTCCAGAACCTCTGACTCCTCCTGAACTCCGTGTCTCCTGCCCGCAAGCTGATGTCCACTGGTATCCTGTGATGTCCGGGAGAGGGCGGACCGGGCTCACGTGTGTTTCGGTAACAAGCAGGATGTCTGCTGAAGCAAGGGCGTCATAAAGTAGGCTGGGTGATGACTAGAAAGAACCATTTCCATTCCAGCAGTGGACCGAGATACTCGTGCCACGTCTCCTCTCTGCTCGGGCTTGTCATTTGGAACTACCAGTTCGAGGGAACCATCCCGGGGGGAAGGAGTCTCGAATAACCGCTCGAAGATTCCTGACGACTGCCCATTTTCCTGCTTGTCTTGCTGCCACAACCTGTTCTGTGGACTGTTTAAGTTCAGCTACCTGCGTTCTTGTGAGGTCCTCATCTAGGAATACCTTGTCTGGGAGGGAGAACAATTTTTGCTTTGCCCGAAGCGCCCAAAGTCTATTCGTGGAGCTACGTAATCGGAGGAAAAGAGTAGAGTCATGCCCCAGCCATGCCCTATCCAGTGTTATATCGGGTATGTCAAGTGTGTCACGAAGAAACCTATGGCCGAGCGAGTGGGGAGCAGAGCCGACAGGAGAATGTGGGCGGGGAGCAGAGCTGCTGGGGCGGGGGCGGGGGGGTGGGGGGGGCCTGGGCTGCGTTTGCGTGTAATATCCCCAACGGGAAATAACAATAATACACAACAAAATAACAAGCAACTATATAGAACAAAATGCCAGAACTAGAATACGGAACAAATACACATAAAATGCCAGAACACTAAGCCATTTTATTAATCTGAGAATACATGTATATGGGTACAATGATAATCAGAATGAGTGCACCTATCCTTGCTCTAGGCAAGTGGAGACCCTCTCAGAATAAGAAATGGCTGCAACAGAGACTGCGTCCTAGCTAACTGGAGAAAACTGCCGTAGAAAACTGCTGCTGCAATGTACTGGAACTAGGGGCTGATCCCCACACCGGAATGGGCTGAAAACTGGAAGACTGGCTGTACTCAACCCTCCAGACAAAACCCAGAAATCGTGAAGCAAGTGCTCCACCTCCGAAAATCCACCAAATAACCCTCCTCAGTGAAAACGCTGTCTCTCCCAGGAACAGCGCAGTAGCTCAAGAAATACGCTGAGAAAAGGGGCTGAATCCTCCTGCAAAACCTCCAGATGAAATGGCAACCTCCTCAAGGCTAGAAAACGCTGAACCCACTGCCAAATCACCCCACAATAACGCTGCTCAACCAAGACTGCGTCCTCCTTGCAGAAACTGCGTCCTCTCTCCTGGACTGCGCAGTCACTCAAGGGGCAGCTCCTATGCAAAACGTCCACCAGAAATCCACTGCAAATCAGCAACTGAAACTGAAGGAAAAACCTTGCTCAAGCAGGCACTCGAAGTCCCCCGGAGCCAAGGGCGAGATCTCCGACCGGAGACACTCAGTTCGCACTAAACAGTGCTGCAGACCGACTAAACAACCGGCGTGCTGAAGTAGACAGAAGTCTAGCTCTCAATATCAATATCATATCAACAATGCCAAATGGAGTGAAAACCCCACCTTTTATAGTGCTAGCTCCCTCAAAAAACCTAACTGCGTCCTTGACCTCCTCCTTGAAGAATAAGAAATGGCTGCAACAGAGACTGCGTCCTAGCTAACTGGAGAAAAACTATAGTAAAATCGTCGCTGCAACAAATTGAACTAGGGGTCGATCCCCACAATCGAATGGGCCGGAACGGAAGACCGGGCCGTACTCAACCCTCCGGACAAAACCCAGAAATCGTGAGGCAAATGCTCCACCTCCGAAAATCCACCCAATAAACCCCCTCCAGAGAAAACGCTGTCTCTCCCAGGAACAGCGCAGAAGCCCAAGAAAACGCTGTGAAAAGGGGCCCAAACTCTCCTGCAAAACCTCCGACTGAAATCACAACCTCCCAATGCTGGAAAACGCTGAAACCACAGCCAAACCACCTCACAACAACGCTGCACAACAATGACTGCGTCCTCCCTGACTGAAACTGCGTCCTCCCTGACTGAAACTGCGTCCTCTCTCCTAGACTGCGCAGTCACTCAAGAACTAGAATATGGAACAAGTACACATAAAATACCAGAACGCTAAGCCATTTTATTAATCTGAGAATACATATATGGGTACAAGAGATAATCATAATGAGTGCACCTATCCTTGCTCTAGGCAAGTGAAGACCCTCTCAGAATAAGAAATGGCTACAATAGAGACTGCGTCCTAGCTGCTGGAGAAAACTGCCGTAGAAAGCTGCTGCTGCAATGTACTGGAACTAGGGTCTGATCCCCTCACCGGAATGAGCTGAAAATCGGAAGGCTGTCTGTACTCACCACTGCGGACAAAACCCAGAAACCGTGAAGCAAATGCTCCACCTCCGAAAATCCACCAATGAAGCCCTCCTTAATGAGAACGCTGTCTCTCCCAGGAACAACGCAGAAGCTCAAGAAATATGGTGAGAAAGGGGCCTAAATCCTTCTGCACACCCTCCGCCTGAATCAACAATCTCCCCAAGGCTGAAATACGCTGAAGCCACCACAAAATCACCCACAACAGCGCTGCTCAAACACTGACTGCGTCCTCCCTCCTGAAACTGCGTCCTCTCTCCTGGACTACGCAGTCACTCTAAGAGGCCAGCCCCTCTGCAAAACCTCCACCAAAATCCCCTGCAAATCAACTGCTGAAACTGAAGGAAATACCTTGCCCGAGCAGGCACTCGAAGTCCCCCGGGGCCAAGGGCGAGATCTTCGACCGGAGACACTCAGTTCGCACTAAACAGTGCTGCAGACCGACTAAACAACCGGCGTGCTGAAGTAGACAGAAGTCTAGCTCTCAATATCATCAACATATCAATAATGCCAAATGGAGTGAAACCCCCACCTTTTATAGTGCTAGCTCCCTCAAAAACCCTAACTGCGTGCTTGACCTCCTCCTTGACCTGCGCAGTTACCTTAGGAGCCTACGTGAGGCCTCTCTCATGTGTGTGTGGACCCCCAAGGCTTTCCCTTTTAAGTTATAACGTTCATCTACTAGGAAGCACTTTATTTTATTAAAGTGAGTTGA
>CM076580.1:1811335844-1811495560 GCA_034641835.2 Pinus albicaulis | reverse complement strand
AATTATAGTTCTATGGAAAAGCAAGCTTATGCCTTGGTCAAATCTCTTAATCATTTCAGGAATTATGTGGGATATTCAAAAGTAATTGATTTTTTCCCACATTCCGCAATTAAAAATATATTAACTCAAATTGATTTCTTAGGTACTCGAGCGAGATGGGTCTCACGAAGATTCAAGAGTATGATTTGGAGATCAAACCCACTAAGCTTATCAAGGGCCAGGGGTTGGCTCAGATTTTGACCAAAGGTAATGAGAAGGATTTGGGATTGATTTGTCAGAATAATTCATCGAAAGTTTCAAATTCACTTGAGCTTCAAAGGTTAGGAGAACTTGAATGGTATAAGGACATCATTTATTGTTTGTTGAATCTTACATGTCCTAACCATTTAGTTGCTCATAGGAGAAGAGCTCTAAGATTAAAAGCAACTAAGTATTGCATCATGAAAGATGGTCTTGTTAATTTGGAAGCTCAGTGACAAATTCCAACCATAAGACGAGATTCCTCTTTCCCAGAGGACCAACTTTGACTATTGAAGCACTCAATTTGGACAAGGAAAGTGTATTTTTGAATTAAAGGCCACGCGTGCATATTTGATGTAATATTCCTAATTAGCAACAGCTAATTGGAATATTCGATTTTTGTATAGTTTTGCCGACTATAGTTTATTAATAAATAAAAGTGAGAAGAGGGGTCTAACTCACTTAAGTAAAATAAAGTATCTCCCTAAGCGCTAACGTTATAATATGAGAAACAAGAGTCAACTTTGCAGTAGAGAGGGGGGCCACGTGGCGCCTCTATTTCACTTGTAATTGGGAGGGCTGCGTGGAGAGGGAGACTGCGTTAGGAGTTTGGAGAGGAGGCGAGCGTATAAAAAAGGTGGGGAGAATTTCTCATTTATTATTCTTGTTGTTGATGATATTTGAGCTAGACTGTCTTCTTGAGCTGCGTTTGGTATTTGCACAGTGCACGGCAGCTGTTTGAGTGCGTTGTCTCGGCCGATCTCACCCTTAGCCCGGCGGGACCCTGCTGAGGTGGGTCATTTCTTGAGTCTTTAGCGAATTTGGGACAGGAGGAGACTGAGCTTTTCTTCGAGAAGCTGGGCTTCTCTTGTGTGCGCGTCCACAGGAGAGGGCGCGGTTCTACACTAGTGTTAAGATGCGGGGGCGGAGTTTTAGTTGATATCTGATGAAGGATCGATCACTTTACTAGTAAGGAGGTTTCGAGAGTTTGTAACCCCATTCGGCGATTATCATTTGGCATGCGCAGCGAGCCTTGGGCTGTATTCCTTGAAGGAGACTACAGTGATTTTGAGCTTACCATTTTTGATATGGTTACCGGGACATCGGGGTGGCTGAGTACGAGTGATCATGATGCAGACCGTCAGGCAAGAGGACTCGACCCCTAGTTTTCGATCCCAATCAGCCGGCCAACGATTTTACGGCATATTTCCGACGGAGTTTGGGGGCCTTGATTTCTTAAAGCGACGATTTTTACTGTATTTACGGGAGATTATCACTTTGCCTTCGAAACGAAGGGCTTAGGTGGCATCATTCGATCATCTGTTTCTTTATATTCTCAGATTAATAAAATGGCTTAGCATTCCCGGCATTTTTATGAGTATTTGCTTTATGTTCTATTTCTGGCATTTTCTATATTGTCGTATGCTTGTATTGCTGTCTATTTCCCTTTCGGGATATTACAAAACCTCCTAAGAAAGTTAATCTTTCCAAGGAAGGACTAAAGGGATTTATTATTATGAAGCAGAGAAATCTTATGAATGGCCTTAACTCTTTCAGGATCTATCTTGATCCCATCCTTAGAAATGATGTGACCAAGTAATTTACCCTCAATTACTCCAAATACAGACTTAGTAGGATTGAAGGAAATCCCAAACTCTTTTCACCTATTAAAAATCTGCCTGAGATGATCTATATGACTAATTCCATCCCTTGAAAACACTGTAAGATCATCTTGATAAATCACAATAATTTTACGAATTAAACCCTTAAAGACATAATTCATAGCCATTTGGAAAGTTGCTCCAACGTTGGTCAACCCAAAAGGAATTATGATGTACTCAAATGTTCCCCATTGTGTGGTGAGAGTTGTCTTATGTATATCTTCCTTTTTCACCCAGGCTTGTTTGTGTTAACTACTGAAGTGCACTTGAAGACTCCGTACCCAAGGATATGTCAGAGCATTCCTCCTCTTACAGAGTTCCATATTTCATTAGGGCTTCTAAGCCTCTTTCCTTCTCTCTTTCTTTATTCAGTTCTTAGATTCCACAACCCTACGAGGATATTGTATAAATGTCACTAGCATGATGAATAAAGCTATGTAACAGACCTAGGATGTTGAGACTCAATCAACAAGCGAGTACACCTTGGAGTGTTTGTTTTTACTTGGTTAATTATTTCCACTTTTGACCGACAAATAATTTTCTAGGTTTTTTTCACTCATCGAATACCCCAAAGCTAGGGTGACGGCCTGAAGATCGTGCTTTAAGTCCATCTTAGTATCTAGTGTCAATGTATATTACCATGCTACGTTATCTCTGAAATTTCACAGAATTTGACTAGGTCTAAGTAGGATTTTTAAATAATTAAAAATTTCTTGCAAAACGAGATTTTTTAAAGTATTTTCTATGTAATGATGTAAATAAGTGGTCCTGAGAAATGTTTGGGGCGTGTGTTTACTCGAAATTCATCTTCAGAGGCATAGCATTATCCTAAGACCCACTTTTGTTAGAAAATGGATAATGGCAGCTTATTAATCTTATTTCCTTAACCTTAATACTTGCTTGTGAAATTATTAGCTTTTTTGTGTTCTTTTAGTTAGATCTTACATCAAACAAATATCAAGAACATAAACTGCAACAATAGAGGACACAAATATTAGGCTCTCAGTCAAGGAAAACCCCCTCCAAGGGGAAAAGTCGAAAACTCTTCTCTTCTTAGAATCTGCTTCAAATGAGAGACAAAGACCCAAACCCTAGACTAGTCCTTCTCCTAGTACCAAGTCAACCCTTCCTTAAGTCATTCCTTGATTCTGCACCAAACCGCTACACATTGCGACTTCGACCTGCCAACTTCGATACTGCAACTCATCCTGCAACTTTGAACTTGCAATTTTGGCCTTGCAACTTCCTCAGAAACACTAATCCAACATCCTTCTGAGACCTTCCTAGAGCAAGACACCTGTCATGTCCCCAATTAATAATTTTGTTAAGGGAGATTCTCAATTTTGGAATTTTGGTGAATAATAAATATTCTTGGCAAATAAACTTAGGAAACTGGGTTATGAGGGCTCAATATAATTTTTGGAGAAGAAGGAAGGCCAAACATAGGAGAAAAGAAAAATTGAAGTGAAGATAAGTTGTGGAGGTTACCGAAATGGAATTGAACCAAGGGAAGAATCAAACCATGGTATCAAAGCATAGTGTGTGAGAAATCGACCCATGGTATGAGGAAGGGAAAGTAACAATAAAAGGAAGGCTAGAGCCTCATTTTGATGATTTTATCTTGGCATTTCATTTTCAGAATTTGGAGAATTTTCTTGAGCTGCTTAGCCAAGTCAACCAGTGTTGTTTAGCACAAGGAATTTACAAGCAAAAATTCCAACTCTTCTTCAGTGAACTTCAAGTGTCACTCTAGAAGAGATTTTTTTTAGCAGAGTTTGGTATTTGTGGGCCAATTTGTAGTGATCATTCAACTTGTGTGAGTTCCAGGAGGACGCAGTTGTGGAATACGTGGTATTTTGGAAAGCAGGTATTTGGTGGATTCCAGGGTTAGATTTTGCAGGAAATTTATTTAGTGAGGGCGAGTATTCTTGGATATTTTCAGAGGCCGAGAACACTGCTATCAGGAGGGCTGAAGGTTTTTCTAGGCCATCTTCAGTGCATAAATTGAAGTGGAGAATTTGTGCAGTTGTTATGCTGAGATTTCTTGTTCATTTCTGAAGGGGAAATTTGAGTAGCCGAGGGAGGAAAAACCACTGGTGGTTATCGCGCGCATCCGAAGTGGTAAGTGGTTTTGAACGGATCGAATGCGATCCAGTAAGAAGATGTCACGTCAAGGAAAGAGAAAGAGGCGAAACTACCCATTTCGCATAAAAATGAAAATATTAAGCGTGGGCAACTTTATTTGCGATATTGATTATTCACCGTTGGATCGAGAAAGGTTTATACGAATGGTCAAGATCTGATCTGGAAGTTGCATCGGGATTGGAGTGGGGCCGGGGTTTTGATATATGCGGGATGGGTTTTAACTTTATAAATAAAACATTTATTAAAGTTAAACTTTGGGTTATACGATGGTAAGGGGGTAATGTCATATAAGTTTTAATTAAAAGTTAAAACATTACACAATGTTTCAACCAATATATAGGCGCGCGTTTAATATATGGTTTTTTAAACGTTTTGACAATTTTTTAATAACCATGGGGGGCGGGGATTTAGTTTATAGATGCTTTTTAAACCAATGGGAATAAGGGCGGGTTTTATTTCTTCATGTGGGATATTTTAACATTGGTTTAAACATTAAATAGTGGGTTTTTTGGGGTTATTTAATAAAATGATTTAATAATATACGGGAAGGGTATAGCTTCGGGATTTAATAATAAATTAGAAATTAATATGAAATAAAGGGGTAACGTATATAATGAATAAAAATACATGTTTTAACACTAAGTAAGTGTAAAAGATAGACAAATAAGCATATTTTTGTCCCTTTTTGGTTTTTCACACTTAAACTTAGGATAAAATGCATTTTATGGGTTTTTGAGTGATTTTGAATGGAAATGAAATTACTTATTTAGGGTTTTTACTTTTACTAAGAAAAAATGGGTTTTTACTTGGGAAAAGGGATCATGAGTGTGGATGAAGGGTAAATGTTGATGAATATGGGTTTTGTGTAGGAATTCAATATTTTTAACTAATTAGTTATCGAGCCTTGGGTTGGGTCCCAACAGAAGTCAGAGAAATGCTCCGGGCCTTTTTAACTGAAGGTTTAGAATACTGAATAATTGTGGAGGAAGGGAAATTAGTAATTTTTGCCCGATGATGCTTTATTACATGCTTGCACAACTGCTTTCTACCTACCCATCATTATTTCTAACATTTTTACTTCATTTTCATGGGTGCATTTAGGCTTGCAACCCAAAATCAATTTTCTTTTTAAAGCATAAAAGCTATCTAAGTCTAACCTTATTTCATCCGAGGGCTCAGATTAAATTGTTGAGCTTCTCATTTATTCTCTAACTATCTACTGATTTGTCAAGTTTAAACTGTTTGACATATCTTTATTCTCTATCTAAAACGTGAAATTCAAAGCATGAAAAGTTAAGATTAAATTGTTTAACTGATCATGGATTATGGCATTTATTGACAATCTGCACATAATCATTATTTTGCAGTAAAAGTAAATAGTATTGGCATTTTGACTTGCTCACTTTCAGGTCTTATTTTTATCTCTTTTTTCTCTTTTGGGGTCTATTCATTTTCCAAGTCCTTTGATCTTTCTTTTAGGACTTTTACCCTCTTTTCATTTTTTTATTATTTTTTCAAATATGGGAAAACAACTTGCAGAAAGCAAGGTATGTACATATTTACAAGACTATCAAAGTCAATTAAAAAATTATGAATCCTATTACTATAGGACCCTAACAACCTCCAGGGAAACCACATTATAGGAACGATAGGCATATCCTTGGGTGTAGCTCACACAATATCGATGGGGATGTTGATGAGCATCATTTGATGATATCCACGAGAACTTGCACGGCTGTCTCATTGCCACATTTTTGCAGGCACATCGGAGTTGGATGTTGTCCCTCGATGCCTTCATCGCAAGAAACAAGATGCGGGAGGCTTACTCGATACAATTAGTTGGGACACAGAGTATCCAAAGAGAGATTTCTCAACTGTGGCATTTGATCAAGGCATGAGCTGATAGGTACAAGCTTGGGGAGTACATGGTTTGCTGCAGAGGTAGTGTATGCTCCAACTCTGAGTTCACACTTAGGGAGGTAGGAGTAGAGCAGTGTGGTCTAGTAGGAGCAGAGCAGTTTGTCATACGCAATACAAATTCTTAATGTTGGGTGCCCATCCATTGGATTCATACTAGGGTCAGAGATGAGGCATATAGGGGTCCCAAAACCCAACAGCATGTCACAACAAGAAGAAGTGAGGATTGGGAGTTATGGACTTCTAGTACGGTTATGGGATCCAGGGATCCAGTTGATTGGTGGGACACTCCATTACTTAGTGAGTACAGTCAGGATAACAGGTGATCCGATTCATTATCAGGTTGACACATGGGGGATCATCGAGGTCTTCATCATATTGCGAGGCAGGTGGTTTTTCAGGATTGGGGCCAACCATGGAGTGATAGGCGCGAGCGTTGCTGAGTCACCTTGGCAGGTTGAGCTTAGCGTCGATCAATTCATATATTATGGCTGAGATTTACAAGAGAGGAGTTTTTGGTATGAGCATAATAGGTAGCTAGTCATGATCAGAGTGTTGCAGGGTCAACATGACGGTTTCTTTCTGCGATGGGCATGGGACCCTGACATCATAATACTTGACAACTCAATGACCTTTAGGGATGCGCTGGCTACTATAGGAGGAGATCACTAGGATCTTCCCTGGAGATTTAGTGACTCACTGATAGCATGGGAGACTTCCTCAGCATGGCAGGTTGGTCAACAGGAGTATACAAGGGGAAGTTCATGCAGGAGAGACTTTATCCCCACAAGGATTGTGTTGTGTCTCCAGGAGTTTACTCTTAGAGAGCATGAAGTGGACTACTCGGTAAGGAAACTTCATGGGGAGTTAGACAAAGTCCTACATTATCATGATGCTCTACTTATTGATAGTATGTAGAGGGCTTCTGGTACATGTATTTGGTTGGACAACGAATGGAGCAAGGTGTGCTTCATATTGATTAGGATTCAGGATGGCTTGGGATCCTGGTATCGAGGGATTCTTTCATGTCAGGACAATGCTGAGATTGGGGATGAATTAGTGGCACGTTTGGGACCCTGGTATTATTAGTGATTATAGTAGTGATTAGCAGTAAAAGAGGGCACTTGTTCAGGCATTTCTTGAGAACAAGCAATTTTTGGTGGGAGGACTGTCATGTCTCCAATTAATAATTCTGTTAAGGGAAATTCTCAATTTTGCAATTTTGACGAATAATAAATATTTTTGGCAAATAAACATAGGAAAATGGGTTATGAGGGCTCAATATAATTTTTGGAGAGAAAAGAAGGCCAAACTTAGGAGAAATGAAAAGCTAAAGTGAAGATAAGTTGTGGAGGTTACCAAAATGGAAATCGAACCATGGGAAGGAATCAAACCATGGTATCAAAGCTTAGGGTGAGAGAAATTGATCCATGGCATGAGGAAGGGAAAGCAACAATAAAAGAAAGGCTAGAGCCTCATTTTGATTATTCTCTCTTGGCATTTCATTGTCAGAATTTGGAGGGTTTGCTTGAGCTGCTTAGCCAAGTCAATCAATGCTGTTTAGCACAAGGAATTTCCAACTGGAAATTCCAACTCTTCTTCAGTGAACTCCTAGTGTCACTCTAGAAGAGAATTTTTTGAGCATATTTTGGTATTTGTTGGCCGATTTGCAGAGATCTTTCGGCTTGTGCGAGTTCCAAGAGGACGCAGTTGTGACATTCGTGGTATTTTGGAGAGCAGGTATTTTGTGGATTTTGGGGCTGATATTTTGCAAGAAATTTCTTGAGTGGAGGGCGAGTATTCTTGGCAATATTCAGAGGCCGAGAACACTGCTATCAGGAGGGTCGAATTTTTGTCACCAGGGCCTGCGCAAGGGTTTTTCTAGGCCATATTCAGCGCAACAATTGAAGTGGAGAATTTGTGCATGAGTTGTGTTGAGATTTCTTGTTCATTTCCAGAGGAATTTTGCAAGGGAAATTCTAACAACTGAGGGAGGAAATTGGAGCTAAAATGTAGTAGATATTCTACGTAGGATGTGGAACCCATTTGCTAGGAATTTCATCCAAATTTGGGTGTTCTGGGTTAGCTGGAATAATCCCAAACGATTTTTGGGTTTTGTTGGTCAAGGTATGAGGAGTCTATAGTTAAAATTATAGAATTTTTCGAGCAGTAATCGGGCCAGAATCATACATTCTTATAGTAGGGCGTATTGCTAGTTAGCTGAGCAGTTTGCATCACATTGTGGGTTTCATTTTGGTTTGGAGTTAGGCCAAACCTTTTCTTGGTTATAGGAGAGGACAGGGTTGCAGGGAAGCGTCCCCCCCCCCTCGTTCCCCTTTCCGAAACGCGCTCTGTGCGGGAGCGTTTTGGGAGCGTTCGGAAACGCGCTCCCGAAAACGCTTCCTGAGGGGAGCGTTTTCGGGAGCGCATTTTCGAACCTGTTAAAACGCTCCCTGCCTTTTCGGGAGTGTTTCCGGAAACGCTCGGGAGCGAACGCTCCTCGGAACAAAAAACGCTTCCTGCTGGGCGGAAATTTTTTTCAATGAAAAAAACGATTTGTGTAGGGCCAGAAATGGGTTTTAGGGCTGATGTGGAGGTAAGGGAAGCATTGACATTTCATGGTAATGTTAAATTCTTAAAGTAAAAGTGCCTTTTACTTAAATTTTTAACATTACCATGAAATGAATCAGGATGTTTAAGAGTGGTTTCGACCTCATTGGATTTCATATGGAGAAACTAGAATTTTAGGTTTCACTCAAAATTCAGCAAACTTAATGGTTTTCAGGGTTTCATGGTTTGGGAATTTGCAATGTTTCCATTTGATTCTATCATGTGTAAGGGTATGATATTGGCATTTGATCAAGAGCATGAAGTCCTTTAAGAACCTTGATGTACCCTTCAATCAAAGGAAAACCACTGGTTAGGCATGCTAATATTTTTCTACCGCATTTTAAGGTTGAGGAGATGAACCCTTCACTCAAGCCAAAATCATTGGTTAGGCATGTTAAACTTTTTCAATTTCTATCATGTTATAAGGTTGAGAAATCCAAGTCTGAAGACTTTGAGCTAGATGATGTTTATGTATCTCTTGTTGATGATCCCATTTCTAGTAGCGATGAATCAATGACGAGTTTCATGAGAGACCATGTTGCTCAGTGATTTGTAGTTTTGATGTCTATTTTTGCTACTACTACTACTACTAAAGTTGTAGAGGAGTTTTAGGAGTCCTCAAAGTTTGAGCCATATTATTTATGTAGCTCATGTTGATGATCCCTTGCCTAGTAGTGGTGATGATTTTGATCATGATGAGGAGTGATCATGTTGTTGATCACTAATATGTAGTCTTGTATTAGGCCAATGGCCTCATAGCTTGTAGCATTGTTTTTGGACTTTATGGGCCATTTGGAGCCTCATTGCTTATGTATTTTTCGATGATATGTATTGCACTCAGTGCCATTTCGATATATTCACCTTTTCATGGTATATAAATGAGCAAACTTTGCATATTTTGTCTCTATTAGCTTGGAATCATGGTTGAAAATCTTAAAAATAGTTTTTTTTTATTAAAAAATAATTATTTAATGTATTTTTTTAAAAACCGGTTCATTGAGATCTGACCGCTCCCGGTTAGACCGGTTCCGGTTAGAAACCCAGTTCATTAGGTCCACCGGTTCCGGTTTTAATAACTATGCTCACACAAATCCAGAAGTACAAGAGGGGTACATGAAGGCATTGGACAAGTTGGTACCTGACAGGGAGGAGTGTGCTAGATTGCGCCTTGAATTAGGCAAATACTTCAGTTGCATTGCTAACTTTGGTTCTTTCCATGCAATGGAAGACGGGGACATATTTGATGCTATCACATGGTGGGAAGCATATGGCGGCATGGGACTTTTGCCAAAGTTGGCTAAAAAAGTTCTCTCACGGGTTGTGAACACTTCTTCTGCAGAGAGGTGTTGGAGAACCTATAGCTTCATACACAATGTGAGAAGAAACAGGCTGAATGAAAACCGAGCTGAAAGCTTGGTTTATGTGCATTACAACTTGAGGTTGTTGAGCCATTACTGTGATCGGGCAAATGAGGATCAATCATACAGAGTCTAGGACAACAACCCAGAGGATGATAATTTGGAGGACGGCACGGTACATATGGAAGAATTGGAAGCAGAACTTTTTAGGGATGATGATGAAGCATCAGCAGCACCGCCACACACAGGGCTAGTCCCACCATTTACTGGTAGCAGTGCAGGTGCCAGTGCCAGTTCTCGATATCACACTATTGTTCCTTTGCAGATCCGGCCTCCACCTTCTAGTCATGGTTGTGGTACTCCTGAGAGTACTAGAAGACCACCATTTCCTCGTGGCTCGCACAAATTAGACATTTCTCGTGGGTGTGGCAAGGGACCAGCCAATAGATAAAATAGATTTGTTGTTTACTAGTCTTTTCTAATTGTTGTTGACAGTTGAACAGTTGAAACTTGACTCTTTCATATATTTAATGACAATTTAAGTTTGAAGTTTGAATTTGAAAGGTGAAACTTTGAAATTGGCATTTATAAGTTTACAAGTCATTATGAATTATGAATATGATGCTTCATGAAAGTTATATGGTGATCAATGAATCAATGATGATAAATGTTATATAATATCAATGATGATAAATGTTAAATATTGAATTTTGAAATCAATGAATCAATGATGATAAACGATATATATCAATGATGATAAATGTTATATATTGAAATTTGAAATCAATGAATCAATGACGATAAATGTTATATATCAATGATGATAAATGTATATTGAATTTTGAAATCAATGAATCAATGATGATAATTGTTAGATATTGAAATTTGAAATCAATGATGATAAATGTTATATATCAATGATGATAAATGTTATATATTGAATTTTGAAAGCTTGAAACCTTCAGATTGATGATTTGCGAGACTCAAGAGTCAATATATTGTATGCTTCCAACTCGTGGGCGTGGTTGATGAAGATTATAACTTCTAGATGATTGATGTTATATGATTCAATCTATGTTTTTATGTTTTTTATGTCTAATTCATCATTCTACATGTTTTTGTTGACATATATGCATCAAAATATAATATATATATATATATATATATATAAACGCTCCCAAAAACGCTCCGGACCGGAAGCTTCTAAAAATGGCGCTCCCCGCTCTCGCTCCCGCTTCCGCTCCCAAGTAACCTTGGGAGAGGAGTCTGTGGTTGCAATTTAGATCGACCCAGGCATTATTGAGGTCATAATTTCAGTTTCCTTTTAGTGGCAGTTAGTAGAATTTATGGGCAGTGCGCAGATTTTGTGGGAGCCATTTCTAGCAGTTGGATTAGTGAGATCTCAATTGGGGTTTGCCTAGATGACATAGAAAGCCCTGGTTCTATTATTCCTTGCCGTTTATGTACTCATATTTCTACATTAATAAAATGGCTCAGTTTCTTGTGTATTTGGATGTGCATGTTTGGAATTTGTTTATTCTTGCTGCTTCCTTGTACATGTCTCTGTTATTTGCTGTAAATTTCATTTTGGACCATTACAACAACTCTGCCCAAGTTTAATGAGGTTTGGACAAAGTATTCCTTATTCTAGCTACAAGTTACTGCACTTTTGCAGCACATAAACCCTAGACTTTCGCACGTGTGAGAGAGATAGAGCCCAAAAGCAAGAGATTTCGTCCTTCCAGCTTCTCCTTGACTTTCACTCTTCTTCTTCTTTCTTCTCAACTATAGATTGAACTCTTTCTTGTGATATCGAACTTGTGAGCACATGTTTCCCAAATGAAATCGAACTGCTCCTTTACATAGCCACCTCAAGGGGTCGAATTCCCTCCTTTAGGACAACTTGATGATTCCAGGGCCGACTTTACTCTTGGATATTCAAGGACTTTCTAGATTAAAAAATAATTCTTTTTACAATTACAAATTGCCTGGAATGGTCTTATAAACATGACGTTGACTCCATTGATTCATGACGATGAATCCTAAGACCTAACAAACCCTAGAAGCATGAAGAGCATGCTTTTACCTAGAAGACCATTAATAATGAGCATGAAACCCATGCTTCAATAATAATAAATTTTCTTTCTTCTATTCTTGTTTGTTACATAGGATACATATTGAAATGAGTACAACAATTATGAAGATCAAAACTAGTTACATTTCTCAACACTCCCTCATAACTAGGGAGGTATTCATAATTGTACAGCCAGTACAACATCATATCTCACACTGAAGAGTTCTCAAGAAGACTCTGATTGATATGCCATACTATAAGCATCATCATCATGGTCAACACTGTCTCCGAGGCCTAACTGGACAAGATCTATTTTAATCAAGAGCATTATGCTGGGAGGCTTTACCTGTGATACCACTTTACCTCTACCAGGTACATACCCCATCCAAATGTCTACAAGGTATGTCCTTTTGGGACTATTTTTATCTTGGATCTCTAATCTCGAGTCCTCAAAGAATATCGGCTCTCTTCGACCACTCTTCTCTTGGATACTTGTCACATCCTGAAAGAGTGTCGGTCCCTTTCCTTTCTTGGATTCTTTATCCTCAAGGAAACCACAAATGCTTATCCAATCCTTCACCATTCTCTCTACATCACCTGAAGAGGAGAATGCACATGTGATGTCCAACATCACTCCCTCTCAACTAGAGAGGACATCCTTATTCTCCTTTAATCTTGAGAATAAAACCTTGCTCCTATACAAGGAGACTCCTTTACTCACTCTCAAAACCAGTGGAGATCTAGACTTCCTTTCTATTTGGGAAATCATCATCACAAGCCTTACAACTTGTATTCATAAGAGTATCAACTACCAGTTTTCCATAGCTTCTCGACTCCCTCTTTCCTTTGTTTCATCGAGCTCTCTTTCTTTCAAGGTATCATGGAGCCACCTTCTCTCTTCGATCTTATGATAGGTTCCAGGCCACTTTCTTCTTTGATATGAAGGAGTTACATTGAGCCTTCCCAAACTTCAAGTTGATTATAGCTTCTTCTTGAAAGTGATCTTCCTTTGACCTTCAGGTTATCTTCTCACACCGCTACCTTTCAATCTCAAGATGTCCATATATTGACTTCACAATTGCCAGGTACCGGATATTGATCTTCCCTCAGTATCCTTTATCAATACAGTTGAACTTGCCTCAATTGCCATCATACATTCCTGCAACATTCTTCTAGGTAGCAAAAATAATATGTTAACCAGATAACCAACAATTAAAATTAGACTTACCTCATCATGATGACTTTTTTGTACTGTCAACATCCTCATAGACCATCTCCAATTGAAACTTCCTTCATGCATCAGAGTGCCCAAGGATCGAACTTGATTACCAAGTTACACCTTTTCTTCCGGAGACTATATTGGATGTTAATCATTATCTTACATATTCTAGAGAGAGTCTCAATCTTTATACATTCTTAAGTAAGTCAAATCTTATTCTTTTTGAGCATAATATATATCCATATACCTAAGCATATTCAAATTTCTTTCCACAAGATTCTACACATATGAATGTTATTGAAAGTTTTTATATCTAGCATGCATTCCTATGCTTTCATTTGATCATCTATCTATTCATATATTTCACAAAGAGCTTGCATCTTGACCCATTACATTCTTTCATCCCTTTACTAGTATTCATTCCACATTACATGGAATGTCTACAAACTTTGTCATGATGCTTTTCCCAAAGACCTTCCAAAATGATGGTCTTTCCTGAATCATGATGATTCAACTAAGCAGGATGACAACCTCTAACATAATGTTAGACAATATTTGGGTGATCAATATGCAATATGGTTTAGTTGTCTCTCTATCTAGATGATCTCTTCAAAGCAACTTAATCATGTAAATTCTAGACATGCTACTATTATATGCTTCTTTTTGTGATACTCTACATAATGCAGACTATCCTAAAGGAAAGAACAACCTTCATAGAGAACATGATAGTCAATGAACCTTCTTTAGTAGTAAGTATCCTTCACTTCTTCCTTCTTTGCCTTCTTCTTAGGTTCTCCCATTGCTTCGGTTACATGAGTTTTAGTTCTTTCCTTTCTCATTTTGTTTTGCTTGTTCGGGAAGTCCCTCTTATAGTGTCCAAATTCATTGCATCCAAAACATTGCACTTTGGACATGCCTTTCTTCTTGGAATTGCCAAATTTTCCCTTCTTCAGCTTCTTGACTCGGGCTAGAAAGGCTTGAGATTTCTCATTTGGTCCAGTATCATCCTTGACCTTGATCCTTGATTCTTCCAATATGCACTGCACCCACAACTCATCGAAGGGAGTTGAATCCTTTTTGGAGTAGATGCTTGTAACTTGTTGCAAAGCTGCTCCATTCTGGTGGCAATGCATTTAGTACACAGATGGTTACTTCAGAATCAGTGATTGGTTCCCCAAGTCCTTGCAGATGGTCTCTTAGTTGAGAGACTCTCATGAGGAAGGATGCCCCATCCTCATCCTTTGATTTCTTCATTCTGGCATACCACCTACCATTGCAAACAACATGACGAGTACTATCAGATGATGATGGTCTAGCATGCATTCTCATTATCATATGCCATAACAAGAGCGGGGAAAGTGGGGCTTCATGGCTTTGCTATGGGCTTCCAGTCCTTTCTTCTAGAGATACTTGTCCATTGGTACTTCCAATTAATGCAAACCATGGACCTATATTAAAAACATTCAAGACTTTCCTTCTTTTCTTCATGCTTCCTCTAAGGATGCGCTCTTCATGCTGATCATCAATGACCGACTTTGACATCAATTGTTAGCCTCTCTCATAAAACAATAATAAATCCAAAAATAAAATAAATAAAATAAATAAATTAAATATTAAAATTTAGGAATTTATGCCTAACTCTTTAGATTGGGTTGTTCCTCTAAGATAGGAGTTAGTTTAGGTAGCTCCTATATTGGTGTGTGTTTGGTTGAGAAATTATCTCAACCAAGGTGTCCAAGATAGCACGCACTATCTTGAGACATTGTCTCCTCATCTATTTAATTGTAACACTACATTCTTTTAATAATGAGAAAATATGTGAGGAAGCCGTGAGGCTGAAGCCTTTTCCGCCTATGTTTTGTCTCTAGTTTGTTATGTGTGTTTTCTGTATTTTATTAGTGATTTCATTTCCATTATGTGGTATCAGAGCACTAGAGAAGAGCGAAGAGACACCTCTCTGTGTTAGTCGTAGAGTAGCCAAATCAAGTTTTATCACAGCAAAAAGACCAAACTGAAGATACACTCTAGGCTAGGGAAAGAGTATGGTTATGGCCGTAGCCGGAGCCATAGGCCAACGTGAATACATTAGCTTGCTGTATGATTGAAGGAGTGTCGTGATTGATATAGCTGGAGCCACCAGCAAACATATATCGGTTATCGTCAACGTTGAATGAGATCGCATGATTTGATATGCGAGTTCAAAGAGCCACAGCATTGAAGTGCTGTCATATTTTATTTACAAAACCGTGACAGCAAAGGAGTTGAAGGCCAGACTTAACGCTGCGTTTTGGTTGGGGTCGGTTCCAACGTGGTAGGCATTGTTGTCTCTGCAATGTTATGTATCCAATGCCACAGTGACCATGCCGTGGGCATCACATATGGTATGGCTTGAGATATGTTTGCGTAGGCATTACATTGTATGGTTTGAGATGTGTTTGCATATGGTGTAGTTTGGATTACATTTGCGTAGGAGGCATCACCATTTTTTCTCTGTCATATGTTTAATGCTACAGTGACAATGCGGTGTCAACAAACCCGCATGACATTTGTGTGGGGTATTACATATATCATATGGGTTATAACATTAAAGTTGAAATCTTAACGTTGAACCTTGAGGTAATTACAATGCAGTTTATACAATGATTTGTAACAGCGATAAGGTATGAGGTATGGTGCAGCCCATATGACATTCCGTTAAGTTTCTGTCATTCAATAAATTCAATGAATTTCACTTATTCATGGTATATTTATAGAGGGATCTTAAAAGACCATTTGGGTTGAATAAATGGTATGTTGTTTTTATGACACTTATATAATTTGTGTTTGGAAAATAAGTGGCATTCTATATTGGTTGACATAGTGGTAATCTGGCATATTTAGACCAACAAGAGGCAAACTAATTTCTTCAAGGAGAAAAGTCTGGGCCTTGGTAAAATTCCACATTTTTCAACAAGAAGCACATGGCTGATGCAAGTGGTGGAGGCACATGGCATATCATCATCTAATGGTGGCTGGTAGGGGTTGGTTGCTGTTTGGCTGACCGGCTGGCTGTCAAATGTAGGAGAAGTTTCTCCTATGGGGTTACCCATTTTGGTGGGTAACAATATGAATGTAAGATTATGGTACAACATTGTTGCATTGAAAATGGAACCTTATGCATTTCCTTCAATGTTGTAAATATCTCCAATTTCTCTTGATATTTCTGTTTTTTAATAATCTGAAATTTCTTTGTTGCTATTTTTTTGACATTTTCCAAATTATTGAGGTCCAAGTTCATGCTTGTTGATATTTTATGATATTTTCCTTGCTTTCCTGACAATGATATATTTCCTGAAAAGTTATTTGCAACATTGATTTCCTTTCCCATTAAATTTTTCTTTGAAAATTTGTATTTTTTTCTTTTCTTATAATTAACTTTTGTTCAATTATTGGGCTGAGTTAGTTTCTATAATGAATTAAAATTGTGGAAAACGAATGAATATAATCGGTCATTATGTTTGTAGCACACAAGTTTTTCTTCCTTGGAGTCCTTGGTATTTGTTATGTTTGCTCATCCCTTGGATGTCTTTTTGGCTTCTTACTTTACTACAATTCAATTTTATATCAAGAAGTTTCATTCTTTATTCTTCCATATATCTTAGACATCTCTTTTCCAAAATATTTTCAGATAGTGAAATGATTCAAGTCTTCCTTCTCTGTCCTTGTGCGTTCTAATAGTATGTTATAATCTCAACAATAACCTTTGAAATTGAAGTGATAAATGAGTTAGGGCTCTGGATATTTAAATAGAATAACTTCTTTCTATTTTGTTGCTATTGAATGTTCTCAAATTATTTCACAAAGATCATGATATGAAATATAATGCTTGGTTATTGATGGACAGGGATTGATGCATGAAAAACGGGGCCAGTGTCAACGACATGCTTTTCAAAATAGGGATGAAAGTACAAATACTATTCAAGGGGACCAAGATATTCAACAACTAAAGAAGGCTGTTATTCAAACTGTAGCAAATACCAATCGTGGGAAGGTGGATATTTATTTGGTTTCCTTCCCAATGTGAATTTTTATTTTTTGAACATGCTATTTATGTCATTATTTGTTGTAGTTGTTGGATATACTGAGAGGATGTGGGGAGGGGGAGGAGAGGTGAATCAGTATTTCTGTTTTAATAATATTTCACCTTCACATTAATGCACAATTATACAATTTTCTTTATAACTGTTTTGTAGATTTCTTGTACAAAGTAAGCACCATTTTACAACTTTTGTAGGCACCAACCTATAGGAGACTCCAATCCCCTAAACTGAGACCAACTCAGCAAATTTGTGGGCACCAACCTACAGGATACTTCAATCTCCTCAGCTGAGCATCAAGTCAGCAAAAACAATCTGTTGGCACCAACCTATGCCTTCAAAATTAATCCTTTGTTCCTTGGTAAGCTCTCCTTCCCCGGTCCTTCTTCCTATGCCTTTGTCCTGCATTTAGTTTGTTCCTTAAGCACGTTGACCAACCTCCTTGATTCTGCCCTATTTACTGGTCTACTCCAATGCCCCTTAAAGTCTATGATCTGCTACTCTTTCCTCAAATGGTCTATCCTCCTGGCTGAGAGTGAGGGGCACCTTGCTATCTCTGGTTCTTCTCTATCAATCAGACTGCTTTCTGTTAGTTTGTGTAGCATCAGATGTGTTCTAACCACGATATTTGATAGAGAGGCTAGAATACATGTATTCTCCAAAACCCAAAAATCGTTTATGGAAATTCCACCTAGAGACGACTTATTTAAATTTTTTAGTCAATTTTTAATATTTCCGAAGTCTAAACTTAGGGAATAGGATTAATTAATCAGAATTAATTAAGTCATGGTGAGAATGTTCTAGAAAAACACATGGATCGATTTCTAGTTAATCTTAGCCATCGATTAAGATTTAATCGTCGCTGTTGAAGTCTCAACAGAGGATCATAAGAAGAAGTTGATGGGGCTTGGAGAAGAGACTATTTCCAGAGTAGCAGTTGTGTGTTTCCAGAAGTGATTTAGTGAGATCGAAGTAGTGAGAGCGGGGCAGAGATAGTGAAGCCGGAGGAAGATTTCCATATCTGGGGAGTACATTTGCAGAGAGGCAAAGAATGCCATAGTGAGGCATCACAGAGACATCGTATTGCCCTCTAGAGGCAAATTCTGTTTTGTTGGGGAGAAGGCTAGATTCAGTTCCAGAAGTTGGGTAGAGGTTCTAGTGGTTGGGAGAATCAGTTTCTCATACAACAACTGACGAGACAGTGAGAGGTGATGCAGTTCCAAGTTGGAGGGACGTAATGACTGCATAGAGTGATGCAGAGATTGCACAAATGCAGTTGGGGACGGCCCAATTTCGAACTGAGGTCAGTGTCAGATTCGTCTGTGGAGTGAGGAATTTTCTCACTAGTTATTTTTTCCAGTTTGGGCATCCATATTTTGTACTCAGATTTCACTACTGCTTAATAATAAAACCCTCAGCTGCTGCACCAGTTTTCTCGAGTTGGGTTTTTCCAGGGACATTGGTCCAAAAATAACGGTGTAATTTTTTGTGTGTGCATATATTTTCTTCCAGCGTTTTATTTCTTCCGTAGTTTATTTGTGAAGGTTGCAGTGTATTTAATTCGATATTTGTCATAGGAAACAACAGATAAATTGTTGAGTAAATTAGCAATTAGAAGAATTAACATCAGATGCTACATTAGGATTCGGGTAACCGAATTTTCACATGGTATCAGAGCACAGATGATCAGTTGGAGAGCTTAGTAGCATAGAAAGGAGTTTCACTTTTCAGCGTGAGTAGCAGTTCGAAACCCCAGAGGTTGCACAATCACCTTGGCCAAGAGGCTGAATTTCTTGAGGAAAAATCGATTTCTTTGAGAGCAACAGAGAAATCAGATTTCTCCAGATCAAGGGATTCTAGAGGCAAAAGGAGCAACTAGTTTTTTTCTTGTAGAGCAGATCTCTAGCTAGACGCAGTAGTTTTGCAGCAGTTTGCTAGAGCAGAACTAGAGTCGGGTGGAAGAAAGAAGAGCACACACAGAGGGAAATTTCTCTCAATGGATCTGGAGATTTAGAGATCTAATTTTTCCAGTTGCAAATTTGCAGTAGTTGTGAAGCAAAACTTCTCACTTTAGAAGGGAGTGCGAGTAGCAGATCCAACAACCGAGCAACGAGAAAGAGGGAGATTTTCGGGTTTATTTTCTTCAGTTTTGAGTTTCATAGATATTGCAGCTTCGTAGGGATGACCGTACGAGATTTCCAGAGGAGGTTGTGTGAGTTAGATAGAATGCATATCTGGGCAACAGTTCGACTTCCAGTTGCCGGAAATAAGTGTCGGATGAAGTTCGAGTTGTCTAGTGCGAGTTGCAAAGAAAGAAAGGGTCCCAACCAGGGACTAGGCTTGAAAGGAGATAGTGGGGCACCAAATCTAGGAGGAGGAGTATGAGATTCCAGTGTGCTAGATGGGCAGGGTCCAGCACAATTGCAACAAGGAGATTAGTCAGATCAGTTCTAGATTGTTGCAGCAGGACCTTCACCTTTGCTACAGGAGCCCACAATATCATAGTAGCAGGTTTAGTGTAAGCAAATGCAATTTTTCATTGGACAGTTGCAAATCTAGTTGCAGTCAGTACCCGGGAGACAGTTGCAGAGGTAGATGCAGTGACAAAGGCAGTGTGAATTGCCCAGTTACATTATGCAGGTGCAGTTCTGGCCAGGAGATTCCCAGCGTAGAGCTACGCAGTCCAGTTTTCAGTGTAGGAGGACATTTGGAGTTGCTAGGAGGGAGCAGAGAGATTTCCCATAGGGGGATCGAGACTCAGAAGGAGTTTAGTTTCAGAGTGAGCAACCCTATGGAAGCTAGTACTTCAAGATCTAGGGAGATCATGCTTAATATTGCAGTAGTTGCAGCAACAGTAGTTTGAGTAGATCATATTTCACCATGTTTGCAGACATCCCTCAAGGAGTGAGGTGGGGTGACTTGGTTTTGTAGCCTAGAGTGCTACAGGTTGGGAAAGATTCTTGAGGAGGTCCACCTCTTGAATCAGTACCTTGCTATGGGAGCCCACAATATGTAGTAGTAGGATGGACCAGTGGCAGTTGGTGCAGTCAGATGCCAGAGTGATAGATGCAATTGCTAGTAGCAGTCAAATACTGGGAAACACAGTGCAGAGTTGGCAGCAGTATAGAGTCAACAACAATGCAGAGGCTTTAGTGGCTGCGTAGAGACTAGTATCAGTAAGGAATCAGGTGACAGATGCATCATACTAAACACAAATGGTTTAGTATTTTGGATAGTTCTCAGTTGCAGATGTTGCAGTTGCAGCAACAAGAGATGAGAGGGAGTTGCAGATGTTGCAGTAGAAACAAAAAAGAGTTGCAGTGCAGATGCAGTGTTGGCAACAGTTCAACAAGGTCGCAACAACACATATGCAAGACATATCAGAGTTGCGCATTGGTTGGTGGCCAGCAGTAGCCAAACATCAACAACGTAACAGGAGATGGTGTAAAGATAGTGTATTGTGACAGCAGTTGCAGTACTAGAACACATTCCTCGCTAAGAGGGAGTGTTAGTTTTTGTAGCATCAGATGTGTTCTAGCCACGAGATTTGGTAGAGAGTCTAGAATACATGTATTCTCAAAACCCATAAATTGTTTTTGGAAATTCCACTTTGAGACGACTTAATTAGATTTATTAGTCATTTTTTAATATGTCCTAAGTCTAAACTTAGGGAATAGGATTAATTAATCAGAATTAATAAATTCATGGTGAGAATGTTCTAGAAAAGCACATGGATAGATTTCTAGTTAATCCTAGCCATCGATTAAGATTTAATCATGGCCGTTGAAGTCTCAACGAAGGATTATAAGAAGAAATCGATGGGGCTTGGAGAAGAGACACCAAATCAGTTGAGCATTCGATTTTGCTAAGAAATCAATTTCCAAAGTAACAGTTGTGTGTTGCCGGAAGTGATTCGGTGAGATCGAAACAGTGAGAGAGGGGCAAAGATAGTGAAGTCGAAGGAAGATTTCCAAATCTGGGGAGTACATTTGCAGAGAGGCAGAGAGTGCCACAGTAAGACAGCGTAGTGCCCTCTAGAGGCAAATGTTGATTTATGGTAGCATCAGATGTGCTCTAGCCTTGTAATTTTGTATATAGGCTAAGACACATATATTCCATAAAACCCATAAATGGTTTTGGAAAATTCCACTTAGAGATGATTTAATTAAATTAATTAATCATTTTTAATGTTTTCCTAAGTCTAAACTTAGGGAATTTGATTAATTAAAGTGTATTAATTAAATCAAGTGTGAATCTTTTAGATAAAGTCATGGACCACCTCCAAGTTAGTCTTAGCCCTTGATTATGTTTTAATCTGGACCGTTGAAGAGTCAATGGAATATTATAAGAAGGAGGGTGAGGGGCCTATGGAAAACACACTTGACACTCGAGCCATTGAGCATTTTCGAATTGGTGTGAGGAGACACAACTTTTGATCAAGATCAAATCACTAGGGTGTTGAAATTTGGTTACCGGAGGACAGGTGGTTCCCTAAGGCTTTGATTTTTGGCCTAGGGAAAAGTGTCCAAAAGAATTTAATTTTTCTCCTAAAGTGACTTTATAATTTTTATAAAGTCAAATCTAATTTAAAAGTGACTTTAAGTGATAAAGTTACTAAAGTCTAATTTAAAAGTGACTTTAAATGATAAAGTTACTAAAGTCTAATTTTAAAGTGACTTTAATAAAGTCAATGTAAAATTAGAAAGGAAAAGTGACTTTGGAAATAAATGACTAAGTGGGTCTTTATTAAAGTGGGGTGAATTAAAAATAGAAAGTGAGATTTAAATGAGCATTTAATCTCAGCCCTAGATCTCAATCTATCTCAGCCATTGGATTTAGGGATTCCCCAAAAGTCACTTAGGGTTAGGTTAAAGGAGGAAAATGAGGAAAAGGTCATTCATTCTTTCATGAGCAGATTGGGAGAAGGAGAGAAGGAGAGCTGGAGATTTTTCTGAGCAGTGAGAAGAAGGAGGGCAGCAGTGAAGAGATTTCAGCAAAGGTACAACAGCATTTATTGGCACACATACCGAGGCAGAAAATCCGTACAGCAAAGGAGAGGCAGTGTTTCCAAGTGAGGAGGCACAAAAATCGAGGAAGAGGGTACAGTAGCAAGCACGCACTCCAAGGCACAAAAATCAGGCACGTTTTTCAAGGAAGAGGGTGGCTGTCATTTCCGGCACAAAAACCGAGGAAGAGGACAGTAGCTACAACTCTGTTTTTTGGCATGGATTTCGAGAGAGGTTGCTGTACAAAATCTGTACAGTCCGTACAACAAAGTACGGTTGTTCCGGCACGCTTCCCGAGGTGGTCGTACAACATTTAATGCTGTCCTAAGGTGCTGTAAATTTTCTGTTTTCTGTTGTTGCTGATTTGGCACAATTTCCGAGGCGGTGTGCAAGCACGGAAATCGAGATAAGTCTGTAAATTGGTTGCTGGAATTTTTTCTGAGTTTTTCTTGTTTCACTGTAAAAATCAATATTCAGAAAAATAAAAGAGAAGCTTTCGAACTGGTTTTCCCCAAGAGTTGTAGGGGGTTTTTCCAGGGTCATGTTGACCAAAAATATTAGTGTTAAATGTGTTGAATGGTTGTTTTATGCTTGCTGATTTTTATTTCTGCATTTTCCAGCATTCTGTAAATTTTCCAAAATTTGTGTTTTCAGCAAAAAATTATTTTCCAGTTTGTTGAATGTAAGGATATGGGAAAGGGCATTTAACTATTTGGAGAAATAAGGTGAAACTGAAAACCGGGGTGGGAAACAGGAAATTTCTACATGGTATCAAAGCTTGAGTGTTGAAAGTGCAGTTTGGGACAACAAGGAGAAAAATACAGTCTGCTGATTTTTCACTCAGAAAATTCCAGCAAGCTGATTTTTTCACAAACAGAATTTTTATCTTTACTATAGCAGTGCTATTTTTCAGTTTTAGGACAGCAGGATGTCATTGGGATTGAGGGTGGAGGATAGGTTGGATGGGCATACCAATTACAACGTTTGGAAGGAGAGAATGCAGAGTATCTTTGAGGAGGCAGAAGTCTGGGATATCATGGTTCATACCACACAACAGCCTGTTAATGTGCCTATTGATGCTACTCAGTTGGCAGCATATAATAGGAAGAACAACAAGGGTAAGAGACTGATTCTAGACGGAATCAAAGACCATTGCATTCCTCATGTGAGAGGAAAGAGAAATGCTCATGAGATGTGGACGGCATTGTCCAATCTCTACCAAAGTACCAATGAGAACCGGAAAATGGTCCTGAAGGAGAAGCTGAAAACCATTAAGATGGGTAAGACTGATAGTGCAGCTGGATATCTCACAAAGATTACTAATGTGAGAGATGAGTTGGCAGCGATTGGAGAGGCCATTCCACCCACTGAGTTGGTGCGGATTGCAGTGAATGGCCTCCCCAGTTCATGGATGAACTTTTCTGATGGGGTTTGTGCACGTGAGACCCTTCCCACATGGGAGAGGTTTTGGGATGATTGCATTCAGACAGAGATCAGGAAAGGTCAGCTTGGGGCAGCCAAGCCAGTTGAGCAGGATGAGGATGTAGCACTGTTGGCAGGACGCAAGAAAGGCAAAGGGAAAAAGCAGGCTTCCACAAGCAATGGTGGGGGCAAAGGCAAAGGTAAAGGTAAACAGGATAACACACAGAAGGACTATTCCAAAGTGAAGTGTTGGAATTGTCAGAAGATGGGACACTATGCAGTTGTGTGTCCGGAGAAGAAGAAGAAGAAGGAGAAGAACCAGAGCATGGCAGCTTCAGCAGAGGTTGAGGACTTTGCAGATCGTTTTGACCGGGAGTTTGGGTTCACTGCGTGTGAGTCCTCTAGTGCGGGATCATCTGCCATAGAGGTTCAGAGGGAGCATGCATTTCCCTCGACTAGCGGAGCATCTTTGGGTATCTGGTATGTGGATAGTGGGGCTTCACGTCATATGACAGGAGTCCGTGAGTACTTCTCAGAGCTTTCAGAGAGTGGCACTGATATAGAGGTAGTACTCGGTGATGACAGAGTTGTTAGAGCAGTCGGTGTGGGAACACTGACATTTCAGAGGGAGTCTAAACCTCCCTTGAAGGTGTCGGATGTTCTTTATGTGCCAGGGATGAGGAAGAACCTCATATCCGTCTCAGCTTTGGAGGACAGAGGATATGAGATACTGTTCAGGGGTGGACAGGTGCTGATGTATCCCAGGGGTGCTCCAAATTTATCTGGCCTAGAGTGGATAGGTGTGTATCGCCTGCGTGTGTGTACAAATTTGCATTTTAAATTTCGATTGCGATTGAGCAAAGAGTGCTCACCGGCAGCAGAGCTAGCAGTTCAGAGTTGTGTGAGATTTGGCACCACAGGATGGGGCACATGTATCATGGAGCTTTGAGGACATTGCGGCAGATTAGTACAAGTGTGCCAGATTTCAGTTATGATCACCTAGATACATATAGAGGATGGGCTATGGGCAAGTTTGCCAAATCCCCTTTTACCAGCAGTGACAGCAGATCGACTGGGATACTTGATTTGATACATACCGATGTGAGCGGTCGGATGTCTCATGTTTCCTTGAGTGGAGATGAGTACTATGTTTTATTCATTGATGATCACCTGTGAGGACTCCGGATTTATTTCTGAAGACCAAGAGTGAGGTCTTCAAGCGCCTGTGGAGTTCGCAGCTCTTGTGGAGACACAAAGACAAAGGAAGATCAAGTCCCCGAGGCTCGATACAATGGAGGAGAGTACACCCTTGGGAGAGCAGTTTGTTGACTATTAAAGTGAGGCGGTGCATTAGGAGGGGAGTTCTCACCGTTCTTTACAACCCCCGAAACAGAAGTAGGCGCGGAGAGGAAGAACAGATCCATCAGAGGGGCTGCCAAAGCCATGTTACATGATCAGGGGTTGCCATTGTTTTTGTGGGCAGAGGCCTGCAACACTGCTGTTTATTTGCAGAACAGGAGTCCGCATCGTGCCTTGGGGCATATGACTCCGGAGGAGGCTTTTTCTAGGAAGAAGCCTGATATTGGTCATCTTCGTATCTTTGGGTGTATCACATACTCCTACATACCCAAGGAGAAGAGGACCAAACTAGAGCCCACCGCAGAGAAGGGTATCTTTGTAGGCTACAGTGAGACCTTAAAGGCCTTTCGGATTTATATTCCCGCATAGAGGAGAGTTGTTGTCAGGTGGGATGTGAAGTTTGAGTAGAACAGGGCCTTTAGGAGGTCATGGGAGTTAGAGTATTTGGATCAGCCAGACCCTCAGCAGCAGCTGAGTCAGTCACAGGGATCCAATGGGTAGGGATCAGGAGGATCCAAAGGTACATCTATGACGATTTCAGGTCCGTCAGTGAGCACTAGCTCACAGAGTCAGAGGGGTGGTGCTTTGGGCAGCATGTAGAACAGTCCACAAAGCCGTTGACTAGGGAGTCCACTGATGGATATTTCACATGGTACTTCAGCATCTACAGGTTTGGGTGTAGGCAGGAGGAAAGCAGACAGAAAGTCATGAGTTTAGGCTCCCGATGATGATGAGGAGGAGGAGTTTCATTCTCCAATGGGAGAAGTATGCTCAGGGAAGAGGAAGCCCAAGTGGCTTCAGGACACCTTGAGAGAGGCCACATCTATTGCTGGGCCTAAGAGGCCGGTCAGAGAGAGCAGACCACCTGAGAGGTTTTGTAGCTATATGGCAATGGCTACCAGCATCCTTGACTTTGAGCCTTCTAGCTATGAGGAGGCAGCTAGCCAGCAGGTCTAGAGAGAGGCAATGCAGGAGGAGTATTCTTCTATCATGAAGAATGATGTTTGGGAGGTGGTGCCGAGGCCTGAGGGTAAATCCGTGGTTACTTCTAGATGGCTTTACAAGGTAAAGCATGCTGCAGATGGCAACATTAGAAATTCAAAGCGAGGTTTGTGGCTAGAGGGTTCTCCCAGGTAGAGGGAGTTGATTATGAGGAGACCTTCGCTCCCGTGGCTCGATATACTTTGATCCGCTCCATTATATCGATAGCAGCAAAGATGGGTTGGAAGATCCACCAGATGGATGTGAAGACCGCATTTCTCAATGGCTTCATACAGGAGGAGGTGTACATTGAGCAGCCACAGGGCTTTGAGGTGCATGGGAAGGAGTCCCATGTGTGCAGACCGAAGAAGGCCCTTTATGGCCTGAAGCAAGCTCCCAGAGCTTGGTACTCTAGGATAGATACATACTTGCAGGAGATGGGTTTCACAAAGAGTGAGGCAGATCCGAACCTTTACTATATTGTGATAGGTGAGGAGCCTCTCATTCTGGTGTTGTATGTGGATGACTTAGTCATTACAGGTGCAAAGAGACTCATAGAGCACTGCAAGAGAGATCTTGCGGTGGAGTTTGAGATGAAGGACATCGGCTTGATGCATTACTTTTTGGGTTTGGAGGTGTGGCAGGAGGAGGGGCATTTCTTCTTGGGGCAGGGGAAGTATATTGTGGACATCCTTGGCAGATTCCACATGGAGGATTGTAAACCCATGTCGACACCGATGATCACCAACTGGAAGAAGCTCCATGCTTTGGATTCCGAGTTGGTGGATCCCACATTGTATAGACAGCTGATTGGTTCCTTGATGTATTTGGTCAACACTAGGCCAGATATTTGTTTTGCAGTCAACACGATGAGTTAGTTTATGTGTGAGCCTAGGAAGGTTCACTGGGTGGCTGCAAAACACATTTTGCGGTACTTGCAGGGGACAGTGGATTATGGTCTGGACTACAGGCAGGGGGATGGAGTGAGATTGGCAGGTTACACTGATTCCGATTGGGCAGGTTGTGCTTCTGATAGGAAGAGCACTTCAGGGTGCTGTTTTGGGTTGGGTTCGGCAGTGGTGTCATGGTTCAGCCGGAAGCAGCAGTCAGTAGCATTGAGTTCAGCGGAAGTAGAGTATATGGCAGCCAGTCTAGCTAGTTGTGAGGCCATTTGGCTTTGCAAGATGTTGTTTGGCTTATTTGGTCAGCCGTTGAGACCTTCAGTGATTTACTGTGATAATCAGAGTTGCATTAAACTCACGGAGAATCCGGTATTTCATGACAGGTCAAAGCATATCGGGATCAAATATCATTTCATCAGAGACTATGTTCAGAAGGGAGCTGTGAAGCTTGAGTATATTCCCACTGATGAGCAGGTTGCAAATATTCTTACCAAAGCCTTACCACAGGGCAAGCATGTCTACTTCAGAGACAAGATGGGTGTGTTGAGGAACACCTTCCTCGGTAAAAGGGAGTGTTGAAATTTGGTTACCGGAGGACAGGTGGTTCCCTAAGGCTTTGATCTTTGGCCTAGGGAAAAGTGTCCAAAAGAATTTAATTTTTCTCCTAAAGTGACTTTATAATTTTTATAAAGTAAAATCTAATTTAAAAGTGACTTTAAGTGATAAAGTTACTAAAATCTAATTTAAAAGTGACTTTAAGTGATAAAGTTACTAAAGTCTAATTTTAAAGTGACTTTAATAAAGTCAATGTAAAATTAGAAAGGAAAAGTGACTTTGGAAATAAATGACTAAGTGGGTCTTTATTAAAGTGGGGTGAATTAAAAAATAGAAAGTGAGATTTAAATGAGCATTTAATTTGAGCCCTAGATCTCAATCTATTTCAGCCATTGGGTTTAGGGATTCCCCAAAAGTCACATAGGGTTAGGTTAAAGGAGGAAAATGAGGGAAAAGGTCATTCATTCTTTTATGAGCAGATTGGGAGAAGGAGAGAAGGAGAGCTGGAGATTTTTCTGAGCAGTGAGAAGAAGGAGGGCAGTAGTGAAGAGATTTCAGCAAAGGTACAGCATCATTTATTGGCACACATACCGAGGCAAAAAATCTGTACAGCAAAGGAGAGGCAGTGTTTCCAAGTGAGGAGGCACAAAAATCGAGGAAGAGGGTACAACAGCAAGCACGCATTCTAAGGCACAAAAATCAGGCACGTTTTTCAAGGAAGAGGGTGGCTGTCATTTCTGGCACAAAAACCGAGGAAGAGGATAGCAGCTACAACTCTGTTTTTTGGCACAGATTTCGAGAGAGGTTGCTTTACAAAATCTGTACAGTTCGTACAGCAAAGTACGACTGTTCCGACACGCTTCCCGAGGTGGCCGTACAACATTTAATGCTATCTTAAGGTGCTGTAAATTTTCTGTTTTCTTCTGTTGCTGATTTGGCACAATTTCCGAGGTGGTGTGCAAGCATGGAAATCGAGATAAGTCTGTAAATTGGTTGCTGGAATTTTTTCTGAGTTTTTCCTGTTTCACTGTAAAAAAAAGCAATATTTAGAAAAATAAAAAAGAAGCTTTCGAACTGGTTTTCCCCAAGAGTTGTAGGGGGTTTTTCCAGGGTCATGTTGACCAAAAATATCAGTGTTAAATGTGTTGAATGGCTGTTTTATGCTTGCTGATTTTTATTTCTGCATTTTCCAGCTTTCTGTAAATTTTCCAGAATTTGTGTTTTCAGTAAAAAAATTATTTTCTAGTTTGTTTGAATGTCGAGATATGGAAAGAGCGTTTATATTTGGAAGTAAAATTGAAACTAGCTTAGAAGTGAAGCAGAAAAATTTCTACATAGGGCTGGGTTTGCAGTGATTAGATCCGGAGAGGGGCAGAAGCAGAGATTGGTCAGGAGGGCTAAGAATACATTTCAGAGAGAGGCAACATCAACACAAGAGAGAGACAACGCAGTTTCTAGCTAGGGTGATGTATTTACTGCAGAGAATCACGCAGAGCCAATGCAATGTCTCTTGGAGTCAGTCCGGAGAAAGATAGAGGCTGGGGTTCTGAGCCACGAGGGCCAAGATCCGCTTCAGATCAACCAGATCAGCTACAGGAAGGGGTGACGCAGTCCCTCTAGCTTGCCTAGGCAGGCTTACGCAGATCTAGCGTAAGCAATCACGTAGAGGCAGTGAGGGCTTCATCAACACTGTTTTGATCAGCTGGAGACTTGTTGAGTGAGGTATATCTCGCAGCCATTTTTACTGTCTAGATTTCTCTAAAGGGTTTGCCAGATGTTGGCACTCTAGTTGTATTCAAGATTCTGCTGCTTAATAATACAAACCCTCAGATCTGTTGCACCGGTTTTCCCAAGTTGGGTTTTTCTGGGGACTTAGTCCAAAAATAACTGTGTCAATGTGGTTGTTTTTCATTGAGTTTTGTTCAGATTGTTTCAGCACTTAGATTTATTCCACAGTATCATTTGTGTAGACTGCTTCAGTAATTACTTCGGTATTTCAATGTAATGAAATAATTATCAAATAATAGGAGAAGTAATTTAGATTTGTTACAGTAGGAATCCAGATCTAGGATTTTTCACATGGTATCAGAGCTTATTTAAGCTGAAGTGCAGGAGAAACGAAGATAACCAGCAGATCAACGCTGTAGAGTTTGGGATCTGCGTAAGCAGCAGCAGACCCTCCCAGAAAATTACGCTGTCCAGGCCAGGAGGGCATTATAGTGCAGAAAAGGCTCCCTTTGAGAGAGTTGACAGAGGGGTAAGCTTTTTAGTTGTAGAAGAGGCAGCGTAGCTGAAGGATGCAGTTACTGCACAACAGTAAGAGCTGGGGCATAAGCGTCAGACAATTTTGAAAAATACAATTAGGGATTTCTTGATCTCAGAGGGTTTCTTACTCAAAGAAACTCAGTTTCTCCCGTGCAGCCGCAGAAGAAGTGACTACTCCACAAGGAGTGCGTAAGTCAAAGCTGAGTAGACGGTTAGAGCAAGGTATCGACAGCTGAGGAGATGGCCAGCAATGGACTGCGTGACCAAGATAGATTGGAGGGTGCCTCCAACTATGTTATCTGGAAATCAAGGATATAATTTCTCCTTGATGAACATGATCTGAAAGCCCTCATTGACAGCGCAGTTGCAGAACCTCTTGATGCAGCACACCTGAGGCAGTTCAAGAAGAATATGGCTAGAGCCAAGAGATTGATCCTTGATGGAGTGAAGGATCACATTGTACCTCACATAGCAGCCAAAATCACTGCTAGAGAAATGTGGGTAGGGCTAGAAAAGCTGTACCAAGGATCTTCCGAGCAGCGGAAGATGTACCTTGAAGAGAAGATGCAGAATATTAGGATGAAGAGGGGAGAGCGTTTTGACTCCTCCTTGTCTCGGATTTAGGAGAACCGAGATCAACTATTTGCAGTAGGATCTGCTCCTAAAGACTGAGAGCTAGTAAGGCTCACACTGAACTCTGTTTTCGAAGATTATCAAGTCTTTGTCCAAAGTATATTGGGTAGAGAAAGGCTTCCAGGATGAGAAGCAATGTGGGTAGCATTACAGCAAGAGGAGTTGAGGAGAGATCTCCTAAAAATCCGCTTGGAGGATGGCAGTAGCAGTTCAAAGGTCAAGAAGGAGGAAGAAGATAACACTGCCCTTGCATCAAAAGGGAAGCAGAAACATAAGAAGAAAGATCTATCCAAGATTAAGTGCTTTCGGTGTGGAGAAATGGGGCATTATGCCACACAATGCCCTCTTAAGAAAAAGGATAAAGAGGAGAAGGAAGATCCACATGCAGGAGTTGCCAAGATTGAGGCAGAGAAAGATTGTGCTATGTTAGCTCTTATTCCAAAAGGAGAAAAGTGGGCTGATTTGGATTTGTAGATCCAGAATCTACAAGGAGGTGGGATCCTTGAATATTTCCGAACTCTTGGATCATATGTGAGCTACGGCAGCCTAAAGATAGTAGCAGGATGGACAATTGCAGCAGAAGATGATGAGATGATGCAGTGGCTAGCAGTACTAGAGCCTGATTGACGCAGAGAAGAGGTAGCAGCAGCAGCGCAGTGCACACTGGTGCAGCGTAGTGCAGAGCAGTGCTCACGCAGTGCAGAGCAGAAACAACGCAGTATTTTCAGAGAGCTAGTGCAGAAACTAGCAGCAATTAGTCTTATTTTTCAGTTGCAGATCTACTTGTCCAATTTCAGATGTTTTTCTGTTGCAATTAGCAACAATAGCAGCAGATGAGTAGCAACAACGCACAGAGAGGCAACGCAGTGCAGAGTGGTGCTCACGCAGTACAGAGCAGTGCAGCAGCAGCAGATGAGCAGCAGCAGCGCATAGAGAGGCAACGCAGTGCAGAGTGGTGCTCACGCAGTACAAAGCAGTGTTCACGTAATGCAGCAACATGGTTGCAGAATTTAGAGGGAGTTGCGGTACAGTGGTAGTTGGCAGCAGCAGTACAGTTGTAGCATTTTTGTGCAGTGTTGGTGAGCAACATCAACAACACAGCAGAGATGTTCCAGAAGTCAGATCAACAACACATTGAGGTTTTTTTCTAGAGTACTTTCCTCGCTAAGAGGGAGTGTTGATTTATGGTAGCATCGGATGTGCTCTAGCCTTGTAATTTTGTATATAGGCTAAGACACATGTATTCCATAAAACCCAGAAATGGTTTTGGAAAATTCCACTTAGAGATGATTTAATTAAATTAATTAAACATTTCTAATGTTTTCCTAAGTCTAAACTTAGGGAATTCAATTAATTAAAGTGTTGTTGTCGCACAGAATGTCTAGGCACTGCGACAATGGCTCAGATCGGGGGCTGTCACTTTGATCCCCAATCTCTCTATCTAAGCTGTCTCCTTGCAAGCTAAGGGAGGTAGACCCTAATGAAAATGAAGAAGGAGAATTGGTTGAATACCAACCAATTTAGGAGACATAGTTAGATGACCAAGTACTTGTTAAGATTAACGAGATTTTATAGATTCAATTAGATTTAAAATTTAGAACTAGTGCCTTGTGGAGTCAAAAAATATCCCGTTATGAAATTAAAGTCAAGTATTTTGATATGTAACTGCTGCTATGGAAAATCAATCCACCACAATGATATTTGCCAAAAAACACCCTCACAATTTTGCATTAACAATGTTTGATAAAAACATGTAATTTATCATCACTTGAAATATTCTCAAATTTAGACTAAACAATTAATCGCCAATTTCAAGTAATTTAAAACCACAATTAAAGATAGCTCAACAATCATCAACCAACGTTAAGCATAAAATACTTCGAACCAACAATTTAAATTCAAAACAAAATATTATCATGAGGATACCATCAAATTTAAATGCCAGATATTTCCAATATTTCCGAATTTATGATATTCCAAATAATTCTAATTCAGAAAATTAAAATTTTCCAATAGTCATGTTTTAGAAAAAAAGGTTCCACCCTTGACTTATGAGAAAATTTTAATCCAAAACCACTTCCAAATGAAAAACTACTTTAAAAAAAAATCCCTAATTTTAAAAAATTGAAATTTTTTATTTTTTATTTTTTATATTTTCTTTTTAAATCTAAAGTTAATAAAACTAAAAAATATGTATATACAACTACAACTAAAGTTCTACCAAAAGTTAAAATTTTTTATTACTTTTTTGTTTTATTATTTTTATTTTATTTTTTATATCTTAAGTTAGTCTAAAACTAAAGTTAATAAAATACAAAATGGAAAAGTTTAAAAGATCTATATCTTTTTATTTTTTTATTTCATTTAGATTTTTAAAGGTCTAAAAAAAAGTCAAAACTAACAAATTAAACATTAGTGCTATGCTAAAATTAAAATTTTAAACTAAGACTAAAGTCAATTTAGAAAAATCTAAAATCTAAAATTTAAAACTAATTGTTTTTTTTTTTTTTTTTTTTTTGGATTTGGCCGTACATTTTATTGTTTTGATGTGCAGGTGCACGGACCGTATAGACGGCAGGGAGGAGCAGTAAAGGAAATGAGCAGGAATGACGCAAACCAAGGGACGAAATGAGGATGCGTTGGCCAGACTGCGTGAAGGCAAGGATGTGAACAGATGTAGTGTACGGACAGGCAGAGAGAAAGAGCGTACGGATGGATAGCGGCAGCATACGGATGATGAGAAATAGAGCAAAGCTGCGGGCATAGGAGAATCGATTAGAGGCAACACAGAGAAATGAAGAAGGGGGAGCGTACGGATGATGGGCAGCAGAGGGAAAATAATGCAGAGAAAAATGATAGCTGATGCAGGCCGTACGGACATCGTATGGATGACAGTGAAGAGGATTGAGTGCAGATTGTGTACGGACGGCAGCGGGTAAAGGAAAAACCAACACGCAAAATACGCAGAGATATTCGTGGGCAGTTTGAAGATTGCGTGAGGGTGTGATGCAGGAAAATTGAGGAAATGGCGGTGTAGCCAGCAAAAAAACATAAATTTGCAGGCACAATCTAATTTCTCCTTTTGTCTAGCAGTAAAACTTACACATAAATTCAGATTTTAGAAATTGACTTGAATATTTCTGCAAAATCATAATTGTTTCTACAAAATTATGATCTCGAGACACAATGCCGCCCAATTCTGTAACCAAATTGATCCTGAGGCCAGATCTTACCCTCCAGGGCCTAGATCTGGCTCAGATTTAACAATTTTCTTAAAATCTCCCTGCAGAACCTGCACAGAATAAGAAACCAGCAAACCCAGAAAACCAGAAATATGCATAGAAAACCCCAGTGAGTTAAAAATAATGATATTTACAAATCTACATTGCTATTTTACAGATTAGAAACCTTGATGGCCAGATTTAAAATCGTTCAGCACAATTCAGAAAAATAAAAATTTAAGAGATAGGCACAAGCCCAATAAAGAACCCTGCAAAAAAAATAAAAATAAAAATAAAAAATAAAAAACGGAATTTAAGATAAGCCCAGGGAATTAGATTCGGAGGGCTCTTCAGATCTTATCTCCTTGGGAGTCAGCAGGTCCAAACTAGGACTTCCCCAAACGCCCAATTCTAAATCCGGAAGATTTCTGCAAACTTAAAGTTAAATTGTCAGATTAATAGAGAAATAGTGATAAAACATAAAATTTTCAAGAGCTAGAGATAACTGTTAACTCTATCCAATTAATATTCTTACCCTAGATCCAGTACGCTAAGCAAGATACCTGTGCCCAAAATTACTCTACAAGAGCCATTAATCAACAATCCATTAAAATAATCACCAGCAGAGTATTAAGAACAAGTTTACCATAAAATGCTGAAGAGGAACACCACCATCAAAATAAAACCCCAAAGTCTTCGTTTGTATTATTCCAGAAAATATTACATGAGAGCTTCAAGAGCGAGTGCACGATCCAGAGATCGGATGATTGAAAGACTGATAAAGACCTCTAATTTATAAGATAAAATCTCCAACGGCTAGTTCAGTTGATCCTTGTCAAAATAATCTCGACTGTCAAAAAGATTTAATCATCTTTTAATCTGGACCGTCGAAATTATAATTTTGAGGAAATTCGAATTTATCATTTAATTCCATTTTAATTAACTAAAAAATAATATTTTTGAGTTAATTACCTCAAAATTTTGACTTTGACTTAACCACCAAGGCCCAAGGGTCCAAAATTTCTTGAAATTCTCAATATTCCCTTGGCCTGGGACCTTTAAAAATTTAATTTTTAAGGATCCATGAATTTTGCCTTTGAAGAATTTTAACTCACCTAGGACTTAGAAATAATTAAATTGCTGGCTTAGGATTTTTTAATTAATTTGTCGAGAAAATTTAATTAATTGATTGAGAGGGGATTTAATTATTTTTCCAACCCTCTTTACATAAGATAAATATTTTTAGACACATAAAGGGGGAATACCCATTCGTATAGACCCTCAAGTAGCTACTCAATTCTGTGACTCAAAACATGATCTAGTAGACCAAGTAGCTTGTAATAAAATAATCTAGCCAATTAGCTAGGATTATTCCCAAACTACTTTTACAAAGACTCAATAGAAAACACTAGGACTCACTTAACATCTTGTTGACAAAATCCACCTTAACTTTGGGGTGAAGCTGGAGGGGAAAACTCTGCCGATCACTGGTATTGAGAAACACAAACGAATCAGTGAGACAAAAAACCTCCTAGGATAAAAATCGTCACCAACATACTAGGCTTACTTAGGTTGTTACATACATTGTGGTCTTACTTAGATCATTTACATCATAAACATGCAGAATGGGTTTACATCGTTTAAAAAATGTCAACTGAAAATGGAATCTGAATGGCGCGAACACGTCGAACATGATGAATCCCATTTGAAAAAAATGGGGGTGTACTGCTAAGGGGTCATTGACAAAGTGTGGTCACCATCTGGCTCTACTTGGGGACACGTTGCTTCAACGGAGGAATGTGAGAATCCAGAATCTGCATCCAAGCAACACACAAACTTACATAAGTAGCGTCCATCCAAATATCATCATATAACATTAAGCACATGAAAAATAAAAGCTCTTCTATCATTTATTACTCTACTTAACATGAAAAGTAAATCTACTCAAACTACAAAATGAAATGCTGAAATAACAAGGCGTAAGGTTAGAGATACAATACAAAGGATTCCCTGTGGCATCAGATGTGTTCAATATAGTGCATACTGAGCATTTGCCTGCTTTCAGGCAAGTCTGTAGGTTGTTTTTCAGATGTGCCATGCCCAATCTTGCATATTGTAGGACTATGTCTTATCCGAATGTCAAGTTGCTCTTGGCCATCAGACAAATCAAACTGCTTACTTCTTCTTTTCTGCTTTTTTCTCTTCTTCTTAGTGGGTTGTGATGTCAGTAATGAGACCACTGTAGATTTCTTGTCCTTATCTTGAAAATGCTTGTACAAAACATCTGATGAACTTGGAGTGTGACCAATCTTATTCTGAATATACTCTGTCAATGGTGACACATAAGCTTGGTCTTTCTTAACATCCTTTGTAACCATAGTTAATTTTTCCTTAATGGGAAAAGTGACCTCCGTGTGATGAGATGGAAATTGCTTCAGCAAACTGGTAGCCCTATGATCTGTTGACAATTCTGACTTGGGTTGGAAATTCTGCATGTGTGATCTTTCCATTTTTTCCAACTTATTTTGAATATCAGTCGTTTGATTAGAATGCTTAACATTAACAACAGTAATTTCCTTCGCATGACTTTCTTCAATAGTCAACAAATTGTGTTGAAGAGGCATCTGATTAGAATAATTAACTTCCATCATCTTTAACCTGTTTTCCATGACATTTATTCAATGTGCATGACTTGCTTCAATGGCATTTATCCTATTTTGAAGATTGATTTGGTTAGCTTCCATGTTTTGAATCATTTTATCATTATCCGCTTTCATGGCCATGAAGAAATTTTGCATACAGTTCATCTCCTTCTCATGATGTGCTTCCATGATCGTCATCTTTTCCTCTAAGGCTAACCAACTTGTTTTGTATAGCATCAATTTCCGTGGTATGATCAGCTGTTAATCTTGGTTGGTTAAGTTCCATATCCTTAATAAGTTGAGCCTGATTAACCTCCGAATTCTTGATTATTTGAGCTTGATTCAATTGTATATCCTTAATCATATTAATCAATTCCTTGATAAAATCATTTTCAAGTTCTATAGTTTCATTTACTTCAACTTTTGCCTTTACCTTTTCTTTATTTCCATATTCATTTTCAAATGCCTCAATGGGTGATTGGAGAGAATCAAAAGTGTTTTTGGAGAAGTCAGCAAACCACTCCACAGCATCACCAGTTAAGGTGAGAACGAAAAGCCGCATTTTCACATCTTCATGATCAGAATATGGGCGACACTTGCTCATACATAGGTTGAAATTCTGAATGTGAGCCTCGGCAGAAAAAGCATTATTGTCACTAAAAGGTGGCATCTCATCGATAGTCAAATTAACTGAAATCGGGAAATTGTGTGGAGCACCCTGAAAGTTTGTAAAGTCAAGAGGATAAAAAAATCATCCATGATGACTTGCTTGAATGGAACGACGAAATGGATGTTAGAGAAATAGATCCCTGTTCAAGAAAAGTCAAGAGGACCTCAAGAAGCGAGCTTCTTAGCAAGGACTCTTGTAAGAAATGAAAGAATTGGAGTCGCCACTTGAACATGAACTTAATCCTAAAACAAAAGAAATAATCGAGAGTAGCAGATGGATATCAGGGGGGGATTCTTGTCTGGGAGTAAAATAGATGAATAAGTGGAGTCGCCACCCAAACAAGAAGCCAACCGAAATGTCCAGGTGCTAAATGTGCAAATTATGAAATGATTAGTGATATGATGATGAAACGATGAAGAGATGAAAATGATGCCGGAAAATGCTATGTCGTGTGACAGATTAATGAATGGCGAAAAATGATTAGAAGATTAGAAAATGTCATTAAGACCAAGGACAGAAAAAACACTATCCCTGGCAATGACGCCAAAAAATGTTGTCGCACAGAATGTCTAGGCACCGCAACAACGGCTCAGATCGGGGGCTGTCACCCTGATCCCCAATCTCTCTATCTAAGTTGTCTCCTTGCAAGCTAAGGGAGGTAGACCCTAATGAAAATGAAGAAGGAGAATTGGTTGAATACCAACCAATTCAGGAGACAGTTAGATGACCAAGTACTTGTTAAGATTAACGAGATTTTATAGATTCAATTAGATTTAAAGTTTAGAACCAGTGCCTTGTGGAGTCAAAAAATATCCCGTTATGAAATTAAAGTCAAGTATTTTGATATGTAACTGCTGCTATGAAAAATAAATCCACCACAATGATATTCGATAAAAAACACCCTCACAATTATGCATTAACAATGTTTGATAAAAACATGTAATTTATCATCACTTGAAATATTCCCAAATTTAGACTAAGCAATTAACCACCAATTTCAAGTAATTTAAAACCACAATTAAAGATAGCTCAACAATCATCAACCAACGCTAAGCATAAAATACTTCGAACCAACAATTTAAATTCTAAACAAAATATTATCATGAGGATACCATCAAATTGAAATGCCAGATATTTCCAATATTTCCAAATTTATGATATTCCAAATAATTCCAATTCAAAAAATTAAAATTTTCCAGTAGTCATGTTTTAGAAAAAAAAAGTTCCACCTTTGACTGATGAGAAAATTTTAATCCAAAACCACTTCCAAATGAAAAACAACTTTAAAACAAAAATCCCTAATTTTAAATTTTTTTTTTTTTTTTTAATTTTTAATTTTTTATATTTTCTTTTTAAATCTAAAGTTAATAAAACTAATATATATATATATATATATATATATATATATATATACAACTACAACTACAACTAAAGTTCTACCAAAAGTTAAAATTTTTATTACTTTTTTGTTTTATTATTTTTATTTTTATTTTTTATATCTTAAGTTAATCTAAAACTAAAGTTAATAAAATACAAAATGGAAAAGTTTAAAAGATTTATATCTTTTTATTTTTTTATTTCATTTAGAGTTTTAAAGGTCTAAAAAAAAGTCAAAACTAACAAATTAAACGTTAGTGCTATGCTAACATTAAAATTTTAAACTAAGACTAAAGTCAATTTAGGAAAATCTAAAATCTAAAATTTAAAACTAATCGAAAATAAAATTTTGGATTTGGCTGTACATTTTATTGTTTTGATGTGCAGGTGCATGGATCGTACGGACGACAGGGAGGAGAAGCAAAGGAAATGGGCAGGAATGACGCAAAGCAAGGGACGAAATGAGGATGCATTGGTTGGACTGCGTGAAGGCAAGGATGTGAACCGCTGCAGCGTACGGACAGGCAGAGAGAAAGAGCATACGGAGGACAGCGACAGCGTACGGATGATGAGAAATAGAGCAAAGCTGCGGGCAGAGGAGAATCTATTAGAGGCAACGCAAAGAAATGAAGAAGGGGGAGCGTACGGATGATGGGCAGTAGAGGGAAAATAACACAGAGAAAAATGATAGCTGATGCAGACCGTACGGACAACGTACGGACGACAGTGAAGAGGATTGAGTGCAGATTGAGTACGGACGACAGTGGGTAAAGGAAAAACCAACACACAAAATACACAGAGATATTCGTGGGCAGCTTGAAGATTGCGTGAGGGTGTGATGCAGGAAAATTGAGGAAATGGCGGTGTAGCCAGCAGAAAAACATAAATTTGCAGGCATAATCCAATTTCTCCTTTTTTCCAGCAGTAAAACTTACATAGAAATTCAGATTTTAGAAATTGACTTGAATATTTCTGCAAAATCATAATTGTTTCTGCAAAATCGTGATCTCTAGACACAATGTCGCCCAATTTTGTAACCAAATTGATCCTGAGGCCAGATCTTACACTCCAGGGCTTAGATTTGGTTCAGATCTAACAATTTTCTGAAAATCTCCCTGCAGAACCTGCACAGAACAAGAAACCAGCAAACCCAGAAAACCATAAATATGCACAGAAAACCCCAATGAGTTAAAAATAACAATATTTACAAATCTACACTGCTATTTTACAGATTAGAAACCCTGATGGCCAGATTTAAAATCGTTCAGCACAATTTAGAAAAATAAAAATTTAAGAGATAGGCACAAGCCCAATAAAGAACCCTGCACTCAAAAAAAAAAAAAATGGAATTTAAGATAAGCTCGGGGAATTAGATTCAGAGGGCTTTTCAGATCTTATCTCCTTGGGAGTCAGTTGGTCCAAACTAGGACTTCCCCAAACGCCCAATTCTAAATCCGGAAGATTTCTGCAAACTTAAAGTTAAACTGTCAGATTAATAGAGAAATAGTGATAAAACATAAAATTTTCTAGAGCTAGAGATAATTGTTAAGTCTATCCAATTAATATTCTTACCCTAGATCTAGTAACCTAAGCAAGATACCTGTGCCCAAAATTACTCTACAAGAGCCATTAATCAACAATCCATTAAAATAATCACCAGCAGAATATTAAGAATAAGTTTACCATAAAATGCTGAAGAGGAACACCACCATCAAAATAAAACCCCATAGTCTTCGTTTGTATTATTCCAGAAAATATTACAGGAGAGCTTCAAGAGCGAGTGTACGATCCAGATATCGGATGATTGAAAGACTAACAAAGACCTCTAATTTATAAGATAGAATCTCCAATGTCTAGTTCAGTTGATCCTTGTCAAAATAATTTCGACCGTCAAAAAGATTTAATCATCTTTTAATCTGGACCATCGAAATTATAATTTTGAGGAAATTCGAATTTATCATTTAATTCCATTTTAATTAACTCCAAAATAATATTTTTGAGTTAATTACCTCAAAATTTTGACTTTGACTTAACCACCAAGGCTCAAGGGTCTAAAATTTCTTGAAATTCTCAATATTCCCTTGGCCTGGGACCTTTAAAAATTTATTTTTTAAGGACCCACGAATTTTGCCTTTGAAGAATTTTAACTCACCTAGGACTTAGAAATAATTAAATTTCTGGCTTAGGATTTTTTAATTAATTTTGCCAGAAAATTTAATTAATTGACTGAGAGGGGATTTAATTATTTTTCCAACCCTATTTGCATAAGATAAATACATTTAGACACATAAAGGGGGAATACCCATTCGTATTTATTCAGGGGCATTAGACACTAGCCAGCAATGTAGGAGGTTTGTCCACATGTTGTGGCTAGGAGGGTTCGAAATCCTTGAATTGTAACAGCTAGGTGTCAATACCTCAGCTGACTGTTTTTATTTAGATTAGTTAGGATTGGTAGAAGTCGAATAGTTGGATTCGATCCATCTGTCAGTTCAGTTATTTGAATAAGTTGTAATTAGACCTTTAATTTCTAGAACGGTCCTCTCAGAGGAACCGAAGAGTCATATATTGATGTATATAAGTTGTATTCCTCGGATGCATTGAAAGAGGGAGGCAGAGAGAAGAGTTTCTGTAAAAAAGTCTCGGTGTTAACAATTGTTCCAGTTAAATAATTTCTGTGCTCGTTGGCCATTGTATTTTCTCGAACCGTTAATTGTGAAGAAATTGTTTGATTGTGAGACGATTGTACGCTGGTTCCGTGTGGAATCGTTGAATGTGGTGGTTGTATAAGTCCGCACTTCTCTGTCGATTTCCCTGTAATTGTTTGGATAAACCCTGTGAAGAAATCCCGCGTGTAGGCGAGGTCTGTTTTATGATAATGGAAACCCCGATATAAAGAGATAAACCGGGACAGAACCTTGAGTTAGAAAACGGAGCAGATAAAAGAATAGCGTAAACCGACGTGAATCCTGGTTAATCACTGTAGCAAAACCGTGAGCGGATTTACAAGGCCGGATTGCCCATATTGCACCGCTTTTGCGGAGTAGGCAGTATTTTCTGAACGCAAGCGATTCCATAAGGTAAGTGACACGTGGGGAGGTGGACCCTCGGAAAACCACCGTTCAAAGCGCGCCATTGCACGTTATCGTTCGGCCAGGGGAGCCGAGCGATATTGCCGTGAGCCGTTGATTCGGGAAGGGGCCATCAGAAGGTGGTCGTTTGATAAAGATGCGCGGAAAATAACTGGTACGGGGCGTGCGTTGATTGAGCCATCGATCGTAGAGGTGGGGCCCGGAGCCGCGGTTTATTTTAAGCCGTTTGTTTAAAAGGCGTGGGGTATTAATATAAAGTTCGAAAGGGTTAAACGTTTGTTATAAGGTTCGGAGATATAAATAAAATTGCAAAGGTTGTGGATGACGTTTATTTATCAAATTCCATGAATTTGATAAATAAATTTCCGAAAAAGAGAAAGGTAGGCCACGTGGAGTCAAAGAACGGGGTTTGACAAGGAAAGTATTGACCGAGCCACGACTACAGTTAACCATCTCTCCTTGGGGACGACTTTCAGTTTTGTTGCCGTCACGTATAGACCCTCAAGTAGCTACCCAATTCTGCGACTCAAAACATGATCTAGTAGACCAAGGAGCTTGTAATAAAATAATCTAGCCAATTAGCTAGGATTATTCCCAAAATACTTTTACAAAGACTCAATAGAAAACACTATGACTCACTTAGCATCTTGATGACAAAATCGACCCCAGCTTTGGGGTGAAGCTGGAGGGGAAAACTCTACCAATCACTTGTGTCGAGAAACACAAACGAATCAATGAGACAAAAAACCTCCTAGGATAGAAATCGTCACCAACATACTAGGCTTACCTAGGTTGTTACATACATGGTGGTCTTACTTAGATCATTTATATCATAAACATGCAGAATGGGTTTACATCGTTTAAAAACTGTCAACTGAAAATGGAATCTGAATGGCACGAACACGTCGAACATGATGAATCCCATTTGAAAAAAATGGGGGTGTACTGCAATGGGGTCGTTGACAAAGTGTGATCAACAAGTGTATTAATTAAATCAAGTGTGAATCTTCTAGATAAAGTCAAGGACCACCTCCAAGTTAATCTTAGCCCTTGATTATGTTTTAATCTGGACCATTGAAGAGTCAATGGAAGATTATAAGGAGGGTGAGGGGCCTATGGAAAACACGCTTGACACTTGAGCCATTGAGCATTTTCAAATTTGTGTGAGGAGACACAACTTTTGATCAAGATCAAATCACCAGAGCTGGGTTTGCTAAGTGATTTGATTAAGTGATCAGATCCGGAGAGGGGTAGAAGCAGAGATTGGTCAGGAGGGCCAAGAATACATTTAAGAGAGAGGCAACATTAACGCAGGAGAGAGAAAGTGCAGTTTCTGGCTAGGGTGACGCAATTACTGCAGAGAATCACGCAGAGCCAGCGCAGTGCCTCTTGGAGTCAGTCCGGAGAAAGATAGAGGCTAGGGTTCTGAGCCAGGAGGGCCAAGATCCAGCTTCAGACCAGCCAGATCAGCTACAGGAAGGGGTGACGTCGTCCCTCTAGCTTGCCTACGCAGGCTTACGCAGATCTAGCGTAAGCAATCATGCAGAGGCAGTGAGGGCTTCATCAACGTTGTTTTGATCAGCCGGAGACTTGCTGAGTGAGGTATATCTCACAGTCATTTTTGCTGTCTAGATTTCTCTAAAGGGTTTGCCGAATGTTGGTACCCTAGTTGTATTCAAGATTCTGCTGCTTAATAATACAAACCCTCAGATTTGCTGCACTAGTTTTCCCAAGTTGGGTTTTTTCGGGGACTTAGTCCAAAAATAACTGTGTCAATGTGGTTGTTTTTCATTGAGTTTTGTTCAGATTGTTTCAGCACTTAGATTTATTCCGCGGTATCATTTGTGTAGACTGCTTCAGTATTTCAATGTAATGAAATAATTATCAAATAATAGGAGAAGTAATTCAGATTTGTTGTAGTAGGAATCCAGATCTAGGATTTTTCACAGCAAATTCTGTTTTGTTGGGGAGAAGGCGAGATTCAGTGCCAGAAGCTGGGAAAAGGTTCTAGAGGCCGGGAGAATCAGTTTCCCAGACAGCAGCTGACAAGATAGTGAGAGGTGACACAGTTCCAAGCTAGAGGGATGCAGTGACTGCGTAGAGTGACGCAGAGATTGCGCAAAGGCAGTTGGGGACGATTCAATTTCGAGCTGAGGTAAGTGTCGGATTCGTTTGTGGAGAGAGGAATCTCCTCACTAGTTATTTTTGCCAGTTTTCTCTATTTGGATTGCCAGTTTGGGCATCCATAGTTTGCACTAAGATTTCACTACTGCTTAATAATAAAACCCTCAACTGTTGCACCAGTTTTCCCGAGTTGGGTTTTTCCGGGGACATTGGTCCAAAAATAACTGTGTAATTTTGTGTGTGTGCATATATTTTCTTCCAGCGTTTTATTTCTTCCGTAGTTTATTTGTGAAGGTTGCTGTGTATTTAATTCGATATTTTCTATAGGAAACAACAAATAAATTGTTGAGTAAATTAACAATTAGAAGAATTAAAATCAGTTGCTGCAATATGATTCAGGTAACCGAATTTTCACACTTTCAAGGCCTTTTATGCCTGTGTCTTGCTGGTACTTTAGGGGCTCTCATAGGCCACTAAAATATTTCACAAGAAAACATGACCAACCTTCAACAACTGCGGCTTGTAAAAATAAGGGACATATCTTGGCCTGCCACCTGAAACTGCCCACGCAGACTCTACGTTTGCCCTGTGGATGCTTCAACGCAGTCCTCTATCTATTCTGCTCTTAATTTTCTATAATGTGTCTACTGTTGTGACTTGGCCCTGTTCTTGTAGATATGTTCCACAGAAGCTAAAAACATCACTAAGACACCCACAAAAATTCAGCCCTGCTGCCTCATATAATCAACCTTTTCACAAAGAATTGTCCCAAAAGATACCCCAAAGATTTGCCCCTCCTCCTCCACAGGTGTGGTCAACTCCCTCCACAATTTATAGAAGTTTATCAGTTATCACACATAAATTAACCCAGAAATAAACAATAAGTCGACCTCTGTCTTTCTATTGTGCACTGTGACTAAGGTCCTCTTTTTTGCCTCACCTCAGAGACATTGCTCCACCTTCTTGACTGCAGAGGCTTCCTTAAACACAGACACTTAAACTGCAAAGCTCATTTACACAAAAAAAAACAGTCACATGCATGGTTAATTAATAGTGGTTTAGACATTGACTTATTGGGACGCTGACTTGTCAATTAGCTGGGCCAACCTGTCAATGTTCCTAGATAATTTGTCAATGGTAATTATAACATAGTTTTGCGACCGACCTTTAATTCTAGTTATGATTAGGCTTGTAAAGTCTGATATACAACAAGATATGAGATCCAATCTCCTGAATGATTGGATCGAGGCCTCCTTTATCACCAATATTTGTTGCATCTTGTTTGCAAAAACCATGTCCAATCATTACAAGCCCATAACCCTCTTCCTTCTATATGTCCTAAACATAATACTCGCCTGGCTTTTGTTGAAATTCGAATGCAAGGGAGAATTTCTTAACATGATAATTACTTGTGACTATATGTATGTGTGTGTGTTTTCCATTTATCATTTTACTTCTTTCATTAGGTAATCAAGCAATTATACAAATACAATGCACAAAAAGACAATGAACACCAAAAATTAGGCTAGCTGCTAGGGCAAAACCCACAAGGAGAAAACCCAATAATCCTTTCCTTATAGAATCTTAGTCAACAAGAGAAATCCAAGCCATAGACAAACTGATCAATAGACGATTACCCAAGTGCCAAGTCAGCCCTCCAAATTCTGTCAATAAGTCTGATCACAAGATGCCATATTCCTGTCCTTAGATGCTATGTCCCATAGAGAGACTGCTTCAGAAATTTGTATGACCACAGAGATGTTATCCCTTAGACAACTTGCATTAGCCTCTGAAACGCAGCTCTGAAATGCAATAATTTGCAGCAAGCAAAAAATTAGATCTAGGCTACATGATTAATGCCCAAGTGGCCAAAATATAGGAAAATTTATTTTTTGCAATTCGAGTTATTTTAACCAATTAGAATTATTTTGAGCACACTTATATCATTGCTATAAAATACAAATTACAATAGTAGTAAAACAGTGAAAAATTTAGGGTTTAGATTCTAGAGAGCAAACCCTAGGGCCAAGGCCTTCTAGATCACTTTGCCCAAATTTGCCAAAATTTTGAAGTAAAGTTGCCACCTGCAAATCAAACTTTTTGAGCCCAAAATTCCGCAAAACCTATGAAGTTTTCAGTCCAGAAAAATTCAGAAATGGCTAGGGGTCAAATTAGGGCTAAAAAGGGCTAAAGAGGGCAAAAGGGTCAACGTTGAGGCCAGAAGGCCAACGAGGGGCACAAAAGAGGAGGAAAGGCCAAGAAAGGCTCAACGCTAGCCCTGAGGGCTATCGTCGAGTCTGAAGAGGTGGCTGAGAGGCCTCATGAGGCTACAACCTAGGGCAAAAAAGCCCCTAAGGCCTGCGGCTGCCCTAGGAAGGGAGGCCGAGGGCTTGGGAGAGAGCCTAAGGCCTACAACCTAGGATTTTTAGGCCAAGAAGGCCTTCCGCAAGGCCTTAGAGGGTTGCGGCTAGGGAGAAGAGGGGAAGGAGAAGGGAAGGAGGGCTGAGGAGGGAGGACAAAAGGCTAAGCAAGTGTAGAAAATTCTGTTTTTCCCAACCCCGGTTTCAGTATCACTTATTTCTCCTTTTGGTTAAATGCCCTTTTCCATATCCTTACATTCAACACTCAGAAAAAATAATTTTTATTTGCTGAAACAGAAATCACTTTGCTGAAACACAAGTTACTTTGCTGAAACACAAATTACTTTGCTGAAACACAAATTCTGGAAAACTTTTACAGAATGCTGAAATTACAGAAATAAAACAAAACACACAGCAAGCTGAAACAGTCATTCAACACATTTGAACACTGAGATTTTTGGTCAACTTGACCCTGGAAAAACCCCCTACAACTCTTGGGGAAAACCAGTCTTGAGAGCTCCTTCTTATTTCTGAAAAAATGCTTTTACAGAGAGGCAGAAATTACAGCAAAAATTTCAGCAACTAAACAACAGTACTCATCTCGATTTCCGTGCATTCACTCCGCCTTGGAAAACGTGCAAAACAGGAAAAACCCAAAACAGAAATTTTACAGCATTTATGACAGCATTAAATGCTGAATGAGCTTCTCGATTTTTGTGCCCAGCTGTATGGTCGTACTGCTATACGGACTGTACGGAAAACCCAGCTGCTGCTTCTCAAAATCTGCGCTCCTTTGCCTCGAAATCTGTGCCGAAACTGACTGTATGGCTGCTGTACGAATTTCCAGAAATCTGTACCACCAAGCAGCAGTCTCTCTCCTCGATTTCTGTGCCCAGAATCTGCCCAGAATTAAATGCTGAAGCTGCTATACGGTTCTCCTTGAAAACTGTGCCTCTCTCCCTCGAAAAATGTGCCCAACACTTGCTGTACGGATTTCTGCCTTGGAATCCGTGCCTCCTTGCTGCTGTACGGACTTTGCTGAAGTTTCTATCAGCTGCTCTCTTTCTCCTCTCTGCTCAGAAATCTCCCTTGCTCTCCTTCTCATGCTCTCTCAATCTGCTCATGAAAGAATGAATGACATTTTCCTCCTCTCTCCTTTAACCTAACCCTAAGTGACTTTTGGGGAATCCCTAAATCCAATGGCTGAGATAGATTGAGATCTAGGGCTGAGATTAAATGCTCATTTAAATCTCACTTTTAATTCACCCCACTTTAATAAAGACCCACTTAGTCTTTTATTTCCAAAGTCACTTTTTCCTTTCTAATTTTACATTGACTTTATTTAAAGTCACTTTAACTTTAGTAACTTTATCACTTAAAGTCACTTTAAAATTAGATTTGACTTTATAACTTTATAAAGTCACTTAAGTAACTTTATCACTTAAGTCACTTTTAAATTAGATTTAACTTTATAAAAAATTATAAAGTTACTTTAGGAGAAAAATTAAATTCTTTTGGACACTTTTCCCTAGGCCAAAGATCAAAGCCTTAGGGAACCACCTGTCCTCCGGTACCAAATTTCAACAGCAAGGGGGAGAAGGGTAGCAAAGGAGAGATAAGGGGCCAAAAGGGTAGAGGAAGGCCCTCTAGGGTTTGCAGCAAGGCCTAGAGGGAAGGTCAAGAGCCCTAGGGTTTATGACCAACCTTAGGAAGGTAGAAAAGGATGATGTAAGGGCCTCAAAGGTGGACATTGAGGATTTGGAGAAGAAAACCAGGGCTAGGAGCCCCAAAAACTTGAAATCCTTACTCCAAAAAATTATTTTGGCTTCAACTCTTCAATTTTCTGAAAATTCTTCAATGGTTGGCCTTGCAAAATTTGTAGAGGCTAGATCTTACCCTCAAGGGCCTAGATCTAGCTCTATTCCAGCTTTCTCCACTAGATCTCACTTGCACAAATAGATTTACAAATACACAAAACCTCAATATATACAAAAAATATAAAAACCCCAAAACCCCAATTGGCACAATAATATACAAAATTATTTTACAAATATACAATGCTTGAAAGAAATTTTGGAGAAAGAATTTTTTATAGAATTTTTCTTTGATAAATGGCTAATAATACTTTGGAAAATTAATGCACATTATAGCCTTAGCGAAGTTAAATCAACCATGTAAATATTTGGAGTCCAAACAAGGTCGGTTCATGCCCACAATTTGTGAACTTGTAGACCAAGGACTGGGGAGCTTGCAAACACTATATATATTTCTAAAGAAAATTTGTTAGACATATGGAGAATCAAATCATCTAAGATAAACCCAAAATCTATCAATAAAATGACTTTATCCCCATCTAATGAAAAACAAATTTAAACATTAATCATCACAATATAGGAATGCCTATACTCAGTACATACCACAACTCAACAAACACTGAACACCTTGAACTGCACCCCATAGTCTTTATTATGATTCAAATAAACATTCCTAGTGGGACAATAGTGTTATATCAATGCTTTTGCAACAATTTCTTAGCCAAAACATCAGATGACTTTGACACAAATGACTCTCTATATATAGATAAATCCTCCAGGTAGAAAAATAATGGCTAGTTGGCTTGATCCTTGTCAAAATAATCTTGTTCGTCAAAAAATACTTGATCATCTTTTAAGTTTTAATCTTAGCCATTGAATTTTTATTTTTGAGGAATTTTCGAATTTATCATTTAATTCCATTTTTATTAGCTCAAAATTAATCATTTTGAGCTAATTTCCTCAAAAAATTGGCTTTGACTTAACCACCAAGGTCCAAGGGTCCAAATTTTCTTGAAATATCCAATATTCTTTTGGTGGAGAACCTCCAAAAATTAATTATTTTGATACCCATGAATTTTTCCACTTGAAGAATTTAATTTCTCTAAGACATTTTAATTTGACTCTAATTAATTAATTTTTTGCCTTAGGATTTGTTTAATTTTTGCCAGAAAAATTAATTAATTGACACTTGAGGGGATTTAATGTTTTTTCCACTCTCTAATATTTTAACCATGGTGTCTAAGTATGAGGGACCATGCATTAAAATATTTTTTACATAAGATTTACAAATTCAACCCTCAAAGAGGAAATACTCGTTTGACTTAGACTCTCAAAATACATACCCAATCTACGACACAACATGATCTAGTAGATCAAGTGGTTTGTAATAAAATAATTTAGCCAACTAGTGTAAATTATTCTCAAACCACTTTTACATAAGACCCGACTAGAACACTAGGACTCACCTAAGACTTTGACAAAGAAATCCGCTCTAGCTTTTGGGTGAGGTTGGTGAGAAAAACTCTACCGATCATCTGTGTTTAGAAACACAGATGAGTCAGTGAGACAAAAAACCTCCTAAGATGAAACTGTTTACATACATTCATGGCCTTACTAGCATCATTTACATTACAAAACTTGCAGAATGGGTTTACAATGAAACATATAACTACTGAAAGATGATCTGATCACTTGAAAAATCTTTGGCATATCTACTTCCTTGAACTTTGACAAAAAGTGTGCAACACACCCTCAAATACTTTAGCCATTGTGTCTGATTGGACCATGCACTAAAATATTTTTACATATTCAACCCTCAAAGGTGGGATATCCATTTGTTATAGACCCTCAAATATTACCCAATTCTGCGACACAATATGATCTAGTAGACCAAGTGATCTGTAATGAAATGATTTAGCCAAATAGCTTAAATTATTCTCAAATCACTTTTACAATATACGCGACTAAGAACACTAGGACTCACTTAAGACTTCGACAATAAACTCCACACTAGCTTCAGGGTTTAAGCTGGAGGGAAAAACTCTGCCGATTATCCGTGTTTAGAAACACACATAGATCGTTGAAACGAAAAACCTTCTAGGATGAAATTCGTTGCCAAAATCATAGGCTTACCTAGGTTGTTACATAATTAACGTTCGTACTAGCATCACTTACATTACAATTTGTAAAAATTGGGTTTACAATGACATAATAAACTGCTGGCTGATGATTCTGATCTTTGAAAAAATTGGCACAACTGTTTCCTTGGAATTGTGAAAAAATGGGTGCAACAGTTCCTTAATACTAAAGGAGATGGCGTGTTCTACAATTCATATTGGTAGGAGTAAGTGCTAGAGGCTAATTTCAATATTTATAGTGGTGGGGCTGTTGAGTCACAATGATGTGTTGTGGGTAAAGTATGTGGTTCTGACCCATGAATTGAGTGCTCGAGGTGGGTAAACTATGTGGTTCTGACCCATGTATTGAGTGCTTGAGGTACTATGAGAGGTTCATGGACTGCCCATTAATTTTTTTAAAAGATGTAAAGCTTATTCATTGTGTAGACCAAAGTGACTAGATGTGTAATCAGGAAAACTCAGTAAGGTAGAAGAGCTGGGAGTTTGAATCATATTAGGATAACCTTGGGAAAAACTTAAATATAAACAAAATACACATACAAAGATATAAAGAAATACAAAATTCCAAAAAAAAAAAAAAATACTCATACAAAGATATAAAGAAATTAAGAATTACTTGGTAAAAATCAAGAGAAAATCAGCTAGCAGAGTTTGACTTCCGATTCTTGTGACAATGGTGTAGACAATGCATGACCGTGATTTTAAAACTACAATTTCTTAGTTGATTGAGTAGGGGTGTGCATGTATAATGTATATGTATGAATAAGCCACATAATAGGTATTATGGGAAAGGGAATATAATCCTATAACACAGACATATTTAATCCTAATCATTGCTCAAGTGTGTTGTGTAGAAAATTTCTTCCTCTAAGATAGATTTGTATTTTGGAACTTTCTTTTCCTTATTATACTATAGGTGTCAGTTTTTGCCCCAGAAGACTTGATATGTAGCTAAATGGTATATATCTTATCTATTTCTATGTCGCAGTTTATGTTTTGATAACATAAAATGATATACATGGCAATTTATATCTATGGGGTTTGATTATTGCATGCATATTGTATCATCCTGAGCCATAGAATAAAATTCCCTAGGGTGTTTTATTGAGTTAGAATGCATCATGCACATGATGGTGGGGTCGATGCTAGTCACATAAACACTCGGTAGTAGAAGTGGTAGATACTTAGTTCAGATGTATATATGGTTTTCCATGGTTAATGCATGCACTTGCCTAGGGTTTGATCTGTTAAATTACCCACATAGACACATCTTGTATTAATGAAAATCTAACCAGGCTAAAAGGATCTGTGCAGTATAGACCAACTCTTTTAGAGCAAGGGGCTTTTAAGGTACCAAGGTAAGATGCCTTTGTACTGTAGATATATGGTGGAGATCGAATTATAGATGAACCATCTTTCATGTTTAGCGAAAATGGTATCTGCGTGGGGTTGGCATTTGAAGTTTGGAGGACTCTCTTCCACACAAAAAATGCCTGACTTCAGCATCCCATCCTGCTGTTGGTTGAGTAGGCAAACATTGCATGCCAACCACTGTAACTATCTCGTTCTTCTTTACCCGTGTTTTAGGTGTCGAGTACTGGGCACTAATAAAAATAAATTCTTTCATGTTGGTAAGAGTTATACTTATATTTGGTCATCATTTCTTTATGAAAAGGTCAAGGAGAAAACACGATGTTTATCTAGTTGAAATGGAAAGTGTGACATGATACTTCTAATGCAATGAATAAATCCTTGGGGTTTTGCTCTACTAAGTACTAACAAAAACTAAAGAGGAAATGAGGGGATTTAAAAAAGATGAACTATCCCATATATAGTAAGACAATCTCTAAACAAAAAATAATTAAACTCTACAATTTGATGCAAATACACCCTGCCTTAATCCTTACTAATGAGCTTGTGATGATGTTTGGAAATTTGCAGGACACAACAGCCGACCAAAAACAAAATATCTTGAGATTGATTGAGGTATCATGCTGGTATGATTTATTTTTTTGGCAAACATCAAGCAGATATGTCTTTTACAAATTTGGAAAAATATGTATTCTTTATGTATGCTATGAACTATAATCATCACTCCTGGGTCCTAACATCTGGTCTTGGATGTTAGGAGTGATGGACCTCTTCAATCCAGGGTTCCTTCTAGTAGAATTACACAGCCAGGTCCCCTCGGGACTGGATAATCTCCATGCAACATCATCAGGCAGAACATTTGTCACTTTGCTGTATTTGATTATTCTGATGTGGAGCCCTCATCTCCCCTTTCTTCTCACTCTGCTTCTAGTTACAGCATGACTTGATGTCTGCATTATATGCTCGACATGGATTTGTATTTGCACTCTTATTTTTTTTGGTATTTATATTTCTTTCAATCAGTTAGCTCTTCCTCTGCTTTTAGTATAGTAGCTTCTCACTCCCACTGTCCGTGGTGCAATGGTAGTGCATCTGTATCCAGTTCAGAAGATTGTATGTTTGATTACAGCTTGAGTGGGCCTAATGGTTAAGAACACGTGTTTCCTCCTAAGAGGTTGCATGTTCAATCCAGAGGGGGGTAGAGTATGTACACCTCCATAGACTTTAGCTGTCAAATCGCTAAATGGAGGTGGGTCCCTTGTCCCACAAAGGAGGTCTCATACACCAATTTGGTGTCTACCTTGGTTGTTACCTTAAAATTAAATTATTGTAATTATATTCACACTAGCTGTACTTTTGTGTACCATTAACCAACTTTGTGGTCATTTGTTGGACATTAACAAAATTGTATTATGTTATCTTGTACACTTGCTTAAGTGTTGTTTGTTTACCTTATAAAAGACAGGAAAATGTTATCAGATTGAACTAAGTCAATAAAACTAATGAAATACGAGGACACATACATGTGCACGTGGATTTTTTTCTCACTCTAGTTGCATATTTTATGTCATTGGGTTAGTTCATATAAAATATTCCTTGTTCTTGAACGTATGATAGTTTTCCCTAGTTCTTAAACGAAATTTCATATAATCTCCTTACCCAAGTTGTAAATATTATTCATGATTCTTTATTTTAGATTTGGTATAATGTACCTTCAGGCACTAGAGGCATGCAATCCCACAACCAGCCCTGTTGATTCACCTTTGCTATCCGGCCTTTGGTCCCTTCTTTACACTGCTCCTGTATATGGTAAATCTCATTTTCTTTAAACACCATCTTGGCTTCCAACTATTTTCTCTTTAGATTAAGATAGTACATTATGGAATGGTATTTTATGTGTAGTGGTTCTTGACACTGTTGTACTTAGCAGTCCCATTGACTTACTTTTGTCATTATTTGCTGGACATTAATAAAATCATCTTATCTTATCTACAGAAGAAAAGGTGGACAAGTATGCAGGAGCCGAAGAAGGCCCTTTTTTGGCAAGGTTGAAACCATTGTCTTTTGGTTCCATAAAGCAGACCGCAAGTTTCCAGGTTGGAAATTTAACAATTTGTCAGAATCTAAATCATGTTGTTTTGATGGTCTATATATTCAACAATAGCTAAATACCATTAAACAATATTTTTGGCACAGCATCCATGGAGTCGATGGAAACTCTATCAACCTTTTCCGTAGTCTTCTGTCCAGACAAGTAACATGGAATTATTTGACTGTTTCACAGCTTAACTACATTTTGGAATGACCGTTTCAACTCATTCAAGTTGAAGAACCAATAACTCTGGGAATTGAGTTGCATTCTCTCTGGGAAGGGAAAATTGATGTAGATGCAAAACTAATGAACTTTGAGAGAAAAGATACAATCCTTGGGAAGTTCTAGAAACATCTTGCAGCAAATGGAAGATAATTATTCTTTGTTAAATGATAAATTTAATCTGTGAATGTCTCTAATTTTCTTTATTTATGCAACAAGGCAAAGTAAATAATTGGACTCTGTTATGTATTAGAATGACAATTTGCATATTATGCAGGTTATTGATACAGGGAACAATATTGTTCAAAACATTGCTGAGTTTATTTTTCTTGGCATTAAAGGTGGGGATTTCACTTTAGCCCAAAATAATAATTACCTTTATTTCTACTATAGTATCCATTACAATTTCCAAACTATCGAAATAATTTTTTTGCTACTGGTGACATATTCAATGTAGGCAGCTTGGTTATCGAGGGAAAAGCCATTAATTCATCAACATTTGAGAAGGAATCTGTAAGGATTGAAGTAACATTTGAAAGCTTCTTCTTGAGGATTGGCAAGTGGCAATCTCCAAAAATACCGTTAGATTGGGTAAATCCAAAAGGGTATGATGTTCAATTAGTTCTATAATTATGTTCTTATACATTATTGATGTCCAAGATGAATTTAATGGTTAAATGATTGTCATGAACATGGAATGGTGAAATTTCTAATTTTTCCTGGGCAAAACACCGAGTCTTTTATCAAAATATTATGAAAGCACATCATGTACAAATAAGGGTTTTGTTTTTTCTGTGGATCCAAGTTGTTAAATTTTCTTAGGACTATATTTTTCTTTGTTTTAGATAATTGCATTTCTGTTGGAAATACTGATTGGAAACACTGAAAGGGGGGTGAATCAGTATTTCTTTTCAATTGTTATTATAACCAGTTAGATTCTACACAAAAATAGAGAAATGAATAATTTATTATAGAAGGAAGAATAATGATCCTTTTACAAATGAATGAGTACAATGATTGCCAAGCACCAACTTGGACTTAATGAGGCTCCGACCTCTAGGGCTTCGACCCTATCTTCTCCAAGGCACCAACCTTGTGTTTAGGGGCTCCTACCCCAAAGGACACCAATCCCTCTTTGCTTCTTTATTAGATGATTGATTCAAAGATGCTCTTCTGCATCAATCTTCACCATGCTGCACCAGCTATTCTGCATTACACATTTTAATCAATTCTGTCACCAAGACTTCTGCACTGCACTAAGATTTCAATACCAGACTGGTTCCAAGACAACAGCATCACCAACGTTCTGCACCACACAGCACCTACACTTCTTCACCACAGATTACAACATCTATACTTCTTCACCACAGCTTACAACACCTATAAGATCTGAGCCACATCAATTCCGCAGATTACAGGTCCAAAAACATGGTGCAGATACAAGTCTGAGCCAGATTAACCATAGTCCGAAAAGCACCTTAACAACACAGGTGCGAAAGAAACGAGGTGAAATTTTGATCTGAAACAGATTGAAGTACCCTCATTGCAACCACGCAGGTCTGAAGAGATGAAACCACAATTCAAAGTAACAGCACCGAGACATGGTCTCTCTGAGGCTCTAAGACAGATCCGAGAGTTAATTGTAGGTCCGAGTCACTGTGCACCAGTTCGAAGTGTTTATTTGCCACAAATCAACTGAAGGTTCAGCACTTTTCACACCCTTCCTGCTGTAATAATTCTGTAAAGAAATCTGAGAGAAAGGGTAATAATCCGAGCTGGAAAAGATGTATCTGTTCTTTAAGTTCACCTTCCTGAAGGTTCACGAGTTGTGAACCTGTAGCTCATTGTTCTCCAACTGTGATGCAGCTGGTGATCAAAAGTAAAGGTTCAACACTATATTTATACGGTTCATTATGAGCTTAAGACGAAAAGACATGTCTTTTTTACGGCAAACCGACTTGAGAAGAGGTTTAGGTCGGCTTAATGACCAGACTGATTTCCTTAACTTAAAAAATTCATGATTCTCAGAATACTTGGATTTTCAGGCCAAGTGATAGCTCATTAGAAAGCTAAAAATATGCTGTAGAGGATGGTGAAGGTCTTATAGAGAAATTCTGCCTCTAAGGTAGAGAAAAAATAATTTTAATGTGACTGGTCATTTATTGGTGTAGAAATGAGGTAGGGCAGAATGTCTTGAGCTTCTTTGTGGTTTGATCCTTCCTTCTTCATGATAAGCTTACCATGCCATAGTGATATATGTCATTATGTATTCTTCCATCTTCATCTAGTCCTTCAACAAGTATGGTCATCCATCATTATTTATCCAGGTGCATGACTGACACTTCTTCATCATCATCTAGCATCCTATTGCCATATGACATCAATGAAAACCTAGATTAACAATCTCACCCTTTGTCATTGATTGAAATATTCCACCTTTTTATCCCCATTTGAAATAATGGCAAATGGGATACCAACGTACTCCCCTGTCATGCTGCTACCCCTATTACGTTGCTCCTTTGTTTGGTTTCCTTTTAATGTGATGCAAGAGCAATAACTCCCATCTTTTGGCGAAGATATTCAAATGTTTCTCGTGGAAGGGGTTTGTTGGGTGCTAACAGGTGTCTTTAAAAACTCCAAATTGCCTCACATTAATTATCAACCAGGGTAAGTCCTTTTATCTCAAGTGTGTACACAATATGTGCAAGCTATTCATACAAAGAGTAATGCGAAAACCAATCGTTTAATATAGATACAATCATAAATCTTGAAACTTAAAAGGAAGTGATTCATCTACACAGTAGAACACAAAACTGTAATTCATTCCTAATTCAACTAATTCAAATGATAATCAACTGAGAGCACTGAAGCATCAACCGAGCTCTTTCAGCTAGATCTAAACTATTGAACAGAAAGTAAGTATTATAAATAACTGTCTATGCTTTAAGTAATCAAAACCAATTCTGTTTGCTAGCAACTAATTCCTTAAAGAAATAAATTAGCAATGCATATTCAAAGAAATAAATTGGACATGCGTATTCAATGGAAATAAATACCAGAAATGCGAATTATCAAAAGCACTACCACTGTAAAGCGAAAAAGTAGAATAAACTTGCAATAAACAGAAAAGTATAACACAGAGAATAGCAACGAAATTCACCAGAGACCGGGCCCTTAGCCACCGGTGAATACTGCTTAACTACTCTAGAATAGTTGAATAAACAACAGCGCAAATTATGTATTAATCATTACAGTCAATTGACATTACAATCTGATCTCTGTTCATAACTATGTTCTGTGCATTATAATTACGAATTATGCAGAAAATGAAAGATACATGCTATCCATTATTCGAGAACTAGCTCTCCCTGTCCCTTTATAGCTAAAAAGGAAAGATAAGTGTGAACCCTCAAGATCAGGAGATCCTTAGGGATCCACGACAAAATGCTATCCTCGGACAGTTCGTTTGTCTCTGCGCTATCCTTACTGATTTATCTTCGATTCGAACACTTTTAATGCGTCCTCTTTTCCATGATTAAGTCTTGTTGTTCCTTCTGTTATTTCCAGCATAAAAATCAACGAGAATTAGTTTGGACGGTTAAATCGCATTAGGATCATCTTTTCATTCGTTCTTCATCAAAATCCTTTCATTATATTATTATATCATGGCACAAAATGGATAAGAAAGAGGAAAAAGGACATTAATTAAGAGTAAATACATACCTATTGCAAGGCTCAACATATACTCCCCTCCTTACCTTTTTTCATGTCCTCATGAAAAATAAATAATTTTGATGCAAAGAAGTTAAAGAATAGGTTGGAGAAGGTCTGTCTGTAATAGGCCTGAGACCATGATGTCGTGCCAAGTGTGCAAAGGCTGCCGCTTCTTGTCCTTCAGGTAACTCATAGTCAGGATGATATCCTTTAGGAGGATACCAAATAATGGGGCTTCTATAGTGACATCCCACCCAATAAGGTCCTCCTCTTAAGATAAAGTTGCTGTATGGGACTAACTGTTTCGCAGCAGCTTTGAAATTTCCATAATTAAATGGTTCTCTGTCTTTAACACTGTTGCTTGAAACCATCCATCTCATTTTGGATGCAACCAGGGATCTTTCTTGAATGGAGAGGAAATATGTTGTTCCTTCCAGCACAAGTTCCTTATGTATGGGCTCTAAACTCTTAGTCATGCCCTCCTGTGTCATCAGTGTTTTATGCTTAGTAAACACTTGCAGAGGGTGAGTAGGTTCACTTCTTATCCAAAGATCCAAGCTGTGTTCTTTGGAACGAATTATAAGCCTTCAACCACTTGAGTTGGTTGACTGCAAAAGAGATAAAAGCCTGAAATTGAACATCTCCAATAAAAGGGCTAGGATTCACATCCACTTCTTTATCTAATATGAAATTATGTAAATAAAATTCACAAAGAAGCCTTTGGACCTTTACTCCATGTGTCTTACAGCAATTTATAAAATCTTCCATCGTCTTCAGCTCAATTGTCTTGCTGGCTCTAATAGCTTTGATTTTTAACAATAAATATCATTCTAATAAAAACAAGGCATAGTTCGTAGCAGGAGATCGACAAGTCAAGATATCCGAATATAATGAACAATTGGTGTCCAACTGATCCCTGACGCTGTTCAGCTTAGTTTTCATTCTATTCATTTTTTCTTCTTCCTGTCTATCCTTATCAAAAGCCTCATTCTCTGCTAGAGCTAATTCCCTCAATTGTTTTTGTAATTCCTGGTATTTTTGGAGGGAGACTGTCTGCTGTTGATGTTGTTCTAAAGCAAGTTGGGCTTGCGTCAGCTCTTCTTGAAGTTTTAAAATAATAGGGTCATTCCTTGACAAGAAGTCCTTGGACTGCCCTTCTGTCTGTGTGCCGATGCTGTGAGAGAATACCTTTTTCAGTCTTTATTTCCTTATTGTGGGAGGACCAACCCTCCGTTTGAACAGCTGCATTTACCAAATTTTTATGCAAATTAACCTGGGTGGCTATTGTCCGACTGGGAGCGAGTTCGGTTTGAGTTTCTATTGATCTATTCTCGCATATTCTTGTTTGTGTAGCTACAGAAGTCATCTCTGGAGCGGTGTTCTGAGTTTTACATTTTTTAACTTCTCGACGTAGCCTTCTGACTGTCTTCTGGAGCTTCCGGTATTTTTGTCGCAGCTTCTTAAGTTTTTCTCTGGCTCCTTGGCTCTTTCGAGGAGCGTCTGTTCTACTAATAGGTTTATCAATTGTTTCTAAAGCTGCTTGTTGGTCATCAAGGCTGTGTTCCAAAAAAACCATATCGCCTGTCTTGTGACTAACTTCTATGTTTACAGACTGCTGTTGGTCCTCATGACTGTGTTCCAATAGAATCGTGTCACCAGATTGATTGTTGGATTCCTGAAAAATTTCTGTGTCTGCAGCCTCTTGTGTTTCTATATGCCCAGAATTCTCTGGGACTTGTGTTTCCATTATGCTGGGACTAAGTAGTCCTCCAGGTTTCATATATACATTAAGATTTGCCAGGACCTCAGCTATCCCCGTCTCGAAAACTTCCAAAGGATCCTCCGGTCCTGCTTCACTTTCATTATTATAATCTTGTTCTTGTTCTTGTTTTGAATTGGCCTCTTCTTTAGGCTCTTCTTCAGGTTCTTCTTCTTCGGGTTCTGATTCTGATTCGGCCTCTTCATCGGGCTCTTCTTCGAGTTCTTCTTCTTCGGGTTCTTCCTCTGAACCGGGTGCCTCTTCTTCGGATTCAGTGTCTCTTATTCTAACTGGACTGGCTGTCTCCGCAGGTTGATTACTCTCATCCCGAAGATTTGTAGACATCCTCTGGGCTAGTTCAATTCTTACAGACTTTCTGCGTTTATGGGGTTCAACCATTGAACGGGCAAGCCTTTTTCTTTTCGGAATAGGGTTCTGCTGGCTTGTCTCCGCAATTTCGGATTTTGGATTACAGAGTTTTGCATGCTCTCTAGGGCCGTCATGAAATCATCCCAAGTTAAGTTGTATTGAACCAGGCTATGACTAATGATTAATCTAATCAAACCATGGTGGCTTACTACAGTTTCCAGGTGTCTGGCTCGTCTTATTCTAATAGCAGTATCATGCATAAAAGAATTCAAAAGAGATGGCAGATTAACAGTGAGTTTTTGTTTCAAAACAACTAATAGTTTAAGTTGTCGTGGTCTTACCACATCTCGACATCTATCGCAGGTAATGTATCTTTGGATAATGCTTGCTAATTCTTTCCATGGTTCTACTAGAGAAGATGTTTGGATGTCTTTGCCTTTCCTGACTACTTGTTCACCTTCGTCTTTGAAAGTTTCCACCGCGTCTTGCAGTGATACATGTTTTTGTGACCATATAGTTCCTTTTGCCGGCAGCCCTGATACTTCAGCTATTACAGCGCCTGTGACTGTAATTCTTCTACCGTTTACCATGGATTCTCGATTCTGCAGATGCTGTAGAAATTCAATGGCAATTTCCTCATTTGAGGGCTGAAATCTTGTGAGATAGGATATCCACCCTGCACGGATCAGAATTTCCCTGGCTCTATCGGAGACCTCTAATACTAAAGGTTCGTGGCGCACTGTCTTACCACCCATAATGCTTGAATTCTTCCTACTATTGCAAAGGATGAGTGAAATGGAAAAATGCAGCAATACTGAACAAACACAGCAACACTGAAAAACACAACAACACTAAAAAAACACAGCAATACTTAGAGCTATAGAACAACAAGTTGATGTCATAGCTAAGTGCAGTTGATATTAATTGTGTTATAAATTGTCGCATACCGCGTGATCATGGAATATCTTGTCAGTCAATGAAATAATGACAACGCATGCCTCGTGTAATGGAAGTTATCTCCCCCTTTTGAAATGAGAGGTCGCCTACGACCGAATAGACGTGGAATGGTTGTTCCGACGACAGGATATAAGGATGAAGAGTACAGAGTATGTAAATAAATGACGGGACAATAAGAGAGATGGATAGGGTGAAAGCGCGGTGTATAATCATAGTAAATGATAAGAGAGAAGATGCATTGGTTGATGATAAGTTATATAATAGGGAAAGAGGACAACAATATGTACAAAAAGAAGCTTTTCCGATGATAATCCGACTGTACACGATATGATTGAATAAAAACACGAATGCATGCATAAAGGTTCAAAGTAGGGAAGTGTTTTAAAGGAAATAATCTCTTGGATAAAAAGATAAATGGGAAGAGGGTATTATAAGAATTATTGATTAAGGAAATAGAACTTCAATACCATAAGCAGAGCTTTTTCTTCTAGCAGGCGTCCATAGCCTCGACAGAGTTGCTTTTTAACCCATGCGAGCCAGGATCCTTAATTTATAATTGAAAAATTTCATTGTTGTTTCTACAGAAGAGACCAGTGTGCTGGCGTGGTAACCAGATAACCATACTTCCATTCATTGGGAAGTAGCAAAAGTGAGCAGGTCGGCTCGTGATGAGACCTCCTGTTCCAAGGATGTTTTAGCCATCCAATGGATCATAACCCTATTGTGGTGGCCATGGTGGGAATGTCACATTGCTACCTCCTTATGAACATGGTAGGCTGGCTCTTAATGAGACCCCCTATCCTCTTATTTATAGTTAAAATTTAGTTGTCATTACATGTTTTTATGATAAATAGAGGGAGGCTCAGTACTCCTTAAGAGTAGGGATGGTGTAAGAAGTTGAAGCATGTCAATAATAAGAAAAATTATACCCATAATCCCATTGATAATAGACAGAGAGAATTATAACCGGGAAGAGTAGAACCAGCATGGTAAAGATGATCAATCAATATCATATACAGTAGATATCAGTATAGTAAAGTGAAATATAAATAATTGTGTCCCTTTCAATTGTTTTAAGTCTATCATCAAGAAGCTATCTTTGTCAAAGATCATAATGTTAAAAATATTCACCTGCTTTAATAAAATCCATAATTCTTATCCGCATGAAGGTACTGTACTTCGGGCCATAAAAGAAATCAAAGAAATAAGGCTGAAATAATCTAAGAATAATTCCATGAGAGAAAAGAGGTGTTTGTGAAATATATAAAAGAAAGGTGTTGTTTAGAACACATAAAAATTTATACAAGAAACAAAAAGTGCTGTTCCAAAATTGGAACAAAAAAAACAAGAGAGAGTGTTGTTCCAAAGATGGAACAACAAAATCAAAAAGTGTTGTTCCGAAGATGGAACAGCAAAACCAAAAAGTGTTGTTCTGAAGATAGAACAACAAAATAAAAAAGTGTTGTTCCGGAGATAGAACAGCGAAATCAAAAAGTGTTGTTCCGAAGATGGAACAGCAAAACCAAAAAGTGTTGTTCCGAAGATGGAACAACAAAACCAAAAAGTGTTGTTCTGAAGATGGAACAGCAAAATAGGCAGAGAAAAAAAACAAATTGAATCAGCAATCCTATTTACAATTTTTTTTTAGATAGAAAAATGAATTTTTACAAAGATGAAGCTGCCGAAGGATTATCTTCTGCAGCTAAAATTTGCATGGTGGAGTCCTTGCGTATTTGTTGACAAAAATATTCTCTTGTGAGTGGTCTTTGGTAGAGGCGCACCCGATGCCCATTTGCTTTAAAGGAACAATCAGATCCATCAATGGTGGTCAACGTAAGACTGCCATTGTCATGTACTTCCTTTATTTCATAGGGACCTAACCACCTAGCCTGCAATTTACCAGGGAAGTCTTGAAACCTGAAATCGTAGAGAAGTGCCCAATCGCCTTCATGAAATGTCTTTTTCTTGATCAGAGAGTCGTGCCATTTGGCTCTTTGTTGTTGAATAAGTGCAGTATGTTGCAGAGCCAAAAGCCAGATTTTGTCTAATTCATTTATTTGTTGTAATCTATTAATCTAGGCTTCAGTTAAATCTAGTCCCACTTCCTGGGTTGTCCTTAGTGTTTGTATCTCAAACTCTATGGGAAAAATAGGTTCCTTACCAAATACCAGCTGATATGGGGAGTATCCAGTAGTATTCCTCCAAGTTGTGCAATATGCCCACAAGGCTTTTGGCAGTCGAGTAGCCCAGTCTCGTCTGTGCGATGAGACTGTCTTCGTTCGAATAACTTCAATTACTTTGTTGGTGTTTTCTACCTGCCCATTCACTTGCGGGTGGTATGGAGAGGTAATTCTGTGAATAACATGATGATTTTTTAGTGTAGCAGCGATCTTGTGGCCTACAAATTGCGGCCCTCCATCAGTGAGTACTTCTCTGGGTAACCCATATCGTACAAAAATTTCGAAAAGAAAGTTTATCACAGTTTCTTCTGTGGCTCTTGGTAATGCTACTGCTTCTACCCACTTAGTTACGTATTCTGTTGCAACCAATATATATGATTTTTGGTTGGATGATGGGTTGATTGGCCCAACAAAATCTAATGCCCAACGCTCAAAAGGTTCTATGACCAGCTATAGATGCAGGGGCATCTCATTAGATTGGCCAGGGTAGCCCATCCTTCGACAACTATCGCAGGCCTGAACAAATTTCTTAGCATCCTTAAAAATCGTGGGCCAGTAGTAGCCCATTTGTAAAATTTATGTCTAGTTCTGCGGTCTCCAAAATGTCCACCGCAAGGTCCATCATGGCAGGCTTTTAAGATATCATAAATTTCATCTTCCCTGATACACCTGTGGATGTGCATATCGGCCCCTGTGTGAAAAAGGTATCCTCCAATCCAGGAGAACCGAGTGCTGTGCTATACTATCGATTTCCTTTCTCTGGGTGTCAGATGTTTAGGTAGTTTTCCCACTGCTAAATAATTCGCCACATTTGGGTACCATGGTGTTTTCACGGTTACAGCAAATAGGTGTTCATCCGGAAACTGATCCTCTACTGCTATTGCATCATCTGTTCTTGGCACTCGGGAGAGGAAATTTGCCACAAGGTTTTCCTTTCCTGGTCGATCCCTTATAGTTATATCAAATTCCTGCAAAAGTAGCAACCAACGTGTCACTCTTCCATTCGTAATGGGTTTATTAGCTAAGTATTTGAAAGCAGAGTGATCCGTATACAGATTTACGGGGTATCCAGTTATATAGTGTCTAAATTTGTTAATAGCATAAATAACAGCTAAGATCTCCTTCTCTGTTACTGTGTAATTCAATTCAACAGGGGTTAAGTTTTTGCTAATGTAATATGTAGCGTAGGGTTTCTTGTCTTATTCTTGGCCAAGAACTGCTCCAATGGCTGTGTCTGATGCATCTGATGAAATCTGGAATGTTATACTCCAGTTCGGGCCTCGTAATACTGGTGCTGTTGATACTAGCCATTTTAAATCTGTAAAGGCAGTATCACATTTGTCAGTCCATATGAAATCACTGTAAACTGTTAAGGCATATAATGGTGCAGCAATCTATGAAAAATTCTTGATAAATCTATGATAATATCCAGCAAATCCCAGAAAACTACGTACCTCTGTTTGAGTGCAGGGAGTAGCTAGTAAGAGAATTACCTGTATTTTTGCTGGATCTACATGAATTCCAACTGTTGAAATGTAATGACCCAAGATCAGGCCTTCTGTCATCATCATATGGCACTTTTCGTGACTTAAACATGGGCTGGTAGCAATACACCGTTCCAGAACTTTTTCTAATGTCTGTAATGCTTGCTCGAAGTCATCTCCATAGGGTGTGAAATCATCCATGTATACTTCCAATCCTTCATTTATCAAGTCTGCAAAATGCTGAGTATGGCTCTTTGGAATGTGGCAGGTGCGTTACACAATCCAAAAGGTAATACCCTATAAACGAATGTTCCCCACGGACAAGTAAAGGTAGTCTTATCCTGGTCTTCAGGGGCAATCTGTATTTGGTTGTAGCCACTAAAGCCATTCAAGAAAGAAAAAAATTTCTTCCCTGCCAGTGTATCTAGGACCTGATAAAAAAATGGAAGGGGGAAATGGTCTTTTTGCGTTGCCTTGTTGAGTTCTCTATAGTCAACGCATATTCGCCATTTCCCATTCCTTTTGGGAACCACAACTAATGGAGAGACCCATTTACTGTCAGATATAGGATAGATAAAATTCGCATCTAACAGTTTTTGAAGCTCTTCTTTAACAATATCTTTTAGGTGAGGATTTAATCTACGTTGAGGTTGTCGAATGGTTCTTGCATCCTTTTCAGTGTAGATGTGATGCATGCATAGTTGAGGGTCAATCCCTTTCATATCTAAGTAATCCCAAGCGAAAGCCCCTTTATTTTTCCTAAGGACTTGAATAAGTTTTTGTTGCTGGTCATTACTCAGAATACTGTTAATGTTCAAGATCTTCCCTGGCTCAATTTCGATAGGTTTGCTATTATAAACAATGGTTGTTGGTATTGTTTGATCATTGATATCTCTCAAGGGATCTTCTTTGATTTCATTGTCAAGGACTGCTTTAATCATGTGGCATTTCGAACTTGATACTGTGGTAGGATGATTGATAAAAGTATTAATGACATCGTCTTCAGTTTGGTTTTTGAATTCAAGGGCATCTACCACAATTAATGGTGACCGAATATTTTCTGTTAAGTATGTTGCAGGTTTCTTCCTGGTTTTCATAATAGTCAAGCTTGGCTGAGCAGGAGGGTATAAAGCTAAATTTTTCACATCATTTCCCCTGGTTATAGTCATACTACTTGTCCGGTAGCTGATATAAGCATCAGAAGTCGCTAGCCAAGGCCTTCCTAATATTAAGGGATGTCCATATAGTTGGTTCCTAGGACTAATAATCAAGAAATCCGCCGGGTATTCCCAAGTGTCTACGGAGACCATCACATCTTGTAATGTTCCTTCTGGTCTAATGACTAAGCAGTCAGCTAATTCCAGTAAGGTAGTTGTTGGTTCCAAGGCTGTGATGCCAATAATGTTGCAAGTTGTAGTTGTGAGAATATTAATGGCTGCCCCTAAGTCAACTAAAGCATTGGGAAAAGAATGGCCATTTATGTAGACTGTGACAATGGAGTTTCCGAGATCCTCATATTTTACAGGAGTCTCTTTGCCTAGTAATAAATTAGACAAAGTCTTGACAACATGGATAGTAGGGATTTTTTTTGTTTTCCTCACAGACTTCTTTATACACAATTCTTTAATATTTTTGGCATATATTGGAATATCTTGGATAGCCTGGAGGAGGGGAATTTTTATACAAATGTTCTTAAGTTCACCCAGAAGATCAAAGTCAGGATATTCAATCGGGCGTGGTATCAGCAATCTTTTTGGGAATGGGGGGGAAGTGGTTATGATTTGTTCAGGAATTTTTTGTCTGACTGTATCTTCCCCTTGTTTTATTTATTGATCATCTACAGTCAAAGGCTTATTTGTGTGCGGTTCTTCTGATTTCAAATCTTTATCCTTATCTAGAGTGATTATGCATCCAGATCTCAACTTAAGCTCATTACATTCTTTCAACTCATCTTCAGGGTCCAGACCCTCAATGATTTTTATTGACTGAACTGGTCTGTTGTTAGGATTTGGGTTGGGTTGAGCTAGAAGTTATGGTCGTATATTAGATTGAGGATTCTGCTGCAGCGTGTAAGGTGCTGGTAAAGTTGGTTGAGGCAAAGGAACTCTCCCCATAGGCTAGTTCGTAGATATTTTCCAATTTTATTGCCAGTTCTGATTTTGTGAGGTGGAAGGGGACCATTGGGAGGACTAAGGGTTGTTCTGCCAGAATGGTGGTGGGTAAGGGGAATTTGGAAAATTATTATTATTTGGATTTGACTGATTGGACCATGGTGGCATAAAAAAATTTTGAGGTGGCAAAAAAGGTGTTTGATTCTTCCATGCTACCCTTGAATATTGCTGAGAATTATATTGCGAGGAAGGAAAGAATGAAGATGGATCGGTAGGCATACATGTCTGACGCGCTTGCCATTGACGACGCTGGTTCAACAGATATACTAGTTCCACTTCTTCTTCTGCTTCCTTGAAGACTTCTTTTAATCCTGGGAGTGATGGGAAAATTTCCGTGGCATGTTCTTTAGTGTATATGACACATGTTCGTATCGCATCTAGGGGGCATTCTTTATGACTGTGCTTCTGTCTACAACAAGGGTAGAAAATAGCCAAGTTTTGTTCTGCTATAGCCTGCTTTTGCTTAGCTTGCATGACATCCAATTGTGTCGCTAGGGTCCCCAGGATATCACTCTTGAAATCCTCCAACAGATTATCGATTTCGCTTCGTCTAATGGTTCCTCCTGAGGCTTTGCTGTCTTTGGGGCTTGCCTCGTGTCCAACTGGTTTCAGCCTTGTACTGCCCCTAGAACACTTGATGCACAAACCTATAATATCATTATAGTTTTCTTGATAAATGTCACCCTTACCCATTATATTTAGTGTCTCTACCCATTGGTCTTTCATACCTCTGATCATCGTGGTTTTTAGAACATTATCAGGCAAATTTGTGTAAGGAGATATTTGTAGATTATATTGAAAACAATATACATATTCTTCTAGAGTCTCGCTAGGCTTAGCTACCATTTGAAAAATTTCATCTTTTAATTCTATAGTTCAGCAATAATCTTGGTATTTTTTTAAAGAAACATGTTTTCATTTGGTCCCGGTCATTGATGGTGCCTCCACCAAGTCCAATGAACCAACGCAGAGCTGGTCCCTTCAGAGTAGAGGGGAATATATTTAGCTTCTAAGGGTCAGTAGTGTAATCATAACCTCTGCATAAGACATCAAACTCGAAAAGGAATGCATCGGGATCTTTTGAAGTTATCCCATGAAGGGTAGGAATGTTTTGTAATGGGATAGCCTTCATGGGTGCATTGACAGTTGTGTCAAAAATAGGGTATTGCAATGTAGAAGTTTGAGGTTGCTGGTTATTAGCCATTTGGTCAAAAATATGCCAATATTATTCAGGGATCCCCGGAGCTGGAGAGTTATTCCTAGGATGTCTAAAAGAGGCTGGAATAGTTCTAATAGTACTACCTTGATCTAGAATACAGGGTGTCCTCTGCTCAGTCACTACTTCAGGAGATCTAGGTTCTGATAATTTAATTTCAAAATTGCATGTTTCTCCTTCTCCTTCATGGAGGTTACAAGAATTTCCTTCTTATGGAGGGTGAGTTTGTGAATTATCAGTATCTTGAAAAATCTGCTCAATTCCTTCAGTTTTACTATGAATCTCAATGTTATCTATAGATGGTGATCTTGCGGCTTGAAGGAAGTCAGTAGGAAGTCTGGCAGCAACAATTCGGGGTCCTACTGATGACTAAGACTCATCTTTTCTTAATATTTCATCAATAAAAGTTGATCGTCCAAGGGTCACCATTCCCTTAGGTTTTTCAGGTTTAGAAGGAGGAATTTGGTTTTTTTCAGGTCTTTCCCTCTTAGTGATTCATGCAAAAATAAAAACATTGATTCCTACCTTAAACTCTTACACAATTCTTCTAGAAAGCGGGCGGATGAGAAAGAATTTTACTCGTTCTTTACGCAGGTTCTTACCTTCCGTTTTTAATACCCAATTCTCCCTCACCAAAAAAAACATCAATCATACATTACTCTTTTTACAGAGTGGCAACACACTCCCTGACAATGATGCCAAAATGTTGGGTACTAACAAGTGTCTTTAAAAACTCATAATTCCCTCACATTAATTATCAACCAGGGTAAGTCCTTTTATCTCAAGTGTGTACACAGTATGTGCAAGATATTCATACAAAGAGTAATGCTAAAGCCAATTGTTTAATATAGATACAATCATAAATCTTGAAGCTTTAAAAGGAAGTGATTCATATACGCAGTAGAACCCAAAACTGTAATTCATTCTTAATTCAAATGATAATCAACCGAGAGCACTGAAGCATTAACCGAGCTCTTTTAGCTCAATCTGAACTATTGAAAAAAATTAAAGTATTGGAAATAACTATCTATGCTTTAAATAATAAAAACCAATTCTTTTAACTATCAACTAATTCCTTAAGGAAATAAATTGGAAATGCATATTCAATGGAAATAAATTGGAAATGCGTATTCAATGGAAGTAAATACCAGAAATGCGAATTATCAAAATTACTGCAACTGTAAATCAAAAAAGTAGAATATACTTGCAATAACTGGAAAATTAGAACACAAAGAAAAATAGTGAAATCCACCAGAGATCGGGCCCTTAGCCACCATTGAATACTGCTTAACTACTCCATAATAGTTGAATAAACAACAGCGTGAATTATGTATTAATCATCACAGTCAATCGATATTACAATATGATATTGTCGTTTAGAACTACGTTCTGTGAATTCCAATTATGAATTCTATAGAAATGAAATATACGTCATTCATGCTCCTCGAGAACTAGCTATCCTTGTCCCTTTATAGCTAAAAGGAAAGACAAGTGTGATCCCTCAGGATCATAATTTCCTAATTAGTTTGTAGTATTAGCAACAAATAGCTAGAGCTTATTTCATCCATGATATTGTGCAGTGAGTGAGAAGATGAAGTTTTGATTTGTGTATTGTTTGGTGAGATTGGATTGTTGCATGTGTTGTATTTGGATTTTTGTTATTTGATTTGATTGTGTGCTTTGATGCTATGTCATTTTATTTCTTGTGATGAGCAAGTTTTCAGAGTCCAGTCTAAAAATATATGAAACAAGGCTCACATGGAGGATGTGAAGGCATGGAGACTTTGAGTAGACAATGGCTTGGTGGATTCAATAAAAGGAAGAGTTTTCTTCGTCCAATGGTGGATGAATATTTTGGTAGAAACTGGGTGAGGATCATTGGTTGTGATGGCACCAACAGATAAAATTATGTAGAGTGGCTTTTGGTTCAATATTAACCGAGCAAGGAATGTTAATCGTGGTGGCCTTCAATGGATGGTAGTCCCTAGATCCAAGAGAGAAACAATTTCTTGTCTGAGAGAGTCAATATACGGTGAAAGAATTCGAGTCTTATAGCTCATGGGAGTGAGCTGATACATGTATAAATTTTTCATCATATAATAGAAGAATTGAGCAGCACAACGGAAACATGGTAATTTTTTCCCCGGATGGTTTTTCCACCAAAAACACTTGTGTCCATTTGTTTATTGATTTTTTCCTTTCATGTTTATTATTGATGCTCTGATCTATGGTTATGTGTTTCATTTTATGTAGGGTTAAAATATTAAGTAATTGCAAAAAAAAAGTAAAGTACCACACTACTTATTCACCCCATCCCCCCTCTCCCTCTTAGTAGTGATATAGTTTCCAAAAATTGGTATCAGAGCGAGGTGATCATGTGCATCTTTATCACTGGAGAGTGGATCTTGGAGATTTAAAAAAAAAAATTGAATATTTTTTTCAAAATGAGGTCTCCAAAGAAATTGGTTCTTATTGCTGCAAATTTTGAAGCATGGAAAGAAAATGTGAAAAATAAATTATTGCTTTGTGGTTCTAACATTTGGAGTTTTTTTTGTGAAGGAAATGATGGATATTTGTCTGCATCTAAAATATGGAAGAAAAATGCTCAAGGAAAATTACTTTCAAAAATCTTCCTAGTGTAGATTTGGAGAAAATTGGAGATTTAAAATATGCCAAGGAAATTTGAGACATATTGCATGTGTTATATGGAGCCATTAGCAACAATAGTTATGGAGAAATTTTGAAGAGCAACAAAAAGAAGAAGGAATCTCCACATGAACTAGCTATGAAGAAGAACAAAAAATATGAAGGTATAAGTCGTAATGATATTCTTTTAAGCTATATTTAAGATAGCGGTAATGAAAATTATTCACATTTGTTTAGTGATAGAGATGATGGTCATTATTATATGTGACTTGAGGCTCAATTTCAATATTCCATGGTTTTTTCTAGTGAAATTGGTAGAATAACAAATGCATGCAAGGAGCATAAGAATAAATTGTAGGATTGTGATCAAATGGAGAAAAATATCAAAGAAGAAATTAATACCTTGAGAAAAACGTTGGTAGAATTGAAAAGTGTTACACGGATGAATCCTTCTTGTGGAAAGAGTGATCTCCCTAGTATCCTAAGGATATCTGGAAACAAACAAACAGATGTAGACCATTTTCTCTAGACTATTTTTCTTAAGAATTTCTCATTAAATATAGATAGATACTCCTACCTGAAGTCCAATGCTTGTTCGGTCTTCAATCCAGTCATTCTAGAAGTTGTTGATCCAGTATATAAGATCTGCAATAAAAGACAAGCAAACTAGATCAAAAGCATTTGCAAAATATGATAATTCGAAAGCAATAATCTATCTTAGAGATCAAGGACTCTAAGAATTAAATCATTCAAAATATAAACAAACAACTCAATGAGAAAATATAATCCATTTGTATTACCATTTAATAAAAGAAGAAAAATTACAACCTTTACGCCTTGATGTTTGTACAGGTTCTTCCAAGGTCCCGAACAACCGTTTTCCTTAGTTTTACAAGACTCCAACTCTCTGAATCAGCATAAAACTCTGGCCATGAGTATGTAATCTCTCTCATGCCAACGATGCCAAATGTGGAGAGTATAATTTCTTCAGCAATTCTCTTCAATAAACTAAGAAGTAAGTATTAACTACTAAGTATCCAAAAGTACTAATTATCAAAAAGTACCCTTGAGACTGAAACTTGGTCTCAATTTATAGCTGAAGAGAGGCAGTTTCAGCTCCAATAAGGAAGGGATAAAGCCCTCTTATCATGGTATTTTAGCTCCAAAAACCAAAGGATAGTTCCATTTATGAAGTGATGAAGGTTCATGAATGGAAGGGGCGAAGCTCGACCAGATAGCGCTTCTAGAAGGCCCCAGCTGTGAGAATATTTGACCAGCTGGGCTTCTAGAACTTAATTGTCTCTTTATTTTACCTTTTATGGGGGTCTGAAATTTTAATGAGCTTTACGTGTGGGATGTACTGCAATTTTTATAGAAATTAGCTGCAATACCGCAGGGAATGACTAGGAAAAGTGCGGGAGTAGGATTTTTAGGATTTTTAAGAGCTTCTTCAGTTCCAAGACTTGATTTGGGGAACTTTATGTTTTTAGACCTCCGAGGGAGAAATAAATAGGTAATTATGAACCCATATAAATAGCTAAATGTCATGGTGACAAATTTTAGTGTAAAATATTGCCCCTAAAGTGCGAAGTCCGAAGAGTTTTGAGTTCTAAAGAGTGAAGTGCTTTATCATTCTGAGGATTAGGCTCTAGGCACACCGGTTGAAATCCTAAAAAAAACATTCAATGCAAGCATATATATATGTATATCATTTCTGAGGTAGGCATTCCCATACTCAGATCAAAACTAACTACATGTTCTGATACAGTAATTATTTTAGAATTACATAAAGAACAGACAGAGTATGGACGCAGCCATCTATTAGAAGTAGTCTACTGTATGATGAATAATAAAATTCCTCACAGCCTAGATGGTGGAAACTAGATCCAGGGTCTTGATTCCTGCTTCTCGAACTAGTACGATTCTATCCATGCAATTCATTGTGTCGAAGTTGAACATGGTAGAAACCACTTGATTACCAGTCAATGATGTGAACTGTTAATAAGTGTGATAAAAACAACCAATAATGAAAATGGTTCTCAAAGTACTTAGTACAATCTATGAATTGTGAATTTGTGATATGAATTCGAACATTTCATAGAATCATTCGATCTAAGGTCAATGATTTAACCTATCGTCAAAGGCGAGAAACCTGCCATTAGGGCATGCAGATTCCAAGGTACTGTTAGGATTCTAGATCAACTTTCTAGATGATGAGCTTTCGTTAATAGAAAGTGATCCGTCGTAGGAAATCCCACGACACAAAACCATTCAGTTAAGTTTTAAAGAAATTTTAAGCAAGGACTGACTAAGGGATGGTCAACGCAAATGGAGACAAATGTTTGCAACGAATGGTTTATTAAACTGATCTCTTGAACACATAATGACACTGCAGATGGTGACGATTGACCTAAAGCTAATACCCAGAAACCAGCTAAAGACTTTCAATGTGGTTTGATTAACTGTTTGGCCAAAGGATTTTCCCAACCCAGACATGAATGTGACAAAATTGTCGTGTTAAAGAGTGGTATACAACTTTTTTAAATGAAGTGTGACAATTGGATTCATTTTCTCTCTTCCCCCCCACCATTTTTGGCAAGTACCTCTTTATTTTTGACAAGCTTTAGGAGGATAACATTTTCTTGTTATATAAGCTCATCCTTCAGATGATTCCAACTTAGTATTAAAATCAAACCCTAAGAAGGAGTGGTTCGTTCCTGTTTATAATTTATAGGTCCTTTATTGTTAAGTTTTAATGAGTCTAGTATAGGTGAAACTAGGTGTTTTTCAGTTTTAGGGAGTCAGAAGAAAAACTTAAGAAAACTCTGTGGGTGTACTTTTTCGTCAATTTAGTCTCTCAAGCCTGAAAAAGGATAAAATAATGCAGGAGAGAACTCTATTGACCATGATTGGTCAACGTATACCTATTTCATAAATAGTCCATTCCAGTCCCAAAAAGGGGTAAACTTATATTGAAGGGACGACTGTTCATTTCCTTTAACGAGTTCGAATAATCAAGTACTTGGCAATATTTTCATGTTTAGAGAGTCTGAAAAGGGCTTAAAAGAGGACTCCATGGTTTTTCTTTTTTTGTAAGTTTTAACAAGTTCAAAAAAGTGATAAAAATGTACTCATATAGTGTCATTTTTTCTGTAAGTTTTAACGAGTTTGCAAAAGTGACAAAAAGCATACTCATTGCAAAAATGATTATTTCACCCGAAAATCCTGTATTATGCACAAAAACCCAAAAAATTAAACATACATGTTTTAGATAAGTAAAAATTATTTGAAAAACAACCTTTCAAAGTGGAAAATAAATAAAATATTATTTTATTTATTCAAAAAATCTTATAAAAAGTAGTTTAACCAATTCATTTTTACCATTTTCATCTAGAGTGAAAGTTGAGAGCTTTTGGTAGCAAACATTTTGAAGGAGATATCAGAAGAACCGACTGTCCAAAACCAAAACCGTTGACTCTAGGTAATCCACAATTCATTTCTCTTAATTTTTGTCCATTTGCATTCTCCTTTTAGACTTTAGAATCATTTTTTAAGAGAAAAGTAGGTTCAAAAAATTTCTCTCGGGGTACTGTAGGTAAAACACATAGTACTTGCAGACCTCGATAATTTTCTAAAGGAAAATTATCGGGATCCCGCACTTTTCATGAATAACGTGTGCGGTAGCTCGCACTGTCTTAATGCAAAAAGTGTGGAGGCGCGATGAACAAAATAAAAATATGATTGGTCTCAAATTAGGCCAAATTTTTCCATTCTAATTGGATCTAATCTTTCAATGTGTCTATTGTAGAGTATCCACAATTCTTGAATGGAGAGAACGTGAACATGAGGTAGTAGATGAGGCAGCTATTGGAAGTTTGCCCACATTGCGTGTTTTGAAAAACTGTGGATTATAAAAATATTGGGAAATGAAAGGCATCAGGGCTCAAGTAGAGTTATTGACATGGTTGGTGAACAGGTGGGATGTTCAAGAACAATGTTTCATTATTAGTAATCACCAGCTCGAAATTGAGTTGGAGGATATATACTTCCTTACAGGTTTGTCCAAAAGAGGAGAACCTATTTCCTTGTTTGGGGCTAGGCAAGGTGGCCAGTCTATAGCTAGCTATCAACAATAATTTTTTAATGAAGAGGCTGATCCAAAAGTCAACCGCATTGATATAAAAACCATTATCCATCTTGAACTCAAAGTGGTTGCATTCATAGTGGCTAGATTGTGTGGGAGTGCAGCTCCACACGTGGCTACTAAAGCCCAAATGCAAACAATGGTTGAATGCTACAGAGGCACCATCTTCAACTGGTGTGAAGGAGTATTGGCTAATGTGAAAGGCCAATTGACCAGGGCTAAGAACGCAAAGTTGAAATTTTTTGGATATGGAGCTATCGTAGTTTCTTTTGCTCTGGAGAGGATTCCATCTCTTGCCCCCTAGCTTATCTCGGTTGATGTTGGTAGAGTCAGAGAGCCTCAGATGACCTGCTAGGTACAAGTGATGGCCTTTCATGGAGATGGTTTTGAGATAGTTTGATTTAAACCCGCATACTTTCATTGGCTACAGAACCAAATCTTTGCCATTGAAGATTTTCTGTATGCTGGGATAGATTTCCGTGGTGACCCTGATATGCCTCTTCCTCCGGAACACAGTGGGACGAGTCAGGTAAATCAATCATTTTGATGTGTTCTTAACTCTAATTTTTTATTTTGTTTTCAATCATCTAGTACTGATGACAAAAAATTAAATGCAGATGTTGGTCCACGAAGACCAGCCAATCTTCGTCGCTTCGAGAGGAAACGAATAGACGCTATTGCACCACCAGAGAATCAGGCAGCAGTGATTCTCATTGATTTAGAGCAGAACTTGGAGAGGTTAACCAGAGACATTCCAGAGACTAGTATGGATGATATTCCTCTACGCCTCCAGAGGCATGTTGCTGGTGTTCTTGGCCAGTTTCAGAGATATATGCGTAGAGTTGCACAAGCAATAGTCTATTATCATGATCATCACCACGGATAGTGGATGATTATCCCAGATCATTGCATTTTTTCTTTTTGTATCACTACCTTTCAGATCATAAGGTGTTTTAAACCTATGGTCCTAGACGATGTAATATTTTTGAAACACAAATTCTATCTATGATATGACTACTTTTGATGGCTATTTTGTTCAACACTTATCGAATGTTTTTTTAACTTACTGTTTTAATGTCGCAAATGTATATTTATAACATTATTAGCTAATGCATCAACCAATGTATTTAAATTTCTTGGAATTTGTTGATATTCAATGTAATCAAACTGTCTTTCCAAGAGACGAACCTTCAAGAATAATCTCAGTAACACTGGATTTTTAATTGCGGATATTCTGTTTAAATGTAATACAATGAGAGAATCTAACCTAACAATCAAAAGCTGAATACCAAATGAAATAGCATCAGATTATAACTCAATCATTGCACTATATTCTGTAACATTATTCGTTGTTTGACCAAGGCTTACCCCATGCATAGAAACTAACTCATCGGTGGGTGAATAGATGACCTAGGCCGCGGAAGAGATATTCTGTGTACTACGACAGGCACCATTAGAAAAACCAATGTAGGCTTGAAGGGACGTCGACATCTAAAGTATCAAGAGTAATCAAGATAAGTAGGAATATTAGTCAACGCAAACCTTAACTAGACACACTCATCTAATCTAAAGCAGCTAATCTAGAAAAATAACTAATCTGCAGGTAAGATCTTCACAAAAAAAATCAAGCATAATGTCTCTTTAGATAAATTCCATTTCTAGGTTTACCTAAAGAGACCTCGTCATAATCAATCAATTCATAATCCCCTTTTACAAGCACTCGCTTGAAAATATAAGGACCATGCTACATAGGTTCAAATTTCCCAGCTCCTAGTTTATCATTAGCTTGGTCATATACCAATACTAGTTCACCCTCTAAAAAAACATGAGGTGTAACACTTCGATCATACTAAGCTTTAACGTGTTTTTTAAGAGCTTCGACTGCTAATGCATCGATGTGCTGAGTCTCATCTAATTGTGCCAGGTAAAAAAAGTGTTTTTCCTCCTTAGAGGTAGCTGGTAGTAACTCTATGGCTAATAGGAGTGACGGTATTTCAAATTCAATCGGTAACACAACTTCTAAACTGTAGACCAGTTGAAAAGGAGTGAAACCTGTTGCAATTTTTGCTGAGGTTCGGTATGCCCAAAGTGCTGAGAAAAGCATAGTATGCCAATTCGATTTATGAATTTCGATTATCCATTTAATCATAGTGGTTAAAACTTTATTGACAGCTTCAACCTAACCATTAGCCTGTGGGTAATATGGAGTAGAAATATCATGGCACAAGCCAAGCTGGTTAGAAAGTTCGGTCAACATAATGTTTCGAAAATGGCTCCCATGATCGGTAATGATAGCTTGGGGTAAACCAAATTGAGAAATCACGTGATTGAATACAAAATTAGCTGCAGTTTTTCCATCTGTCACAAATGTAGGCATCGCCTTGACCCATTTGGTAAAATAATCTATTGCTAGAATAATATACCCATGCCCCCTGGCCGAGTGAGGGTTACATGTAATGAAATCAATGCCCCATTTTTCCAAAGGACAGAAAACAATGATGGGGTGAAGAGGAGCCAGTGGTGCACACATTTTCCAATAAAAAAATTGACAATTGTGGCATTTTCGGATTGCAAGAATACAATCTTTAAATAACGAAGGCCAAAAATAACCAACACGCAATATATTTTGGGTTGTGGCATGCCCAGACATATGACTGCCACATTCTCTAGAATGGTAGTCATTCAAAACTCGTTCAACCTCTTCATGATTTAAAAAACATCAAAATATAGAATCTGCACTGCGATGATAAAGCATGCCTCCAATAATATTGTATAGTTGGGATTGGTAACAGATCTTTTGTCGATGTGAATGTGAAAGTTCAGGCCTAAAATTTTGGGTTTGGAGATAAATGATGATATTCCCATACCAAGGATTTAATGTACTGATAAGAAACAGAGATTCATCAACGATTGGATGCTCTACCACAATTTCTGTTTCAGTATTTGGGAAGTCACACATAAGTTCGGCGAACACCAGTGATTTCTTTGATTTGGATTTTTCAAATTCTAAATCAAACACTTGAAGGATAACTATCCACTTCTATTATTTGCCCCCAAGCAATTGTTTAGTCAAAATGTACATCATCAAGTTACAATTAGAAATCACAGTTACTTTTCATAACAAAATGTAATGATGAAAACGTTGGATAGCTTGAACTGTTGCCAAGGCCAATTTCTCCACATGCGAGTATTTAATATCTGTGGGATTGAGATTTCGACTAAGATACTAAATCACATGCTCATTATGGAATTCATATTCTTGAACTAATACCATTCCAATGGTGGAATCAGAGGCTTCTAAGTATAAAAAGTAATCCTGTCTATAATCTGGTGGATGCAGTAATGATGCATGGATCAACACGTGTTTTAAAGCATCAAAATATCGATGAACGATCTCATCCCAAATGAAAGGAATATTTTGTTTCAAAATTATAATAAAACCTTTGGTTAACTCAGCATAGTTCTGGATGAATCTACGCAGAAATTTTAATTTCCCCTGCAAACTTTGGAGTTGTCAGAGTGAGGAAGGAGGAGGTAAATTGATAATGGCCTCAACCTTCGAAGGGTCAACACGAATGCCTTCTTTCGAAACAACAAATCCCAGTAACCTACCAGATTGTAAATATAAAACACACTTGTGTGGATTCAATCGAATCTTATAATACCTACATCTCATAAAAATTTCTCGTAAGTGAGTAGGATGATCTTCCCTGTGTAATGAATGAGCAGGTAAAGCATCGAGATAAGGTTGCACAATGTGTTTAATGTCATGAAAAGCATAGGAAATTTCCCTTTGAAAAAGTTTCTGACATTCTTTAATACGAAAAGGTAATTTACAATATGGCAGCAAGTAACTACTGAGACAAATGAACGTTGTTTAGTTGATCGGAAGGGTATGTTTATTTTGAAAATGTGAAAGATGATGGACGAAGTAAAATGAAATGCCTTCACTAAGTGAGCCGCCAGTGGAATTAAAACAAAAGTCTATTTTAGACTATATACTGTTTAGACCTGGGCATGGTCGAGGGTTGCAGTATGTTATTCTTGGAGTATTGATTATGTTGGTAAAAATAGATGGACCTCTATTTTTGGACCTATAGGTAAAGTCTATTTTTAATTTTGCATATCCTAAAAAATAGGAAGTAAATATTATTTACCCTTAATAATATTTGGACTCTAATTCAGTTTACTCTCTTGGAGCACTTGATTCGAGAGCTACAGTGGATCATGCATACGTAGGAGGAATTACACACTATTCCTAAGGTTTGGTGAGCTCATGCATGGTTGAATTTAGTTAGGACTTCGATGGCGGTTTGGTGAGTTGATGAGCCGATTGGTGGAGTTGTGTTAGGTTTAACTTAGTTTGAACTGAATTTGAGATTAGTTGCTAGCTAATCAACTAGTAATGATGGAAGTGAATTAAATATTATTTAATTAATTAATTATTAACTAATTATTAAACTCAAGAACACATCGATTTGCTACGGTGCATGGACGATTCGGTGGAGAACCCGGTGGAGAGGGTAGATGAAAGGGTGAGTCTGACTATGTTTGTGACATCGGTTGTGCACTTAAGTTGCACCACACTTGGAGGGAAATTTCCCACATGATGATTGCCTTGTCATTGAGAGATTCAAACCTTGGATCTCTTTGAACGAGCCATGATTGCGCAATAGGCGGAGGCAATTAGTGGATGTGTTTAGGCAGTGACTTGTTCAAGTAAAGCTGATTTGTTAACTTCATGAGATAATCTTGGTACTTGTGAAATGTTAGCAATGATTTTGTTACATGTTTTCTCCATTTATAATATACACAATAGCTACAGGGTTTTCATCTATAATCTTTCCCCATACATACTACGGTTAATGTGTATGATGATTTGATGTGCTATCGCTTGTTTTATTCACATGTGTGATGATCTAAGTGGAAGAGATTGTGTGTTGCATATGAATTCGAACAATGTGTGATCGAAGGATAGTCTTGGTGGATAATTAATCGTATTCGAGCATGGAAAAAGATGGCCGAAATATCGAAGATCTTGTTGGAGGCGTCGAGATCATATTGTATCGACATGCTGCATGGAAAGGCACTCCATATTTAATGTGGAAATGTTGCGGTCTATTCAGTGAGCGACCAAAGAGTGGCGCTCAGAAATAACAAGCTGGGAACATCAGGAATGGAGAAGAGACGTGATGTCGCCAAATACCTCACGAAGTTCTCAATGGGAATGATTTGGGAAGTGTGGGGAAATTGTTCCTTGAAAGATGAGAGTTTGTGAATACATTTTGACTCCTTGGTCTTGGGCTGCTCTGTCAAGATAGTTTCAATGGTCGGGAAGGAAAGGCTGTCGGGATGGGGTTCTTTGGTAGGATCTCATGCGAGAGAGATAAGGGAGGACTACTTGTGATGGATCTTCTCGAAAGGGAGGCCGATGAAGAAAATTGCGCTTTTGGTTGCCAAAAGCAAAGAAGGGGAAGGGTAAAAGAAAACTTCTCATTTCGGTGCAAAGGAAAGAAGCGAGGATATGGTGAAAGTAGAAGTGTTTTCCTTGCGCAGTCCACGAACATTGTACACATTGTCAAGAAAAACAAGCAAGCGGGAAGATGCGCGGATGGAGAGGCTTTGGCTTCACGATTCGAGCTTGACTTTCACGGTCGCATGCTTGGTTTCAAGTGTGATGGGATGCGTGGTTCTTGGACAGCGGTGCGTCATTTCATATGACGGGGAATCGGGATTTGTTCTCGCGAGATGCGGTGAATGCGGGTGTGCCTCGAGATGGGCGATGATGGTGAATGCGGTGCGGCCAGTATCGGTACCATATCCTTCAGAGAGTTTGGTAAACCCCTTTGTGTTGAGGGATCGCCGCCAGATTGAAGAATAACGGTCTACGTGGCGATGTTGGAGGATAAGGGGCCTGATGTGGTCTTCGGCGAAGAAAAGCCTTCCCCTACGCGGTAAGACTGCCTAGAGAGACTTTCCGGAAGATAGGGGTTCAGGCAAGAACCTTTATCGATTACAAGTAGATAGGCGCACAACAATGGCATGCAAGGCGGGAGAAGTGGTGAGCCGAGATGATGAGGAGACGAGCGCCCAGCACGAAATTGGTGACCTGTCACCACTGGAGCTTTGAAGATCCTGCGGCTTGTATTTCTCTTGGCTTCTCGGGGCACTCTTCGCGGTCGAGATCGATTACGAGGGTGTACTTTGAGAAGTATGTGAAAGCCACCTTTCACGAGAAGGATAGTTGTGCCACGACGATCATCGAAGAGAATTTCACACGGACGTGTGTGGTCCTTTCTCGGTTGGCCGAGGAAAAAGAACGGTATGTGATCTTTGTTGATGATTTCTCTTGAAAGTGCGGATCTTCTTCATGCGAAAGAAGAAGCGATACATTCGCGAAGTTGCGTGAGTTTAAAGCAACGGTCGAGAAGAGGTCGGGGAAAAGTGATTGCTCTAAGGAGGTGATAATGGTGGTCGAATTCATCTCGGGCCCGAATTCAAGGAGTTAACGACGCGAAGGGATTCGAGAAGAGCTCACTCGCACCCCACCAGCACGGCGAGAATGGGCCGCCGGGCGGAAGAACGAACGATCGTGGGTCTTTGCCCACCGAGCGATGTTGCATGATCGGGGGCCTGCCCCCTTCACTTGTGGGTGAGAGCATGCAATACGGTGTTATTGTGTGCGAACCGTTTCCTCACAAGGTTCTTGGCATGAGTGCATCGGAGAAGCTGTTCTTAAGAGGCACAGTATTTAGGTTGCGGATCTTTGACTCTCTTGTCTGCTAACATGATGAAGGATGCAAGAAGAAGCTAGTCCAATGTTTCGAGGTTGGAATATTTGTAGGGTACTGTGATAAACCTCACATGACTATCGGGTGTATTTTCGGAACGATTAGCGAGAAATTTGTTGTACGGCAAGGATATAAAATTTAAGGAGGAGAAAGCCATGCGATGTTAGCGAAGGCTACACTTGCATGTGCGAGATGAGGAAACATTGGTTCTAAGGAGAAGGTCGGATGTGGATCAGCCACAAGAGGAAGTTCGAGGAGGTGGAAGAAACCACCATGGAAAATTGTGACCATCGGAAGCGCATGTGCACTACGAAGGAGCGAGCGAGGGCGGCTCGAGATGAAGAAGGTTTGTGGGACCACCTACAACACAACGCAAACGGGCGGTCCATGGGATCGACCTGCTTTGGATACATGGATCTTGTCGGGTCAATGTCGTATTGAAGCCATCTCTTTTCGAGGAAGGGCGTGGCAAGGAACCCGCGCCAGGTGAATGCCATGATACGAAAGGAGCCATCGTTCGATCGTCGAGGAAACGATGCATGGGGAGAGATTGTTCCTAAGGCCCGGAGGGAGAAAATGGGTGGTGAGCTCGAGATGGGTCTACAAAGTGAAGTAGGTGGCTGAGCGAGGTGTTGAAGCACGAGCGAGATTTGTTTAGTGACTACTCCCGAAGATCGAGGGGATGGGTGTAGGGAAACTTTTCTGTGCGGGGGGCCTCCCCATCGGACGTGCTTGCTCACTCTCGGCTGGAATTGGGTGGCACATCCACATCGGTTGGATGTGAAAGGCGTTCTCGTGGATTCATTGAGGAGGAGGTGTGCATCGAGCGACACGAAGGTTTCAAGGTCGACGTGAGTCGCATGTGTGCGACTCAAGAAGAGCAATATCGAAGTGCAAACGGCACCTGAGTGCTTGGTACACTCGCACAAACGACTACTTCCTTGGGCTTGGATTCTCCAAGAGTGAGCGAATCCTAACACAGCAGAGATTGTGGTGGAGGGAAGTTGTTGATCATCGTCTTGTATGTACATGATTTGATTTTGTTATTGATGAGCAATTACAGTACTTTCATGCAAGAGGGATCTTGCACTAGATTTTGAGATAGAGACTTGACATCCTTCATTATTTCTGGGGTGGAGATTTAAGCATTGTGATGGAGGGTATTTGTTTCTCGGGGCAAGTATTCCCGGAGATTAAGAGAGTTCAACATGTAAGGCTGCGGCACAGTGACACTCCTCGCCTGGTGGTTAGAGAAGGAAGGATGCTACTTCGATGGGGGTAGTGGATACTTGCTGTCTATCGACAATTGGTGGGGTCGCTTATGTGTGCGGTACGATACCGACCGGGTAACAACGCTGTACTGTTCTTGACTTTCTGACTATGGTTAAGCCTATGGCTCTTTTTGGAAGCGAGAAGAAAACGTATGTTGCGTGCTGTTAGAGAGCATCGAGATGATGCCTTGGTGCTGATGGAGGATCGGCGAAGCGCAAGCTCGCGGTGCAGTTGGGCGGGGGGCGCGGATGCAGAAGAGCACATCCCGAGAGGTTTCGACATTGAGTTTGATAGCAATTTCCTGGGTACCCGGCGGGGCTTGAGATCAACAACACTCGATTCGATGGTAAGTACACTGGCAGCTAGCTTGGCTCCACATGCGGAAGGCTATTTGGACAAGGGAAGATCCTCTCGTTGGATTGTTCGGGTTGCATTTGGAGCCCTCTGGAGGTGATTTTAATGTGATAACCATATTTGCAGTAAACTCTCGAAACGTGGTGTTCTTGTGATAGATCCAAACACATCGACATCGGTACCATCATATGAGAGATTGTGTTCGGCGGAGAATCATGATGCTTTCATATGTTCCCGGAGGATCGAGGATGTTGACGTCCACCGACGAGCGCTACTGGGAGAAAGTTAAGATTCACGAGAGGCGAGGATAGGGGTTACGAGATAATCCATGTGGCGAGAGGGTGTTGATAAAGCAAGATGATGGAGCTTGATAAACAAGTCGCCTTCACTAAGTGGGCCGCCAGGCAGAATTCTGGCGCAAATTCTGTTTTTAGACTATACATTTTTAGACATATGGAACGTGGTCCGGGGGGTTGCGATGTGTTATTCTTGGAGTATTGGTCATGTTGTTAAAAATATGTGGACCTCTATTTTTGGACCTATAGGTGAAGTCTATTTTATCTGTTGCCTATCCTAAAAATAGGAAGTCAAATATTATTTACATAATAATATTTGGACTCTAAAGTTAGGTTTACTCTCTTGGAGGCCATAGGTTAGAGCTACGAGTGGCTCATGCATCGCTTGAGAGAATTACACTATTCCTAAGGGTTTAGTGAGCTCATGCATGAATTTGACCCGATTTAAGGACATTGGCAGAAGTTTGGTGGAGTTGATGGGAGCAGGTTGGTGGGTTGTGTTCGGTTTAACTTAGTTGAACTGGTTAGAATTAGTTTAACTAGCTAATCAACTGGTAATGAGTGGAGTGGTTACATATTATTTAATTCATTAATTAGTAACTCATTATTGACTCAGAAACACATCGATTCACTATAGTGCATGAATGATTCGATGGAGACCGATTAGAAGAGTTAGATGAAGAGGTAGGGTACAACTATCGGTTGTGACATCGATTGTGCATGAGATTTGCACCACACTTGGAGGAAATTTCCCATGATGATTGTCTGTCAAGCCAAGAGGTCGAACTGTGGATATCTATTTAGATAGGCCATGATTGCGCAATAGAGGCGGGCAATTAGTGGATGTGTTTTTGAACTGACAGCTTATTAAACCAACTGGTCTTGGTAATGTAACTTCATGAGATAGTCTTTGAGTATGAGAATGTTCATACTGATTTGGGCTATTATTTTCTCACTTTCTAATATAAATGTTGCAGATTTTTCAGCTATAGCTTTTCTATACACTGTTCATGATATTGTATATTGATGATTTGATGTGCTATCGCTTGTTTTGTTGTATTGTGATGATACGAAATGGAAAGAATTCTATGTGCCTTTGAATTAAAATTGTCTTCATGATCAAATTAATTCTTGATAGAATGGCTAAATCATTCTTCGACGAATTTCTGTTGTTGATTGTGTCCGGAAAATCCATCCATGAATGAATACATTTCATTTCTAACCCTGATAAATGTTAATTTGATCGATGTAAGAGTTGGATAATTGTCTTTAGGACAAGCTTTTTTAATATCCCTATATTGAACACATACTCATATTGTTCCTTGTTTTTTCATAACGAGAACGATATTAGATACTGATGCGTTAACGAGATGGGATAAATAAAACTTGCTCTTATTAATTTCTCAACCCGGCTTTCAATATAGTAGGTATTTTGTGGATGTATCGAACGTAATCATTGTCGACGAGTTAAGCATCCGAGTAAGTCTTTATTTCATGAATGGCAATGTTGGGATGAGTTCAAGAATTTCTTAATAATACCCGAGAAAAATATATCGCGTGTGAAATAGGGCTTTGTATAGAAACACAATAAACTTACACATGAAGCACCTATATGAATGTTTTCAATAATTTTGGGTTTTCACGAGATATCAATAAGAATGGTGGAAAATATTTCCCAATTTTATTGATCCAAATTTGTGATCTCAAGATTGGACTCCGAGGTTCCTTAACATAGTCATTTGTAAAAAATGAGGGAAAATTTATTTTCAAATTTATCAATAGAGATATAAATGATGACCTGATAGAATCATCCCATGGCAATTCTTCATAGACAATAATTCACGAATGCTTTCATACGATGTGAAACACTTGTTGAAAAAGGATCGAGGAATTGATGTTGAGCTTGATGTTGAAAATGATTTTCGTGATACGTTCATTTGGATCGACGTACGATAATGGATGATGAATATACTTCTTGATATGCTATCTCAAGGACTCGAGCACCACATACATTGAATGAATCCAGTTCTGATTACGAAGGCACTGTCCCGAGACCGGTAAATGGAATTGTTGGCCACCACTACCATGTTTGTTGTACGAGTGGCTAAGGTGACCAAACCTTCAAGGGAAAATTTTCATGACTTAAAAATTGTTGGCTCTTGAAGACTCTTCGAAGCCTCCTACCTCTCCCACATCCCCAAGCTTCACTTCAGTAGTCACATTTTACACTTAGAAAGCCTACGAATTTTGAAAGCAGTTCTGCCTTTTAAAGGCCTTTTTTTCACTCCTCACTACAAAACTAACCTTAATTTGTTTCCTATTTTTCCATAAAGACTCCTTTTGTTTTATCATAGGATTCTCTTCTTCCACTCATGAAAAACACTTTCTAACGATGGAAAGCTCCCTCTTTAACCCTTACGAAACCCCAAATTCATTTGACCTTGAAATTTTCATAAAAATGAGTTTTATTTACTATGGTCTTAAGCCCCCCGAACTGGGGTCCTAAATCCCTTTACCCATTAACCCTCGGGAAAATCACTTCCGTAAGCCGCGGCCCGCGATCGGGCGCCGGACACCACATTATATTTTTTTTGCCGCCTCTTAAAACATTTGTTTTTTAATTTAAACCTTGAGTTTTTTTTTTTTTTTTTAAATTATTTTACATTTCCTTGCATTGTCATTTTAAACCATTCCGCCGCGCCGTCGATGCGATGCGGATCGGACGGTGCGGAGGCCGTCTCCGTGGTCCCCACCATCCGCAAGCGGGGCGCCGGCGGCGGTGTCCGCCCTTTCGCCGGGCGGTGACTTTCCCCCAGTCGCCGGCCGATTCCATGCGTCATGTGACACGGCGTCTGGGCGGCTATTTTGAAGCAATCATCACGTCACGACGTTGTCATTGGGACGGGGATTCCCGGTGATATCCTTGTGGATCATCCAATCTTCGTCGCCCATCCAACGGCTATTTTCCATGAAAATTCTTCCAACACTTGACGTAGATAGGCGTGGCATTTGATCAACCTCCACATGGTACGATAAATCTCTTGATTGATGGTCTACATTCCATTGCCCTCTTTTCTCATTTGACTTTTAACCTTGGTCCCCTGGCAATCGATCTTTGCACAATCGGCAGCTCGGTTAATCTTCTTACACCCCGCCCATTCTACGATCTCTCACGATTAATCCCGACCGTTGGATGATGCCATCACGCAGCCAACTCCCTCCACACGTCCTTGAACGGTCAACCTACATATGCATGGATTTTATAACATTTTTTTTGTATTTTGAAAGGTTTTGAACGATTTTATACCATAACAAAGAAATGCAAGGCGGAGGGTGATGATCCTCCCGCTTCCACCGCAGAGAAAATCATTCATAGGTGTCAATTATGTTCCTTGACGGTGTCTGCAACGACGCTGAACACACCGCGACCACCTAACGCGACCCTACACGGCCCGACAAAAAAAAATATGGATCAGCAAGAGGGAAGAGTATACATTTGACAAAGATCAAAGAACCGAAATAGAGAATGAAGAATAGTTTGGGGATCACGGCTGAAATGTTTATCAAAAGCCTAATCCCCGATGTAAAAACACATTTACGAAGAAAACCTAAAGTGTTGTCTGAGAATGCCTCCACCACCACCTTTGAGAAAATGGATTCCTCTCATACTGCCATGTGGTACTGTTCCTCAAAGTACTCCAATCGAGAGGACGAAGTTATTGATCAAATGAAGATTTTCGCCTCGGCGTAGCTGAAGAGTTGCTTCTACGGGGAATATTAGTAAAATAATATACGCAAAGTAACTGCGAACGTCACACGAGCCTACGAGTCAACAAAAGCTCCCTACGGAGGCTTAATCTTTATGTAAAATCATTTAATACGAGAGGATATGTGTGTAAGTTTCTTCATTGAGCCCCTCAAAAGGCCGGAAACCATTTAAGTGCCTTATTAATTGTAATTGAGATCTTTTATCGGATCTCCACCTCCTCACCCTTCTATATATACTTCTTCGGGAAGATGGTGAGAGTTGGTTGTAGAACTTGATATACACTTGAGCTTAAGGTGCAGTTGTACATAGTATTCACGGCTCTTGGAGGCTGCTGTTGTTAGATAGGTTGGGCTAGGATGTAGATGGTTGCTAAACTAAAGCAACGGAATTAAGCGTAAGCGTTTGAAGCATCGATACGAGTTGATTTACTGATCCTGGTCTGTGTTGGCGGTGATGTTTCTCTAATTGTAATTTGTTATTTTGTTTGTTTTCATTGTGTTTCATTTTCTCTTATAAAGAACAACATGCATAGAGTTGGGACCTACGGCCACATGAAGTAACCTTCTCTTGTTGAAAATATTTATCTGAATGTTTTCTTCTAAATTGTGTTGTTGGGAATATTTTAGTGGGATAAGCATAGGAATGCTAGCGTTCCCTCGTCTTATTGTCTTAATTTGAATATTATTCTTAAATTTTATTTTTAGTATGTGTTTTGTGAAAGGTGAACTAAGGAAGATATGGCGACCTTGGTCCTAGTTTTGTCCCCCTTGACTATACGGATGTTTCCTTACGGAATGTGTTAAAAGATGGCTAGTTTAAAAGTGCTTACCGGATCTTAGGCCATTCGTATTTATCTTCGTGTTTCTCTTGAAAGTGACTAAGTAAAGAGCTAGGAGAGGATTTGTGGTGAGCGGAAGCCCGCTAGTTTTACCTTCAAAGCTTGTTTCCAAGTTTCCCTTTGTTTTGAAAATGTGTTCTATTGAAAGCATATCAAAGGCTGACTGGTTTAAGTACTTACGAGATCCTAGTTTACTTTTATGTTTTTCTTGAGTCCATGTCAAAGGGTGACTAGTTTAAAAGTACTTATCATATCACAGGGTGCTCTTGTTATGCATGTATTTATCTCTTCTTATTATTGTATCAATTCATTGCGTCAAAATTCAAAGAGATCCTTAAACATAGATGACTTTTCCCCATGGACCATCTTGCCTCTTCTTTGTTTCAGTTAAATCCTATTAGCTCACGTAGCCCAATGGACTAAAACACACGGTGTCTATCTTTTTTGTCGAAACTTGCTACGATTGCTTGCAACTTCTCACCTTTGAAATTTTTTGAACTAGGAACTTTCCACCTCAACATTAATCATGCTCGACCACCAAAAAGCAAAACACGACTGGCGGCCATAACTAGCCTAATATCATAACCCCACACTTCAAAGACAAATCCATCTTTGTGTATACTATGGAGAATCCATCTGGGATTCGAGAGGATGAATCCTAGAATCCCAGAGTTGGTTGAACGATGTTGCTTATGAGTTTAGTCTTAACAATCTACTAAGTATAGATCCCTAACATTTACGAGTGACTCTTCCAGGACTCCAAACCTGTCTACCTTTGTTGCCGAGTAACCTCCCGGATCTCATCCTCTTTCGGGGGTGACATGTCAGTGAATTCCTCCCCGATCCAATCTCTGGTTTGAGTTCCCTTGACTTCATAAAACCTTGAGGTAAACAACCTTTTCAAGCACTGCACAGTCATGGTAATCATGGTAAAACTTGTTTTGAATCGGTGACAAACTAGGCAGAATAAACTTTTTTTGTCTCATAAGCTGAGCTAAATTTTGGAAACAAAATTTAGGATATTCTTAAAAAACCAATACAAGCTGAAAAAATAACTTGAAAAACCTAAAAAATTTCCTGGGTAGATTTAAGTAAACATGGTGATGAGCCCATAAAACCTTTTGCCTCCTTAGGAGCTAGAAAATTCCACTTGGTGACTCTGATTCTTCGCCGATTGTAAGACTCACTTTGAGCCTCATCATTATAACATCAATCAAAACTCGATTCAGAGGGGTACATGGGATTAATATTTGTGTAAACGGATCAGTGTACTCTCAAAAATGTCATACAGTTCGAACTTTTCTTGTTTAGTTGGGTCTAATAACTGAAAGCATAGTGGCTCGAAGAATTACACACTAGAGCCTATCCAGGACCCCGAAGACCACACAAGTGGTTGATAACCACGGAAAACTGCCAAAATCTCCTAAGATTAAATTGACAACTTTTAGGTCACCCTTGAGGAAGCTAATTGAACAAAAATCTTTCGGCTCTACAACGGTCTCAAGTTGACTTAATGAAATCCGTTTAGAGCTAGGTCTCATGGTGATTTAGATGGGTACGGTTACGAGTCTTCACTGTAGATATTACCAAAACAAGTAGAACACTCTTGGTAGCATAAAAACAACACCTCTAATTTACATTTCCTTCACAACCAAGGTGTGTCTCTGTCCAGGGTCATCTTGTGGGTCTATTCACCAGTCCATCCACTTCCCTATTCACCCTACATCCTTTGGTTTTGTTCACCCTACATCCACTATTCAAACCACCCATAGGCCACAACTACATTGTCAATCCACTCCTTGTAAATCCTCCCCCACCACCTATCATGGCGGCATGGTATGCTCTAGTCCCTTCTGTGCCACTGGTCAATACGCACATGACTATCGGTCAGATTCATTATATGATGCTAACAAAACCTGGTATACAACATGAATACGGAAAGCGGACGCTACTTTGACGAAAATAGAGGTGGCGATGATTCTGTCAGCTTGGTTATTTTCTCGAAACTTAGGGAGAAGTGAAAATGGTTTAAAAATTTAGCCCCCCATAGTATCGATAGTCTCCAAAACTGTCAAACATTCTTAAATAAATGGAGAGGGTAAACAAGTCTCCTATGATCCCTTTCGTTCGAAACCTGCAGAAACAAGGAGAAAGTGTGCAGAAGCTTCTTTGCACTAGATTCAACGGTGTACGATGCCGCTTTCCCCCGAGCAAAAAACACTCTGAGGCTCAATGTTAAAAAATTTCTACCGAAGGTTTGACCACAAGGAATGGCCTATCATTTGAGAGAAAAGAGATTTTGCAACCTTGAAGATATGAAAAAAATTGCTCTTTCGTGAAGTCAACTTAATGGTGGAAAAGAAGCGAGGACGAAAAATATGAAAAGTGTCTTTTAGAGAGAGAACACACCCTTTTCTTCAAACTCAAAGATGGAGAAGATGATGGAAGAAATGATGAAAGATATGAGCATAATTAAGAAAGCACAAGCAAATCAAACCAAGCTGTCCCTAAAAATAGAAATCGGAACCGAAGATAGAATGGTAGAAGAAACCAACCTCCAAATAGATATAGAAGATGATCGGTAGGATCATTCCTCCCTTTCGCCAAAACTATGTAAGTGAGGTTGGAAAAGCGAGTGAAATAGTAGAGGAAGAAGATATCAACATCTTGGGGGTAGACAATGAAAACTTTGAGATTCATTGTGATAGAAAACAAGGTCTATACACCTTATGATGACAAAAGAGATGATGGAGAACAGTATCAAGACATGGAAAATGTCATCATAGAGCCTCAAAAGAATCGACCTTAGAAGTAAAACTAGTCAACAACTCTGTAACACACGACGAATCTTCACCAAAATAGCACATACCAAGCTAAAAGGATTAAACAAAGGACAAAACGGTGGTACATGAGTGCAGTAAAGGAAAGAGTGAGCACTCAAAACAATGAAAATCAAAGTCCCCAGAACCTTGGTGCTAACACTTAGTGGTACTCTGCCAAAGCTCGTGTGTCAAGTGTAAATAAACAAAACAACAAAGTGACATTGTTGATAAAGTGATGGTAATAAGGTAGGCTTGACCTTTTTAAAATCCAAATTCCTTTCGACTTGGAGGCAGAAATTTCAAGAATCGAAATCTTTGTTCCCTTAACGAGTTAAACATTAACATATATATAGAACCACCAAATTTTGAAGGCTTTAAATATAGAGAAAGTGAGGATACGGTCAATCTTAATGATGACCGGCCAGGCTTATTTTTTGGTCCAAAGATTGAAGGGAAATATCAAGAAGGACATGTTCCTCCTTTTATGTAAGTTTAAACGTTCATGATAAAATTTTACACAACGCTATGCATGATTCTAGGCTTCTATAATTTAATGCCTAAAAATTTTGTGATGGAGAGCCTTGGTTTTAAAAGTGCCGAGGCCATATAAAGACTGTATACTCATGATTCCTCAAAGTAAGGTGTTTTGGGATTAATCAAAGACAACTGTGTTAACTTAGCCCAGTTCCAATGAATACCTAATTGGATATTATTGTGGCTTTGTTCCTACTGATAAGGGAATGTTATTATCAAGGTCTTGGGGAGCTAAGTTACGAGGACTATGCGGATGGACATGACTTATGCAACTATCACATTTTCCAATCGAATACGAAGACTTTATAAGGGAGTATCATATGCAATACACGGTTACAAGTCAAGACGGACAGCAAAAACTCCCCTTTATATTCGACGAATCACAAGCCTTGATTCTTTTATCCTTTTAACGAAGAAACATTGAGGAACAAGTCCACTTTAACATGATTAATGACCAATAGGGAGGAAGAGAAAGACAACACATAGAAATTAAGCAACGAGTTTGTTGTGTACGAAAACATTGGCAAACTAAACACAAGTGTTGATTTACAAGTCATGAATCCGCTTGATCTTAAACCTTGGCGGAGTCGAGAAAATGGGCCCCAATCCAACTGAAAAACTTGAGGAGTTGAAACAAGTTCAACTAAGTGTTGATTGCACCTAACGACAATCGAGAAAGCACGATGGTTAAAGAAAGGCGGCTGACCAAGAAAAAAAGCGAAGATAGTCCTCTGTAAGGTATGTATTTTGATGGTTCCTACACTAAGACCCGGCCATTGGTGTGGGTGTACGGATTTCAACAACGAAAATAACCACAGAAGCATTTCCTGCATAAAATTAAACTTTCAGTGTTCTAATAACATAGTAGAATATGAATCCCTTCTCCAAACTGTCTGTTGAAAAAGTTATGAGCCACAAGAATCAATGTGTATGGGGATTCGAGTTAGTCGATAGGTAAGTCAATGGGGAGTATAACAAATCTCCCAGGACTTAGAGCCTACCAAAAATGATGTCATGGACCTCTTGAAAACCTTTGACGAGTCCAAATTGATTTTTTTCCCAAGAAAGAAAAACATTACATTTTAAATTTCGCCTTTGTAGTTAGGACATGCTTTGAGCGCCGCCTGACACCAGAAAATTGTTACAAGCCAGAGATAAAATTTAGACCGAAGGCGGTGCTGATAATGAAAATTGTTGGCGGGTGTTTGACAATGACAAACAAATATAAGAATTCATACCATTAGAAATGAATTTGAACTACACGGTCGGACTCGAGTATGATACAAACTATAGTGAAAAGAATTTCCTTGGTGAAAGGAAAGGGAACCATCTCTGAACACTACTAATATAAACTTGTTATCTAGCGAACTTGAAAACGAGCAAAATTGAATGCGGAGAAGTTGAAACTACTGCCCTCTAAATATGAAACTTTGCCAAGTGATCTGGCACACTTTAGAGAGTTGTTTGATTTAATGATGTAGCAAGAAGCCATTGGAACATAACAAGTACAAAAATGAAAAGGGTGCAATATAGGCGATGAGGAGAAACCAAAAATGATTAATTTATCTAGCTTCCACCGACTCTCATTAAACTCAAATACATAAATTTGACAGGGATTTTACGATGTTTCTGTGGAGCTACGAAGATCTTAAATCCTATGACAGAAATAATACAACACAAAAATCCCTCTCAAGGAAAACCAAAAACCATTGACGAGGAAGAAAATTGCAGCAGAATAAACCTGATGGAATGCTGTTTGAGAAGGATATAAAAAAGATGTGTGAAGGTAAATATTATTGTCCCTATAGGATATTCTGAGTGGGTATCTAATACGTGTCGATTGGGAAGAAAAGCTGGAGAAATCGAGGCTTTGTATAGACTTTAGAGACTTAAACAAAAGCTTAGAACAAAAGACAACTACCCTTTACCAAATATGGATCACATTTTACAAGGGTAGTGAAGATGCAAAATCTCTTTGGCTGGATGGCTATTCGGGGTACAATAGGATCTTGGTTCACCTTCAGTCCAATTAAAGACAACCTTCTACACCATGAGGCACTTTCATGCTGTGTAAAAAATGCCCTTTGGTTTAATGAATGTTGGAGCAACTTTTCAAAGAGCCATGGACATGGCTTTCTAGAGGGGCCCGGGCTTCTTCATCATTACTATACCTTGATGATGTCAGCACACATAACAACAGATGAAGAGCACTTAGAAAATTTAAGAAAAGGTCTTCGAGTACGGAAAGTTTGGGATCTCTTTCTAGCCTAAGAAGACACTATTTGGTCTCCAAGAAGGTAAACTTCTTGGGCACATTATTCAGAGGGTATAAAGATGGAGCCCAAAGAAGGATTGAGGCCATATTGCAAATCTCTCCTCCTCGAAACATCAAGGAGTTACTATAATCTTTCATTAGAAGAATTAACTTTTAGAAAGGTTCATCCCCAACCATTTTGAGGCTCTAAGGGAGAATATCACAAACATGTTAAAAAAGAAGAGAGCAAAAGGTGAGAAATGGAGCTTGAAGCAAAGAGTCCTTTGGTAGTGAAACAAGCCTTAACTTAAACTACGTTCCTAGCTAAGTCACAATTTTTCAAAGTTTTTATATCTTTTCATTTTACTTAAGACATACTATAGGCACTTCCTTTTACGGAAAAATCCAAGGAGCAAGAAACCTATTGCATTTTTAGCAAGGCATTTGAGGGATGCCCCTTTGAATTATAACGTCATGGAAAGCAAGATTTGCTTTGGTTAAAGCTTTGAAATACTTTAGAGTGTACATCCTTCATACACATCATTGTCCAATACTAGGTTGTTAAAGATATTCTAACACGAGTTTGAGATGGTAAGGAAGGTAAATGGATTGCTATTATCATGATGTGATTTGAAATGCAAACACTAAACTCATCAAAGGCCAAGGTCTGGGCTACGTTAATAGCTGAATCAAACTATGAAGTTCTTGATATTAATATGATTAATGCTTTGGGTGACCAAGAAGAATTCTCAACTCCTATTGTTGAAGAATCGTTTTATGAATTCTCCTTGGTATGATGATATTGTTTATATTTTACTTAATTTGAATACACCTCTTGGTTTGACAAAAACAAATACAAGTTTCCTAAAGTTAAAATATGTAAACTATTACATTGTAAATAAATGCCTTTATTGGGAAAATGCAAGCATTCTATTGCTTAAATGTTTTCTGAGTTTGATGCGGAAAATTGACACCAGTTCCATGAAGGTATGGAGGTGTTTGTCTTTGAGAAGACAACAGTAACAAAGTTTTGAGGGCTGGTTTCCTGTTGGCCTACTCTTTCCATGATGTGCACAAAAAGGATCCTAACGTCATAAATGTCAACTTTTTGAAGGAAAAAAGCACAACTACCCCTACCTCTTGCATCCAATCAACATTGAAGCCCCTTTTCAACGAACGGACTTGAATTCATAGGAGAAATCCATCCTCTTCTACCCGGCATAGATGGATTCTCAGCACCGCACGGACTATTTCACTAAGTGGATAGAAGCCATGCCTTGTGGCGAGCCAACGATTTAGTGATCATAAAATTTATGGGGCTAACATTCTCTCTAGATTTGAGTGTCCTACCAAGATTGTCAACGATAATACGAGCTGACATTAGATCAAACAAGATGGTTTGATTTTACGTCACCAATATCAAATAACACAGGGCATTCCACGGCCCTGTTACCCTCAAGGTAATAGACTTGCGAAGTCCTCAAACAAAATGTTAGTGAACATAATCGAAACTATTGGAGGACAACAAAAAAGTCTTGGCACATAAAGTGGTCCATGCTCTTTGGGGTGATAGATTGACTTTGAAAAATACATTGGTATGTCACCTTTTACGGTACAGTTCAAACACGATGCGGTTTTCGACAACCTTGGTGTTCCGGTGATGAAGTTGATTTAAAATTTAAAAAGCTGAAAGAAAAATGACATGATCGGAGGGATGAACGGGCCATTCATCTTCAACAAACCGGAGAGGAGGTGTATAATAAAGCATTGCGAAGTAGGAGAAGCGTCAAAAAAGATTTGCAGCGAAGAACAAAAAGGCACGACAATTTCAAAAGGTGAGGATAAAAAAAGTCTTAAGTGGGACTCAAGAAGGGAAGAGAAGGAAAGCATGGAGAAGAGGAGATTTGTGACAATCTATGGCTTGGCCCTTACTCTATTCATTCGATTCTTTTGGTAACAATACTTTTCTTGCAAGAGTTGAATGGAGGAAAATTTTTTTAGGGAGTCTTGTCAATGGCGGATACTTAAACCTTACTTCTCTTAATCCATGATATGTTTTAAAACATTTTTATCTTGTTCCATTATAAATATCTCATCCACCATTACATTCAAAGTTGTAAAAATCAAGAATACAAAAACAATAAAGAGAGAAAAGGCGGATTATGAAAACAAGAAGTTATAGCCCCATACCAAAAAAGAGAAACAAATATGAAAGTGTGCAAGCTAAATTCCTCCTACCAAAAGCACTTCTAGATTGTTACGTGACCCTAATCTTGACTAATTAGTTTTAAATTTTCTGTGATAGGATAGTGGGTCGATTTGCCAAAATGTTCAAACTTGGCTTATCGATGAATGGTTTGGGATGAAATTAAAGGTTCAAACATGTTCAAAATGCGAACCTAAAGTTTCAAAAATTAATAGCTCAAATACGTTCTATTTTACATTCCAAAGAGATGTGTAAATCTGGATTTCTAATTAACAAATATGAACGGAGGAAAAAGAAGAAACAACTCAAACAAAGTTAAAACGGAGATGTAAAAAAGAGAAGGCGTTACTTTGAATTTTCGGATCTTAAGTAACCATTTTGACTTAATTTTCTGCCAAAATAAATATCTGTGTGCGACTTTTTTATGCCATAGACCGGCATCAAGTTAGGCCCACATTCAATCACGAGCGGTCTTTTCAATTTCTTGTTGTAGAAATCAAAGAATGAAAATACGTGGACGTTTAATCCCAACATGAATAGTATAATAAATGTGAAAACATCTGAACTACGACTATTTAATACCGAAGTTCGAGGAGAAATAAGGAGTAGAAATGAAATTAGATTTTTCATGCTTTCAAAAGAATAAAATCTTGAAAAAAGGGGGGGGGGGGGGGTTGCCAATCTGGAAATTGCTTTAATGGAGAAAAAATGTTGAGTACGATGGGATTGGGTAGGTGAAGAACATATTGATGAAGATCCATTGCTTTTATGGTACCTTTGTATGTGTTTTTAGAGCACATTATCTATAGAAAGAAAAGCGACCCAATGGATTGAACGATCGGTATACGAAACATCAAAGGATCGACACGGGTCAGCAGCCTCCCAAAGAATGCGAGGCTCTGAATTTCTTGATACCTTCAAAAACCTGCATCCCCAAGTGGAGCCAGCACAGCCAGCACCTACCATATTTGTTATACCAAAAAGGTGGCTAAGGCTGACTTAAGCCTTCAAGGAACAATTTCATGACTTAAAAATTATTTGACTCTTGAAGACTCACCGAGCCTCCACCTTGCTCTCCCACCCAAAGCTTCATGATATTCCCAATTTTAAACTTGGAAAGCATAACGATTTCCAGCGGTTACTACGCAAAGGCCCAGCACCACTCCTCCACTACAAAACTAACCTTCATTTGTTTCCCTATTTTTCCATAAGACTCTCCTTTTTATCATCGGTTCTCTTCTTCCACTCATGAAGAAATCACGCACCAAAACGTTAAAGACTCCCCTCTTTAACCCTTACAAAAACCCCCAAATCCATTGAAAACCTTGAAAAAATTTCATAAAAATAGGGTTTATTGCTATCGGTCTTAATCCCCCGAGGCTAGAGTCCTCGGCCCCGCCTGCCCATTAACCCTCGGGCACATCACTTCCCGCCGCTGCCGGCTCGCCGATCGGCGCCCCTGAACCTTTTTATTATATTTTTGCGCCCCGCCTCACAAAACCTTTTTTTAATTTAAACCTTGAGTTTTAAATTATTTTACATTCACGGTATCATTTTAAACCATTCCGCGTTTCGTCGATGCGATGTAACGGATGGGACGGTGCGGTTCGTCTCGTGGTCCCCACAATCCATAAGGCATTGCTCGGCTCGGCGGTATCATCGCACTGCCTTTGAGCAAAAAGTTGATTTCCCACGATCGCCGGCGTTCCATGTGTCACGCTGACACGCCGTCACGGATGTTGTTTGGAAAACCATTGTCTGTCGTCGTTGTCATTCGGATAGGGATGCCCCGATATCGCCATAGACCTTCCAATCTTAAGCTACCACGTCAACGGTTGTTGCTCGGCGAATGCCGGGCTTGCTTGGTAATCCCGGCGCGGCCATTTGATGAGCTGGCGTCGGTCAGTCTGCCCGGTTGATGGTGCATTCCCATCGCCCTCTTTCTCCGTTTATTTGTCGGCCTACATCCCCGACCGTCAATCTCTGCACTGATCAATGGCTCGATTCAATCTTCTTCCACCCATTCGATCTCTCGATTAATCACAGTTGTTGGATGATGCCATCCGCCAGCCCGCTCCTCACACGTCCTTGAGCGATCCTTTTTCCTTGCATGGATTTTATAACATTTTTATATTTTCGAGGTTTTAAGTGATTTTCCGCCATAACCAAAAATGCAAGCGGTCGACGATCCTCACCTTTGACTCGCGGGGGAAAATCATTCACATGTGTCAAATTTCACGTTTCATCGGTGTCCATAAGCATTGATGCCATGACCTGCGCGGCCCTACACGGCAATAACGGATCTGACACGAGAAGAGTATCGGTGAAAAAAGATCAAAAAGAACTGAAAACGAGAGAATGAACGAGTTTGAGATCACGGCTGGAAATTTTTATCAAAAAGCCTAATCCCGATGTAAAACACGATTTATGAAAACCCTGCGGTGTTATGTCAACGAGGGCTACCTCCCACCATCGAGAAAAGTAGTTCCCCTCTCATCTACACGGTCTACTGTTCCTCCGAAAAGTGCTAAATACAGGGCAGAGACAGCACGATCGAGTAGAAGATTTCGCCTCGGGGCGTAGCTGAAGAGTTGCTTCTACGGGGGAATATTATGCAATAATATGTTAGAAGTAACTCACGACATCACACGAAACCTCCAAAAGTCGACAAAAGCTCTACGAGCTTAATATTTATGTAAAAAATCATTTTGTCTGGAGGATATGTGTGTAAGTTTCTTCATTGGGACGCCCCTGAGAGCGAAACCATTTTAAGTACGTATTAATTGTAATTGAGATCTTTATAGGATCTCTCTCACCTCCTCACCCTTCTATATACTTCTTAGGAAGATGGTGAGAGGTTGGTTGTAGAACTTTGATATACACTTGAGCTTAAACTTTTAATACATAGTATTCAACGGCTCTTGGAGCCTAACAGTGATAGATAGGTTGAGGTGGATGTGTAGATAGTTGCTAAACTAATGCTTTGGACTTAAGCTATATTTGGTTTTAAGCATCAATACGAAGCTAATTTAGGATCTTGTTCTATGTTGACGGTGATGTTTCTCTAATTGTAATTTGTTATTTTGTTTTGTTTTCACTGTGTTTCATTTTCTCTTATAAAAGGCTTGACGCCATCGGGAAGTTAGGACCTCATGCACTTGATGCTTATTCTCTTTGTTGAAAATCTTTATCCGAATGTTTTCTTCTAAGCATGTTATTTAGGAATATTTTAATTCGGTTCAAAGCATAGGAATGTGGCATTCCCTCGTCTTATTGTCTTAGCTGAATATTATTCTTAAATGTTATTTTCGATATATGTTTTTTGAAGATGAGCGGGAAGATATGGTGAGCCCTGGTCCTGAATTTTTATCTGACTATACGGATGTTTCCTTTGGAATGTGTTAAAAGATGGCTAGTTTAAAAGTGCTTACCGGATCTTAGGCCATTACATGTCTTCGTGTTTCTCTTAGAAAGTGACTAAGTAAAGAAGAGCTAGGGAGAGGATTTGTGGTGAGCCGGCCCGCTAGTTTACCTTCAAAAGGTTGTTTCCAAGTTTCCTTTGTTTGAGAAGTATTTCTGAAAGCATATCAAAGGGACGCTGGTTTAAAAGTACTTACCAGGATCCTAGTTTACTTTTATGTTTTCTTGAGTCCATGTCAAAAGGTGACTAGTTTAAAAGTACTTACTGAGATCCTGGACTTCTTGTTAACATGGCTGTTTATCTCTCCCATTATTGCAACCATTCATTCCATAAATCAAAATTCAAAGAGATCCTTAAAAATAGATGACTTGCCCCATGGACCACTCTTGCCTCTTGTTGTTTCAATTAAATCCTATTATGACTCCATAACCCAATGGAGATAAAACACGAAGTTGTCTGTCTTTTGGTCGAAGCTAACTACGATTGTACATTATACCTTTGAAATTTTTGCACTAAGAACTTTCCACCTCAAAATAGTAATCATGCTCAACCACCAAAAAACAAACAAACCCTTGACACAGCCATAACTAGCCTAATATCACTTCACACTTCAAAGACAAATCCATTTTTGTACATTGGAGAGATCCTGCGGATTCGGGAGGCTGGATCTTAAGTCCCCAAAGTTGGTTGACAGTATTTATACTGCCGATTTTGTCTTGCAATGCGCTAAGGTACGGATCCTAACGGGGAATAGTGCTTGATGTAATCATATTTATATTAGAAATATTGTACGGTACGTTAGGTAGAGCATAGAAAAAATTTCCCATTAAATTAGAATCTTTGATTAAACCTACTCCTACATCCTCACAAGGGATAGTCTTTCCTACATACGAGAATATAGGTAGAAGGTGGATCGAACGAATAATATGAGAGCTAATCAACTTTCACAATCTTTCCTTGATGAGGAAACATAATTATCCGAAAAGATGGATGACATGACGGTAGTCACCAGCATAAGACGACTGACAGAAGAAAGTTGTAATATAAAAAGGCATCAGCTTCTTCCACATCTAAATTAATGATTTTCCTTCGACTTCTGTAGGTAGATCACTGTAAAAATTCCAAATGGATGGAATCCTCTTGGCAACTTTGAGGATTGTTGGTGACTAGTTAAGGGTTGGAGAACCAAGTAGTTTCAAAGTTTAATGACATGATACATAGATGATCATGTGTCATGATATGAAAGCAACATTTGTTTTTTGACTAGTCTTTCGGGATAGAGAGACGGTGTAAAATTTTCTAAATAGAAGGCCATGAGTTTGAATCACGAATATCTACAACTCCAATTGTTGATAGGTAATTTCCTTTGTCTTGAAATAGTTGCAGCACTTCAGAGTCGACATTGATGAAGGAGAGATTGCTAAATCACTCCACAATGTTGTAATTACGAGTAGCTCTCGCATATGGATTGTTTGATTTCTGATACCTTTAGTAGGGGTTTGATTGCTAAATCAGGATTTGGTTTCCTAATATAGAGCAATTAGAAACCAAAGGAGATGTAAATGGCAAAATCATGAACACAATTTTTTCTGCTTCTTTCGACACTTGATTTAGTTCCATAATCTTGCAGTCGAATATTATTAAAAAAATATCTGTTGATGCATTGGAGAGAAGATCTATCCCATTTTTCTATCTTGAATGAGAAGGATCCTTAAAACGATGAGGGTGGATGAATGCTGATGAATTTAGATACCTCGACCCTATGAAGACATTCCTTTGTGAGCTGATCCTCTTCACGGATAAGGAGACGAGGATAACGAGGTTTCGAATTTGTCATCGATTGATTCATTTTTTATCGGCTTTTCCTTAGGAGATGAAGTATGTTTATTCTTTTTCTTCCTTTCTTGTTCTTTGGAACTCAACTTTACGGTGGATGAATCTACAATGTGAATATCGATGAAGTTTCTGGAAAGATTCTCCTTTTAGTGAATCGGTGAAGTTATTATGGGAAAATGACATTTTGAAGATTTCTTCTTACTTTTAGTCATACTAACTAAACCTGACCCACCATCGATGGCATGAGACCACGAGTTGTTGTTGTCGGCCGGGACGAGGGTAAAGTGAAATTTTCCTAAGTACAAGTTTTGGACTGAGTATATACCAAGTCAAGATGCGGAAACGAGCAATAACTTTTTCTTCGGTGACAGCTCCACTGCCTTGGCTACATCTTCGGTGATTTTTGGTAGCAATGATTTGACAAACCATTTTTGAAATGTTGATCCGGAGGATAATAAAAATTCACCAAACGTCTTCATAATCTCCATTCATGAATATGACACGATGTGTATGTAGACATAGATTGTTTAGTGAAGTTAATAATTTTGTGCCATTATTGTATACGAGTATGTGGCGAAAAGTAGGTTAGAAAAGAATTTGCCGAACATTGAAATTGGTAAATGAGCCTCGTGGTAATTAAAGCTGTATCATGGCGATTAATCCTATTAACGTTCTTTGAAAAATTCTAAGCCGAATGGAATCATCAATAATGAGTTGGATGCACAAAGGTGGTAAGTCATGACATATTGAAAGGATCCTCTCCTAATTTTCCTTCAAAATTTGGGATATCAACGGGAAAATTGTACGCTGGGAGGCCAATATAGATGATAATGGATAGGATGTCGTAAGGCGAGATGAATCTCGAAAATATAAATTTGCGCCGGACGGAAATCTACGGGTAGGGTCTTGTTGATAACTTGTGAGACTAAGCACGGGTCCCGGAGGAGGATATCCGAGGATAACCTAGAATAGGTTGTTGCGTTTGGAATTAGAGTGCCTCTGGTGTGAAATAATTTGGACCATCACGAGGTTGGAAACCGAATTGTACGATATGTATACCAAAGGTATTGTTGTTGCGGAGTAAAGCTGAGTTTGAACATGTCCACTAACGTACGGCCCACCTGATACGGGTTTGATAGAAAGTAAGCGAAGTTGACTTTTTATAAGCATACTTGTACGGAATTGTCTGTCGAGATGCGAATAGTAGTACGAATTTTGGGTCCGGTGTGGAATGAAAACACAAAGATACGTACGAATGTTTGAGGGCGGTCCATGATGAAGATTGAACAATCTAGGAATAGGTGTGGTTGGTTGAATAGAAGTACGACGTATTTGGGTGGGTACGTGGGTGTACTTGTTGAGTATCCCGTGATTTGGGTGATTGGCAAGCAAATGACGATGTAACATCAAACAGTCTTTGGGCCAAGGACCTAGCCTTCACAGACTGGAGAAGCTCTCTCTATTTGTGTAAAAGGGATATCTGTGTTTGCTTATTGTGTTTTGATTTTGAGCTAGTTGTAAAGTAGGTTTTGGTTTTTGGTTTTTTTAGGTTGTGAGGGATGGTGATAAAAGATATAAAAATAGGAAAAAATATGTCGGATCAAGTTTGAGCTGTAGAGGGTCGAGTCGAAAAGCTCTCAAAATGGTGATACAAGGTTGTTGAAGGGCCGATTTGATTTGAGGTAAAATGGATCTTTGGGAAAAATGGGGTAAGATGGACATCAAGTTTGTGAATAACAAATGATTTCAACCAAAAATAGTTTAATAGTTGACATAAACATGGTAGGGAAAACCATTAATCATGAGAAATGTAAATTTAAGATAATCAATGCATAGAAATAAACATTCAAGACATGCATAGAGATATATAACTCTCTAACTTTAGGAAATGGCTATCAAACTTTGGGGAAATACATTTAAGATAGACAAACAACTCAAATCACTATGTCGGAATGCCTAAACACGGTACTTCAAGCTATTGGGCACTTTGAAAACAAGATTTCATAGTCTTAGGCAAAGGGCAAGATTAGAACAAGACCTCCTTGGTTCAAAAAATGAAAATCTAATCAGTAAAAGAGGAGTTTCATAGATGGAGCTATGGCTAGCCGTGAGTAAGCAGGGCATACCGTAAATCATACTTAGCATGCATAAAACCATGAATGAAACAAGAAAACAATATTCTTAAGTTATTAAAGAGCAATCAAGAATTATTTAATGTGACTAAGAATGAAGAAAAAATGGAAACTATGAAGGAAACAGGAAATTTGAGGTGCCTCCAAGGGCATGTCTCAAATTTTTTCTCTACTGTCCTATAGCAAGCAAGAACATGGATTTATGAATGAAAACTAGGAAACAAAACAAAGAGAGAGACACTATATCATTCTACCAAGTCATGGAATCCAACAACAATCCTTTTCATCATCCAAGAAATATCCAAGAGACTATCCTCCAAAAGCACGAGACAAGTATTTCTTCCAAAGCTTATGACCATATATCGTTTCTATTCACTGTTCAGCCTTGTTTACAATGAAAGCTTCTTGGAATATATAGGCCAAAGTGAGGAAAACCTCAGTTCAACTTGCAATCTCATTGGCCTATCCAAAATATCTTATTTTGTCCTTGAGGCTTTGCAAAGCCCAAGGCACAAAATATCTCATAAAATATCTAAAAAAATGCTAAAAGAGGGAAATAAATTGACTTTTCATAACTTTTCATGTACAAAAATAGCTAAACGCACATGAGGAAAAAACAGTTTTGAAAGGTTCAATTTTTACAAAAATACTCAAAAAATACATCAGCAAAAGGTCCCCTGACTTTCCAGTAAATTTTGGAAGCCTTCCTGATGTCAAAATGAGGCTCATGATAGCTCGTTGGAAATATTTGAGTGTCTACTTTCTGAAAATGTTTAGTTTTTTCCCAACTGATCACTAGAAGTTCTCCAAAAACATACCTGTGTGTAAAAACCCAAAAAATAAGCCTTGCTGATAAACGGGGCAGAGTGTAGAAAAAACGAGTGTTTTTCGCCATTTGGGGGGACAAAAAGATCTTCAATTGCTCTGAAAATCGTTGAGTATGAGCCCCTGAAAATATGGCATCCAATGATACCATTCTCATCCTTTGATGATGTCCCAAACTGAAATGGCGATGCTCATGAGTTTTGCCCAAAAACCCAAAAATGACAAAAAACCAAAATATGTTGAATTTCGCCCAAAATTGGTGAGCATGACCCTCAAGGGTGTTCAGCAACATGTTGTGAAGCAGAGGCCAAAATTTGGAGCTTTGAGGTGTCTTTCTTCAATTTTGGTGTCAGGCGCTTCCCTTTAGCCTCCTTGAGTTTGTCTTGAGAAGCCTTCAATTTCTGCCGGGCAAACTGATTGAGCTTTTTATAATGCCCAGTCATCCTTCGTTGAAGGTCCAAGTCCCTATTTTCCTTCTCAAATTTCTTCTCCAAGTGATCATTAACCCTCTCAAGCCATGCTTCCCGATTGTTCTCTATCTCTTGTTCGAACAATGCAGTGAGGGGTAGATTGGAGAAGGGCATCTTTTTCTTCTTTTTGTTTCTCAAGGGCCTTTTTTGACCCCATGGTTCTTGGCCTCTTTCGCCTAGGCTGATCTTCGCCTCCACTTTCATCGAACTCACCCATGATTTCTTCCAACCTCACTTACGCTTTGGAGGCCTCCTTCTTGTATTTGATTGCCCGTGTCTCATAAACAGCCATACGGACACTCATTTGCTTGTTTTGGACTTGCAAAAAGTGATTGAAGTTCCTAGCTCTATGAAGATCAGCCCTCAAGGCATCAATTTTCCTTTCTCTATGGATCAATAAATTTTCTAGGATCTGGGCTTCATTATCACTATCATCACTTTGGATTTGGATGATGTCGAATTCCCTTTCCTATTCATGACTGCTTTCTTCCTTGCCCTTCCCTTTGCTTTGGGTGGCTCTTCTAGCACTCTTCCTCTTGGGAAATTCGACCATGGGTTTCTTGGGCAATTTTCCCTTGCTTCGAAAGGCCCTAGTCACATTTGGAGTTACAACTCTAGGCACCCTTTTCTTTGCTGTCCGGGGCTTGGCGACTTTCGGAGAAGAGAGCATGGCCCCTTGCCTAGGAGAGGCAGCTAGCACATGCTCCATGGGCTCTTTACCCTTGTCACTTTGCCCTTCATTTTTTCCAATGTCTTGGATCTCTTCATGGATTCCTAGGCTGTCTTTTTGCATCTCTCTTTGAGGGTTGTCCTCCTCACTGTTATTCATATGTTTATCACGCTGCCCCTCTTCTTCTTGAGGTTGTTGTTCCTTTTTATGAGGCTGTTGTCCCTCATATTGTAGCTGCTGTGTAACATGTTGTGGCTGCTGTGTATCATGTTGTGGTTGCCCCTCTCCAGGACCTTGTGGCTACCCCTGTCCAGCACCTTCATGCTGCTCCTGTTCAGCATCTTTTGGCTGCCCCTGCTCATCACCTTAATGCTGCTCCTGTTCAGCACCTTCATGCCCTTTCTGTTCTGTGTCACTGTGATGCTGCTCATCAGCACTTTCTTCTTCATCCCCTTGCTGCTGCTCATCATCACTTTCCTCTTCTTTCTCATGTCCTTCTTCCCCATCATGGTCATGGTATTCTCCTTCTTCAGGCTTATTTGTTTGTTCTGTGGTAAACTTGAGCTTTTTGGGAATAAGTCTGCTAGAAGAAGGCGAAGGATGGTGAGTAGGAGGTGTAGGGGATGTATGAACTGGAGGAACAGTGGAGAAATATGGATGGGTGATGAAAGTATCCCAAGAGACCTCCCTCTTTTCAAGCTGATGAAGAATGATGACTTTGATGAGAGAGTGATGGAAGAGGCACACTGTTTGCTATGAAGGAGGCTTCTTCTGAACATTGGAGGCCATTTTCTCAATGCTCCTATGTAAGAAGAAAGGAATATTTAGCAATCTGGCCCTAGTGAAATGCATGAGCAGTCAAATGTGATAGGCATAGAATCGGGAGAATCTTCCCTCACAAGTGAAGTATTTCATGATGATCTTCATGAGGGGGGCGTAGCTAGTCAAAAGATATGAGAAAGGGAAAATGGCAGGACATGAATCTCTATGCTCAGGCTTTAGAAAGGGCTTGTAATCTTCTGAGTCCAGGTGGCTTTGTTTAAACCACGTCTCCCCAATATAAGGGATTTTAGTGGCCTTGGAGATGGACCTTGGAGAGAATTTGAAGTCTAGGCCTGCCAACTGGAAATGCTTGTCTTGAAACCTCAAAGCGCAAAGATGTGTCAAAGGAGAAAAGCTCTTCACCTCTTGCACTCTTTGACAAAAATCTAAACACCCAACCTCATGGAAATTGAACAAGACTGATGGGTGGGCATTCACTTCTTCAGTGGAAACAGGCTCAAATCTCTTATGCAAGCCACTCCTACTATCCTGCCTGGGAGGCATCTTTTTTTGAATGCTCTCCGCAACACCAAGCTGCCTCAAATGGTTTTTGAAGTGCTTTCTCAAACACAACTCTGTCCTCTTTGCTAGTCACTGTTTGACCAAGGCGAAATTGCCTCAAATGCTGTGTGAAATGGTTCTTTAATATCAGCTCTCTGCTCCTTACAAATCATTGCATGTCTCCTTTTGTATGCCAATCAATAAATAGTTATAATAACAAGCACATAGTGAAATAAAAAGGTATACACAGTCAAATTATTACTTTGTTTGGGTAAGGTCACAAAGCTCTTGGTGTTTTTGTGTAAGCAAGGCAGCCTTGCAGAAAACAACACACCCCTCCCAATAAAAAACACTCCTCTTGTTCTTCACTGTTTTACATCCACAGTTTAGACAGAACACCTTCAAATTGCATTAACAACTTTACTCACTATATTCTGTTTCATGGATCAAAGGAGGCATTGGTTTTGCTTTTTCCACATAGAGAGGACTTTTGAAAGTTACAAAGTCATTCATGCATGATCACTGTTGTTAGATTAGGCTCACTGTTTTAACTTAAGAACACTGTGTTTTCCTTTCAAAAACTGCTTCACCTTCTAACACTGTTTTGAGGGCAGTTTTTAGGCCTTTTGACATCAATACAAACACACCACTTTCACTATGTCAATCTTGGGAAATTATAGCCACAACAAACTCGGATTCAAAACAGAACATTCATCCTTCCTTGACACTGTTTTCTCCACTACATATAGCTGACAGAGTTTATGGTTTATTACAGTCTTGAGGGTAGCTTTAGGTTCTTTGAAACAAAAATGACCACTCCACTAGCCTCCCACCGTAATAAACTTTGTCAATATTTACCAAAACACATCAATTTATACCAAGAGCTCCACCTTTTTCACCACCATTTAGTCTTTAAAAAACACAACATTGATCACCCTTTTAGAAATTTTGAATATACCAAGGAGGTACACAAAAATACCTCGAAGATCGATGGTAGCCATTGTTTGAAGAGTTTGAGCAGCTTCGAGACTTGTTGAAGGCGTTTTGAATGTTAAAACATGCGCGACACGTTCAAAAGGGTAAGTGTCGCACAGCAGACAAGGTGTCGGGTCGACGGTGGGCAGCCGTGACTAGCGCCTACAGGCGCGCCGCGCAATAATATAACTTCTTCATAAACTTGCTCCTGAATGCGCCGCGTAGTCTCAAAGCTCCAAACTCTGCAATTTTTTTCTCAAGAATTCTTTGTTTCAGTCAGAGAATAGCAAAGGGGAGTGTTGCTCGTGTTTGAAATGTAAAATAGATCTTGGCAACGGTCTTTAACTCTTTTTGAAATTGAACAAGTCAATTACCCTTGAGTTTGATTTGTGAGGGTTTTGAAGGCTTCTTTGATAAAGGTATTGGTTTGAACAAAGCGTGAAGCTTACGTCCTTTCAAAACACAACCGAGACTCCTTTTTTGTTCAAATAAAGGATATAGTGGCAAGAACCACTTCCTTTATAGGCCTGACCCTTTTTTGAAGTAAAGCAACCTTTTCAAGAATTAAAAACTCTCACTGCTTCTTACTAAGGAATGAAACATTGTTTCCCTTTTGATGTCTGTACTGTAGAAATAAATTCTGCTTGTTAGAGGGAAGCCTGGCTCAAATCCATATAGTGATTATAGATGCATTATCCAAATGACTTTTCTCTTTGACTATGGGTGAAGCTTAGTTGCATTCACCCAGGCTTTACCATCATCTTCATTTGTAACAGTGGCATGCTTTATTGGCTTTGAATGTTGTTCCAGAACTTGAAACACATGCCATAATCCTTCTTGCACATTTATGAACCTATGTGTCTAGTTGCAATGCCTCTTTGGGAAAACTAAGCTCAAGTTACCTTCTTGTCCGCTATGATGAGTTATTGAAAGAAATTTCCTTATGAACAGGAAGAACAGAACTTTTGAAAAACAATCATCACTTTTTGGCCTGTGCTTAACCTAGCTGATTTCAACTACTTTCAACTCTGTTTTGTTAAAGGAACAGAGACTAAATGTCAAGCTTGTTTATCAAGGAGATGGATCTTTGTAACTTTTAAGGAAGTTACATCCCTCAGCAAGGTTTGTTCATTTTTGGCTCCAGATTGTCTTTGAAAGAAATCTCTGATAGGAGATAAGTCAGCTTATTTGATAATTATAGTACTCATGCTTTCCCTTTGTTTTTAACATCATTTCTCTGTTCAGAAGCCTTCAACTGTCTCTTACTGTTCTTAAAATTTGTCTCTCAGTTAGTGAAAACCCTAAAATAAATCACGGTCCCTGGCCCTCTGCTTATAGATGAAGGAGGCATTTTCAGTCTTCAACCCTCTGCTCACAAAATGAAAGAGGTTTTCTCAGTATTCAACCCTCTGCTTATAAAATGAAGGAGGTTTTCTCAGTCCTCAACCCTCTGCTTATAAAATGAAGGAGGTTTTTCTCAGTGATGACATTTCATCAGCTTTTAACAGTGTTATTTTTCCTTTCGCTGCCTTTTCATGCTTGAGCAAATGAAGAATGAAAAATTGAAAATAGTCAAGATGGGCACTTCTCTGAGACATGTAATTCTGCTTTTCAAATATCTCTGTTCCTCTTTTAGATATCACAAGCAGGTTGGCTAGTATTTGCAAAGCGCTTCTTTGTCATTCATAATTTACTGACCTTTGACTGTGATTGCAGGAGCTTAATGAAACAACTCTCTGCCTTGTGGCTACATCCCAGGCTCAAAATCACATGAGAAGCAATTGTCTTCTCATGCTGAGTGAAATACTGTCTTCTGGGATGCTGGTACACTTCTACTCTTGAAAGATCCTTTGAAACATTGTAAAATTACCTAATATCAGTTTGACCTATGGCACATGCATTGCTGAGACTTCCAGGCTTGTTAGTGGCGTGACTTAAGGGTGTAACCAAACTTTATTTGCAAAACAGGAAGGTCAGTTAGGACTGATTGATCATAGATAGAGGTTCTTTGGCATATGATAGTTTGCCAAGGGAGAAATTCCTAGAGCGCCACTTCCTAACTTAGGGGGGACTTCTTGGACAGATTTGGATTGTTTTCCTTCGAGCTGATGGACAAGCTAGTATGGCTGAGGCTAGATAGGGCTTGATAATGAGGTTTCATCTCGTCATGGGCAGATTGAAAAGGTAGGAGGGCAAAGATGTTTATGGGTGTTTTCCAGCTGGAAAATTTGACAATTTTTTAGATCAGCTGCTAGAAAACTTGGCTGTTACAACTAGTCATCACCAACAAGTGAAAAATACTGATGACTAACAGTGGCTCCATTTGGGGAGGGTAGCTCCTTTTCAGGAGGTGTCCAAAATTTCAGATCTTTGGCTTATGAAGACTAGTGCCTTATCCATTGGCGCAAATTTCATTCTTCCTTGATGCTATTTCTGAAAATTGACAGCATGATTAGCATCAATGATATTTCTACCTACTCCACTATCTTTCCTAACATTTTTTCTTCCTTTGGGTGCGTTTGGACTAGCACCCTTTGACAATATATATTTTTTGAAAAATGAACCTATCTAGTTCTACACTTATATCTGCCGGGAGTTCAGTTTAAACTGATGAACTCTTTTGTTTTTCTACCTATGCTAGATCAACTGTCAAGGTTAAGCTGTTTGACAGGATTTTGTTCTCTAATCTAAAACATGAAATTGAAAAATGACCGAATCAAGATTAGACAGTCTGATTTGTCATGTACTTATGGTGCGAAAGACAAGATGCACACAAATATTATTTTGCATAAAATGAAATCTAGAAAAGCGGGGCTAAGATACACAATTTGTTTTTCATCCCTGCTTTACTCTTTGGTTCTGTTTTGAGCATGTGGAACCAATATCTTTTCCTAATATACTTTCTTTGATAAGTCAAGCTTACACAATATTGACCATCTTTTCCACTCACTAACTTATCAACAAATAAATTTAAAACATGTTCAGCTATGATTAGGCTAGATAACCGAACAAGACATTTGAGCACTAGTAGCGGAATTTAGACTTGCGCACTTTCCGAATGACTATTTTTTGAACATGGGGCCTTCTTTCTAGTTTTCAAACTGCCCTCTTTTCTATTTTTCTATTGTTTTTGAATTTTCTGTTTTTTATCTATTTTTCAAACAATGGTATATACAATGATTGAAAATGTTTTAAACTCAGAAATATTGGAAATGGTGAAACTTAAGCATCTTATCCTCATAAGGATCTCCTACCACTCTTGGTCCACTCAGCTCTTGAAAAGAAAAATTTGGAAAATTTTCTCTTTCAAGCATGACATAAGGATTTATGCATGAATCTCTGAAAAAACCCATATCTTCCCGCTGTACCTCTTTATATCTCTGATTTCCACTCCTTCCTTTATTGTACATCCTTTTCAAGTAATGCAGATATTCTTTGTCATTTTTGAAATATATGATGACATCATCAAGGTATGTCAAAATGCAGAAATTCAGAATTGGAAACATGGCTTTCAGGAGCATATTTTTGATATCCGGTGGTTTTGCAATTTTGAGTTTGAAACTGGAACTACTTCCGGCATACTGGAAAAAATATTTGAGCTGTCTACTTTGCAAGGGAATCATTTGGCTATAACCTGAAACATCATCTTGCAAATACATATGATTAAAAGCACTTATCATCGGTAGATCATGGTCTTGGGCAGGAAGGATAAAATTTCTGTCACCATGGTGTGAGTTCGTGCTTCTAAAATCAAAACAGATCCTATGACCAGCTATTTTATCTTTGATTATTACTGTTTGGTTCAGATTTTTGTATTTTCTTTTGTCAAAGTTGTTTCTTGGAGTGATGGCAGTGGCATAGTGTTTTTCACTATTTTCTCTGTATGAAGTATTATTTTAAATGAGATTGCCAATTCTAGCAGTTCTAAGTCTTTGGTGGAGTGATAGGATGTTAGCCAGTTCAAGTAACTGAGGTGTATTCGGACTGCAGTCATCATCTCCTCTCATAAGAAGTTTATCAGGCCTTTTTTCTGGATTTTGAGCTGTTATAGCTATAGTCAAGGTTTCATTTGCAGTGGTAGAGTTATGCGATGGTAAATCCTTAAGGTATGGTAAGAACATTAAGCTTCCCTACTTCTGAGTTCCGAAGAGGTTTGTGATATGTAAGTCTTCTAATGCCTCTGTTCTGAAAAAGTTTCCTGATGTTACTGCTGATGTTTGCCTAAGGTTTGAGTGATTTGCTTGATAGTACATAATGGTTTGTGCTTCTTCCCTGTTTCAAAAGGAACACACTCACTTTCCTCAAGACATAGCTGTTCATGATCATGATAGTTTTGGGTGTCCAGTTCATCATAGAGAACTTGGGGCAGCTGATGTGGTGGATCTAAGTTTGTTTCGAATTCTTCTGACTGTTCTTCAATGTCCTTATCAGTTTGTAGAATGAAAGAGTTCAGATCAGAATGCAAGGAATACATCGGGATGTTATCTGGCCTCTCTTGGCTACTAATCATGTATTTCATGTGTGATTCTCGATAGAGTATTCTAGTTTGGTCAAACACAGGAATAGTGGCGTAGGACATATCAAGTTGAATATTTCCTAGGAGCTTGGATCCCCAAGATCTGGATAGAAGCATTCCATACTTGGGAGGGACGTCTGCTACCACTATGTCCATGATCAGATGTTTTGCAAGTACTTGGGCCAAACTGAAACAAAGATCTTTGATCAAACCTAGACATTTGACTCTACTCGAATCAAATGAATATAAGTCTTTGTATGGTCTTGTGATTTCTAGGCCTAATCTTTCCATTACAACCTTCGGCATGAGATTATGCGAGGCTCCAGAGTCTAGCATGGCATTATGAAGGATTTGGTCATGGATATTCAGACTGATGTAAAAGGGAAGAGTGGTTCCTTCTTGGAATTTTCCTTCTATTTTCGGACCAAACAACACTTCAGGAGTGTCATCAACTAGATTAAGGGTGTTCGCATCATTTCCTATATTCAGGACTTTTAACACTTGGGATTTATAAGAGCCTTGGGCGATAAGTTCAGTGAGAGGCATGGTAATCTTTATTTTTGCGATTTCTCCCTCAAAACTGAAAGGTACTTGTAGTTTAGACAGGTTCGCTTCAGCTTTTTTAGCCATGACTTTCTCTATGTTCTGAGTTTGTTGGCTTTGTTTCGAGATTTTTTTTGACACAGCCATCTCGGGAATCTTTGTGGAGGTACTAGGAGCATCTGAGCCAAGACTTGTTTGAATAGATTTATCTTTGTTTTGGTCAGTTTTCTTGACCACGATTTTTTTGCTATCCACTGCTTTTTTAAGGAAGGTATCTGGGGTTTTAGTAGTGTCTGAGCTACCTTTCTTGGAGCTGTCTTGGTTTTTTCTGCTTCTAAGGTCATACTGCCTATGAGCTTTTATGATGGCATTTTGAAAATCTATGGCAGGATCTTCGGGATCTTCATAGTTGGTTTTGTCCTGATTTGGAGAGAAGAACTCTTGCTCTTCTGCTGTGAGGTAAACCTCACTCTCATTACCAGAACCTATGAGGTTCAAATGATTTTCATCAATGGGTTCTATATCCCTATCATCTTCTTCCACATAATTTTCATTGAAGGGTGGCCTAATTTGTTGATCATTTTCCCTTGGTTTGTTTTGAGGTTGTTCCCTCCTAAAATTTCGGTTCTGGTTTCTGTTTGGAGGGTTTGGCTGGTTGTCCCTAAGGGGCATCTTTTCACTCATCTTCTCCCACATTTTCGCCATGGATTTAACCAAGTCATCTATTCTAGGATCAAAGGAAGGGGTTGAAGGGGAGACCTCATCCCAGTATGTGACTTTCCTTTCTGATCTAGTCCTAGCTCTCTTTTCTGCTAAGTTGGCTTCTGCACTTATGGCCACTTTCTGCATTTCCTCTAAGGTGGGGGGATTCTTGTCTCTTAGTTGATAATTCATGTCTGGGTCAGAGCCTTCGGGGAACTTCGCCAAGGTTGAGCCAAGTGGGGGTTTGAAGTGAGGTGGGAGGGCGTTATACACACTGTTGAATCAGGTGCAGTATCCTTGGACACTTTCCCCATTTTCCCGTTTTAGATTGTTATATTCTGACAGGATTTGAATGGGGTTCTTTCAGATTTCCCACTTGTTTATGAAGGTTTGGTAGAGTTCTGGGAGATTGTGGATGCTGTTTGGAGTTAAGCTCTTAAACCATTTTTTGGGTTCCCCGCCCAGGCTTTGGGCGAACATCCTCATTCTGACGGTCTCGTCTTCTATTTCCATGTATTCAAAGGCATCGCAAATCCTATCTACATGTTGTTGAGCTGTGGTAGTCTCAATTTCGGTAAAGTGCGAGATTTTGAATCGATACTCATTTTGTAAGGGGGGCAAAGGTTGTGGCAACACCAAGGGTGCATACCAAGCTGCCATGACGGGAGCTAATGGATGATGTACAAAACGAGGGCTTGCGGGATGAGCTGAGGTGGTTTGAACAATAGTGGTTTGGATGGCTGTGGTGGATGTACTTGGACTAGTGATATGATTTTGAGCAGATCTGGGATGGTAGGAGCCAAAGTGATGGAGAAGCTGAAAGTCAGGAGGTGTGGTAGATGAGGCTTCTCTACTAGGACTCTGTGGAAGATCTAGGGGCTCAAGATCGTCAAAGTCTATCTTACTTTGTGACTTGCTTCTAAAAAGGGTTTTTGCTGATATTAAGTCAAAGGGGGAATCCTGCAAGGTAGTGAGATATTCAGGTACTGATCTTGCTTTACGGATGGACCTATTGGTAGCTAAATTGCCAGTTTCGGAAGCTTGCCACAGAATCTTCTCTGGGTCGTCTACTATGATAGGGGGATTTGGGTCCGGATGAGATCTGGGGTTGATTCTTCGTGAAGCCAGATTTTGGGTCTATAGTTTAGAGAGGATGGTATTTGTGATTGTTTTGGATGGATGGACTCTCTAGGGTTTTACTAATGTGAAGGATGGTCAAAACAAAAAGGATGGACTAGTGGAGTCACCAGGTGGATTTCTATGAGAACTATGGTCCACCACCAACACTATCAAAGATTCTTTTGGGAAAAAGTTTTATAGCAAACTTTGAGATGGAAAATTGCAAAGAAGAGTGATTCACTTGGTTTCAACAATTTGCTAGGCTGTATGGACAAGCTAATGGTTCTCTTGGCAAGAAGACTTTTTCTTGTCTCCTATGTTTAGGTGAGGTCTTCTGAATCGCTAAGTTATACTTAGTTTGTCACTGATTACAGAGTTTCCACCCTAAGTTTTAAGTTTTTGGAAGGATGAGTTAGCAGAAAGGTATGGTTTATGAATTTTTTGGTCTTTGATGGATTTTTTAGGCCTACTGGAGGCTAGTGGAGTCGCCAGGTGGAACTTGGTTATTTTTGTAAAGACGTAGCCATGGTCCACCACCAGTAACTAGGGGAAAAGCCAATATGGGAATGTTTTGGGGTTTTTCTGAGTTCTTTATGTAGTCCTAAGGTTTGTAAGAGTGTCCTACAGTTGAATCATCATTTTGCTAGGATGGTGAGACAACCAGATTCCACTCTTCTAAGTTTGACTGAGATTTTGAGGGTTCCTAAGGGATACCTAGGATGTTTTGACTCAAAGTCCCACCGTGATTGCCATTATGTTAGTGAGCAGTGGGGATAAGTCAATCAGATAGTTTTTTCAAATGTCTCTAAAGGTTTAGGGAAACTAAGCTTGTTTATCACTTAGAGTCCCACAGTGATCGCCATTATGTTAGTGTGGCGATGAGGTGGCTCAATCGGATAGTAACCTAGAGTTTGGTAAAATAGAAAGGCCTACTAGAGGCTAGTGGAGTCGCCAGGTGGAACTTGGTTGTTTTGAGGTATATGTGTATGGTCCACCACCAATACTGACAAAAACAAATCTAAGGGAGTTTTTGGGGTTTTCTGAGTTTTTATGTGCATCCTAGCTTGTAAGGGTGTACTAAACCTGATTCATCACTTTGCTAAGATGGTGAAACAAGGAGTTTACTCTAAATGATTCTATAGGCTGATGGTCTGATTTTAATGTTGAAGGACTAAAGAGTCTATAAGAGTTCGCTAGAATGTCATGTACTCAGTGTCCCACCATGATCACCATTATGTTAGGGTCCCGTGATTTGGCTTATTGGCAAGCCAAATGACAGTGTAACATCAAACCGGTATTTGGAGCCCAAGGACCTAGCCTTCCTGGACTCAGAGAGGGCTCTCTCCATTTGTGTGAGGGATATCTGTGTGTTTGCTTATTGTGTTCTGATTTTAGGCTAGTTATGAAGTAGGTTTTTTGGTTTTGGTTTTTAGGTTGTGAGGGATGAAACTGATCAAAGATATAAGATAGGTAAAAATATGTCAGATCAACTAGGCTATGGGGTCGAAAAGGTCAAGAAAGCTTTCAGATGGTGATACAAGGTTGTTGAAGGGCCGATTTGATTCGAGGTAAAATGGATCTTTGGGCAAAATGGAATAAGATGGACATCAAGTTTGTGAATAACAAAGGATTCCAAGCAAAACTAGTTTAATAGCTGACATAAACATGGTAGGGCAAACCATTAATCATGAGAAATGTAACTTTAAGCTAATCAATGCATAGAAATAAACATTCAAGCCATGCATAGAGATATATAACTCTCTAACTTTAGGAAATGGCTATTAGAATTTGGGGAAATACATTTAATACAGACAAACAACTCAAATCACTATGTCGGAACGCCTAAACACAGTACTTCAAGCTATTGGGCACTTTGAAAACAAGATTGCATAGTCTTAGGCAAAGGGCAAGATCAGAACAAGACCTCCTTGGTTCAACAAATGACAATCTAATCAGTCAAAGAGAAGTTTCATAGATGGAGCTATGGCTAGCCATGAGTAAGAAGGGCATACCGTAAATCATACTTAGCATGCATAAAACCATGAATGAAACAAGCAACAATATTCTTAAGTTATTAAAGAGCAATCAAGAATTCTTTAATGTGAATAAGAATGAAGAAAACATGGAAGCTATGAAGAAACAAGAAATTTGAGGTGCCTCCAAGGGCATGTCTAAAATTTGTTCTCTACTGTCCTATAGCAAGCAAGAACATGGATTTATGAATGAAAACTAGGAAACAAAACAGAGAGAGAGACACTATACCATTCTACCAAGTCATGGAATCCAACAATAATCCTCTTTCATCATCCAAGAACATCCAAGAGACTATCCAAAAGCATGAGACAAGTATTTCTTCCAAAGCTTATATGACCATATATTGCTTCTATTCATCAAGTTTAGCCTTGTTTACAATGAAATCCTTTGGAATATATAGGCCCAAGTGAGGAAAACCTCTTAGTTCAACTTGCAATCTCATTGGCCTATCCAAAATATTTTATTTTGTCCTTGAGGCTTTGCAAAGCCCAAGGCACAAAATATCTCATAAAATATCTAAAAAAATGCTAAAAGAGGGAAATAAATTGACTTTTCATAACTTCTCATGTACAAAAATAGCTAAACGCTCATGAGGAAAAAGTAGTTTTGAAAGGTTCAATTTTTACAAAAATACTCAAAAAATACATCAGAAAAGGTCCCCTGACTTGCCGGCAACTTTTGGAAGCCTTCCCGATGTTGAAATAAGGCTCATGATAGCTCGTTGGAAAGCTATGAGTGTCTAATTTCTGAAAATGTTTATTTTTCTCCCAACTAATCACTATAAGTCCTCCAAAAATAGACCTGTGTGTAAAAACCCAAAAAATAAGCCTTGCTAATAAACGGGCAGAGTGTAGAAAAATGAGTGTTTTTCGCCATTTGGGGGGACAAAAAGATCTTCAATTGCTCTGAAAATCGCTGAGTATGAGCCCCTGAAAATATGGCATCTAATGATACCATTCTCATCCTTTGATGATGTCCCAAACTGAAATGGCAATGCTCATGAGTTTTGGCCAAAAACCCAAAAATGACAAAAAACCAAAATATGTTGAATTTCGCCCAAAATTGGTGAGCATGACCCTTAAGGGTGTTCAGCGACATGTTGTGAAGTAGAGGCCAAAATTTGGAGCCTTGAGGTGTATTTCCTCAATGTTGGTGCGGGGCGCTTCCCTTTAGCCTCCTTGAGTTTGTCTTGAGCAGCCTTCAACTTTTGCTGGGAAAACTGATTGAGCTTTTTATAATGCCCAGTCATCCTCCATTGAAGGTCCAAGTCCTTGTTTGCCTTCTCAAATTTCTTCTCCAAGTGATCATTAACCCTCTCAAGCCATGCTTCCCGATTGTTCTCTATCTCTTGTTCGAACAATGCAGTGAGAGGGGTAGATTGGAGAAGGGCATCTTCTTCTTCTTTTTGTTTCTCAAGGGCCTTTTTTAACCCCATGGTTCTTGGCCTCTTTCGCCTAGGCTGATCTTCGCCTCCACTTTCATCGAACTCACCCATGAGTTCTTCCAACCTCACTTGTGCTTTGAAGGCCTCCTTCTTGTATTTGATTGCCCATGTCTCATAAAAATCCATATGGACACTCATTTTCTTGTTTTGGACTTGCAAAAAGTGATTGAAGTTCCTAGCTCTATGAAGATCAGCCCTCAAGGCATCAATTTGGCTTTCTCTATAGATCAAGATATTTTCTACTATCTGGGCTTCATTATCACTATCATCACTTTGTATTTGGATGATGTCGAATTCCCTTTCCTGTTCATGACTGCTTTCTTCCTTGCCCTTCCCTTTGCTTTGGGTGGCTCTTCTAGTACTCTTCCTCTTGGGCAATTCGACCATGGGTTTCTTGGGAAATATTTCCTTGCTTCAGAAGGCCCTAGTCACATTTGGAGTTACAACTCTAGGCACCCTTTTCTTTACTGTCTGGGGCATGGCGACTTTCGGAGAAGAGAGCATGGCCCCTTGCCTAGGAGAGGCAGCTAGCACATGCTCCATGGGCTCTTTACCCTTGTCACTTTGCCCTTCATTTTTGCCAATGTATTGGATCTCTTCATGGATGCCTAAGCTGTCTTTTTGCATCTCTCTTTGAGGGTTGTCCTCCTCACTGTTTTGCATATGTTTATCATGCTACCCCTCTTCTTCTTGAGGTTGTTGTTCCTTTTTATGAGTCTGTTGTCCCTCATCCTGTAGCTGCTATGTAACATGTTGTGGCTGCTGTGTATCATGCTATGGCTGCCCCTATCCAGTACCTTGTGGCTGCCCCTGTCCAGCACCTTCATGTTGCTCCTGTTCAGCATCTTTTGGTTGCCCCTGCTCATCACCTTCATGCTGATCCTGTTCAGCACCTTCATGCCCTTGCTATTCTGTCTCACTGTGATGCTGCTCATCAGCACTTTCTTCTTCATCCCCTTGCTACTGCTCATCATCACTTTCCTCTTCTTTCTCATGTCCTTCTTCCTCATCATGGTCATGCTCTACTCCTTCTTCAGGGTCCTTTGTTTGTTCTGTGGTAAACTTGAGCTTTTTGGGAATAGGTCTGCTAGAAGAAGGCGAAGGATGGTGAGTAGGAGGTGTAGGGGATGTATGAACTGGAAGAACAATGGAGAAATCCAAATGGGTGATGAAAGTATCCCAAGAGACCTCCCTCTTTTCAAGCTGATGAAGAATGATGACTTTGATGAGAGAGTGATGGAAGAGGCAGGTTGTTTGCTGTGAAGGAGGCTTCTTCTGAACAGTGGAGTCCATTTTCTCAATGCTCCTGTGTAAGAAGAAAGGAAGATTTAGCAATTTGGCCCTAGTGAAATGCATGAGCAGTCGAATGTGATAGGCATAGACTTGGGAGAATCTTCCCTCACAAGTGAAGTATTTCATGATGATCTTCATGAGGGGGGCGTAGCTAGTCAAAAGATATGAGAAAGGGAAAATGGCAGGACATGAATATCTGTGCTCAGGCTTTATAAAGGGCTTGTAATCTTCTGAGTCCAGGTGGCTTTGTTTAAACCACTTCTCCCCAATATAAGGGATTTTAGTGGCCTTGGAGATGGACCTTGGAGAGAATTTGAAGTCTAGGCCTGCCAATTGGAAATGCTTGTCTTGAAACCTCAAAGCGCAAAGATGTGTCAAAGGAGAAAATCTCTTCAACTCTTGCACTCTTTGACCAAAATCTAAACACCAAACCTCATGGAAATTGAACAAGACTGATGGGTGGGCATTCACTTCTTCAGTGGAAATAGGCTCAAATATCTTATGCAAGGCACTCCTACTATCCTGCCTGGGAGGCATCTTGTTTTGAATGCTCTCTGCAACACCAAGCTGCCTCAAATGGCTTTTGAAGTGCTTTCTCAAACACAACTCTATCCTCTTTGCTAGTCATTGTTTGACCAAGGCGAAATTGCCTCAAATGCTGTGTGAAATGGTTCTTTAATATCAGCTCTCTGCTCCTTACAAATCACTGCTTGTCTCCCTTTGTATGCCAATCAATAAATAGTTATAATAACAAGCACACAGTGAAATAAAAAGGTATACACAGTCAAATGATTACTTTGTTTGGGTAAGGTCACAAAGCTCTTGGTTTTTTTGTGTAAGCAAGGCAGCCTTGCAGAAAACAACACACCCCTCCCAATAAAAAACACTCCTCTTGTTCTTCACTGTTTTACATCCACAGTTTAGACAGAACACCTTCAAATTGCATTAACAACTTTACTCACTATATTCTGTTTCATGGATCAAAGGAGGCATTGGTTTTGCTTTTTCCACACAGAGAGGACTTTTGAAAGTGACAAAGTCATTCATGCATGATCACTCTTGTTAGATTAGGCTCACTGTTTTAAATTAAGAACACTGTGTTTTCCTTTCAAAAATTGCTTCACCTTCTAACACTGTTTTGAGGGTAGTTTTTAGGCCTTTTGACATCAATACAAACACACCACTTTCACTATGTCAATCTTGGGCAATCATAGCCACAGCAAACTCAAATTTAAAACAGAACATTCATCCTTCCTTGACATTGTTTTCTCCACTACATATAGCTGATAGAGTTTATGGTTTATCACAGTCTTGAGGGTAGCTTTAGGTTCTTTGAAACAAAAATGACCACTCCACTAGCCTCCCACCGTAATAAACTTTGTCAATATTTACCAAAACACATCAATTTATACCAAGAGCTCCACTTTTTTCACCACCATTTAGTCTTTAAAAAACACAGCATTGATCACCCTTTTAGAAATTTTGAATATACCAAGGAGGTACACAAAAATACCTCGAATATTGATGGTAGTCGTTTTTCGAAGAGTTTGAGCAGCTTCGAGACTTGTTGAAGGCGTTTTGAATGTTAAAACATGCACGACACGTTCAAAAGGGTAAGCGCTGCGCAGCAGACAAGGTGTCGGGTCGACGGTGGGCAGTCGTGACCGGCGCCTACAGGCACGCCACGCAACAATATAACTTCTTCATAAACTTGCTCCTGAACGCGCCGCGTGCTTTTCCAGGCGCGCCGCGTAGTCTCAAAGCTCCAAACTCTGCAATTTTTTTCTCAAGAATTCTTTGTTTCGGTCAGAGAACAACAAAGGGGAGTGTTGCTCATGTTTGAAATGAAAAATAGATCTTGGAAACGGTCTTTAACTCTTTTTGAAAGTGAACAAGTCAATTACCCTTGAGTTTTATTTGTGAGAGTTTTGAAGGCTTCTTTGATAAAGGTATTGGTTTGAACAAAGCGTGAAGCTTATTTCCTTTCAAAACACAACCGAGACTCCTTTTTTGTTCAAATAAAGGACATAGTGGCAAGAACCACTTCCTTTATAGGCCTGACCCTTTTTTGAAGTAAAGAAACCTTTTCAAGAATTAAAAACTCTCACTGCTTCTTACTAATGAATGAAATATTGTTTCCCTTTTGATGTCTGTACTGTAGAAAGAAATTCTGCTTGTTAGAGGGAAGCCTGGCTCAAATCCATATAGTGATTGTAGATGCATTATCCAAATGACTTTTCTCTTTGAATGTGGGTGAAGCTTAGTTGCATTCACCCAGGCTTTACCATCATCTTCATTTGTAACAGTGGCATGCTTTATTGGCTTTGAATGTTGTTCCAGAACTTGAAACACATGCCATAATCCTTCTTGCACATTTATGAACCTATGTGTCTAGTTGCAATGCCTCTTTGGGAAAACTAAGCTCAAGTTACCTTCTTGTCCGCTATGATGAGTTATTGAAAGAAATTTCCTTATGAACAGGAAGAACATAACTTTTGAAAAACAATCATCACTTTTTGGCCTGTGCTTAACCTAGCTGATTTCAACTACTTTCAACTTTGTTTTGTTAAAGGAACAGAGACTAAATGTCAAGCATGTTTATCAAGGAGATGGATCTTTGTAACTTTTAAGGAAGTTACATCCCTCAGCAAGGTTTGTTCATTTTTGGCTCCAGAATGTCTTTGAAAGAAATCTCTGATAGGAGATAGGTCAACTTCTTTGATAATTATAGTACTCATGCTTTCCCTTTGTTTTTAACATCATTTCTCTGTTCAGAAGCCTTCAACTGTCTCCTACTGTTCTTAAAATTTGTCTCTCAGTTAGTGAAAACCCTAAAATAAATCACGGTCCCTGGCCCTCTGCTTATAGATGAAGGAGGCCCTTTCAGTCTTCAACCCTCTGCTTACAAAATGAAAGAGGTTTTCTCAGTCTTCAACCCTCTGCTTATAAAATGAAGGAGGTTTTCTCAGTCCTCAACCCTCTTCTTATAAAATGAAGGAGGTTTTTCTCAGTGATGACATTTCATCAACTTTTAACAATGTTATTTTTCCTTTCAATGCCTTTTCATGCTTGAGCAAATGAAGAATGACAAATTGACAATAGTCAAGATGGGCACTTCTCTGAGACATGTAATTCTGCTTTTCAAATATCTTTGTTCCTCCTTTAGATATCACAAGCAGTTTGGCTAGTATTTGCAAAGCGCTTCTTTGTCATTCATAATTTACTGACCTTTGACTGTGATTGCAGGAGCTTAATGAAACAACTCTCTCCTTTGTGGCTGCATCCCAGGCTCAAAATCACACGAGTAGCAGTTGTCTTCTCATGTTGAGCGAAATACTGTCTTCTGGGATGCTGGTACACTTCTGCTCTTGAAAGATCCTTTGAAACATTGTAAAATTACCTAATATCAGTTTGAACTATGGCACATGCATTTCTGAGACTTCCAGGCTTGTTAGTGGCGCGACTTAAGGGTGTAACCAAACTTTATTTTCATAACAGGAAGGTCAGTTAGGACTGGTTGATCATAGATAGAGGTTCTTTGGCATATGATAGTTTGCCAAGGGAGAAATGCCTAGAGCGCCACTTCCTAACTTAGGGGGGGCTTCTTGGACAGATTTGGATTGTTTTCCTTGGAGCTGATGGACAAGCTAGTATGGCTGAGGCTAGATAGGGCTTGATAATGAGGTTTCATCTCGTCATGGGCGGATTGAAAAGGCAGGAGGGAAAAAATGTTTATGGGTGTTTTCCAGCTGGCAAATTTGACAATTTTTTAGATCAGTTGCTAGAAAACTTGGCTGTTACAACTAGTGATCACCAACAAGTGAAAAATACTGATGACTAACAAGGCAGTTCCAATGTAGCGAGAAACGAAAATTGAGGATTAAAAGGCATTGGAGGTCATTCATAAGGACCAGTGTTAACATTCCACCCAAGCTGGGAGAAATTCTGCCCCCATATGTTTTTTCCTTGAGGATTCTGTCCATAGGGGTTATAAGCTAGATAATTCAGCCCATACTGGGGTTGAGGACTGGGATACTGATTCTGAGCATACCATTGAGGTCCTTGCTAAGAAACATATGGATTCTACTGCGAAATGTAAGCATTGCCTTGAGGTGGATTATACACCATCTGGGATTGATTTTGAGGGTAATAAGTGAAACCTTGGGGTGCACTATATACATCTTGATATTGACCTTGAGGAGGGTAAGTAGCGCTTTGAGGTTGAGTAGGTTGTATGGGTTGCTGAGCTGGTTGAACAGGTTGAACCAGTTGTTGAGCTGGTTGAACAGGTTGAACTGGATGCTGAGCTGGTTGAACAAGTGTAACCTGCTGCTGAACGGGTTGAGCAGGTTGAATCGGTTGTTGAGGCTGGGCAGGTTGTCCCTGCGGAGAAGGTTGGCATGGATATTGAGGGCCACTGGGTTTCCCTTGTGGAAGAGGTTGGCCCGATGGTTGCAATGGACCAAGTTTTCCCTGATAACCAGGTTGACCTGGAGCAGGACCATAGGGTTGTCCTTGCTGCACAAAAGCTTGGCCTTGCAGAACGTAAGGTTGTTGTTGTTGCACAAAAGGTTGTCCCTGTGGTGGATAAATTTTCCCCCAGGAATGTAAGATGCTCCTAGTTGATATTGAGGCTAACCAGAAGGATCGTAAGGTTGCTGGACCGAAGGTTAACCCTGTAAGGGTTGTCCTTTGGACCATAGGGTTGTCCCTGCTGGATCAAAGGTTGTCCTTGTAAGGGTTGTCCTTGTAGACCTGAGGGTTGTCCTTGTATCAATGGCCCTCGATGAGGAACGGTCCGATAGGGATCAGCCGGAGGCAGATAAAAAGCTTGATTTGGATTGATAGGGGGCAAATAAACAAGGTTACCATAGACATCATAGTGATTGGGAGGATTGGCATGAGCTTGGGGCTGCTGAGAACCCTGAGAGTTCTGCTGCTGAACAACGAACAGATACTCATCGAAAGTAAGGTCATCGGGAATAGAAGTGGAAGTCATAGCCACACTAGAAACAGGTGTGGTTTCCACAACGCGAGCTTGTGATCTACTCACGACAGGATTGACAGGCCACGTGGGATTAAGAAGGATAGACCTGCGAGTGTGAAAAGATCCTGATGACTGATGTGTAACAACCATTGCAGATGAAGCCACACAAATGGTAGGTTGGACCAAGAAAAATGTAACAATGACCGACGAGCTAGGTGTCGAAGGCGACAGTCCTAACGAAGGAAGGACCAAACTCCTTGGAGGAGTCGAGGTACTGGATTGTGCTATGGACGCAACACCAGAAGTAATATGACTCAAAGTTCGATAACCGGGTGGAAGTGACACCGATTGAGGCGAAGGTTGACTAGAAACAAGTGGGAGATCTTCTGGGAAAAGCTGATATTCCCCTATAGAAATAGGTATTTCTTCACTGTCGATAGGACTTGAAGAATCCATGTCTGACGAAGCCGTAAGATCGTCGAAAAGACGACGAGGACTCGGAGGTAAAGTAGCAGCTAAAAACGGTGATCCCAAAGTAAGAGGAGGAAATTCTTCCTCACTCCCAAAACTAGACCAAGCACCCTGAGGAGGCCAATAAAACTCAACCGACTCTTCAGGAGGAGATCGGGTAGCAAGAGGCAAGACAGTTGGGAGGATAGGCTGCGAAAACTCGACAGACCTGGTGGACTGAGGGGTTTCGAAAGAAATGTTAGGAGAAGAACTACCACTAGGAGGCAGTGAAGAACATGATGAAACTGGTGGTTCCGCCACTGTGACAATATTTCAACACAGGAAGGAAAACAATATAGCCAATTCAAGGCTTCAAGATCAAACTCTAAGGAAATATGAAAACAAGCCAAGCATAAAACTTTTAACGGGTATATGATCGTAGGCAGTTAATTTTATGACATCAGAATAAAACTTTGTTGTTTCATGTTTTAAGAGTCGAGAAACAGACAAAAGATGACTCTAGTCACTTTCAGATTTAAACGAGCGTGAAAGGACAAGTGCTCGATGATCTCTTCACTTCTTAAGGAGTCACGAAAAGATTGAAATGACTACTCTGGTAATCTAAGTAAGAGGGCATACCAAGTTTCCGTGAACTACCATATACACCATGGTGATCAAATGAAAGAGAAATGACCAAGGACTTAACGTACATGCAGGTAGTATCCCCGAATGCTGTGTTTGGTGTATCACGGTTACAGGGTAGCAGACTCAGCTTTCTATAGATAAAGGATTTGAACCTATGAGGGTCTCCCTTTATATACACGATGATACGGGGAGCACAAGTCCGTACTAGTGTTGTCTAAAGCCAGGTGGCGAACGACAAATACTAAGATTAGCGACACCAGAACACGTCACTAGCCTAGACTTCTAAAAATGTTTGCGTTAGGTTCCAATGCTTCCTTAGATTGATTGAATTAATTTTCAAGTTGATCTTGAATTAATGTTTCAGTTTCAAGGCCCTACCGAATTTGATCTCAAATTTCCTAAATGCACACTACATGCAAGAGAACATCATTTTCCGTTCGATGAATGATATCTAAGAGAAGGATAGAGATCTTTCAGAAAGAAGAAAACAATGAAATCATACAAATAAGTCCCCTAATGCATCTAATACAACGAAAACGAAAAATGAAAAAACTCTTTCCTAGTTCATCAAGCGCTAGTTATGCAAAAGAATTTTTCATTTCTGATGCAAACGAAAGAATGCAATTTTTTTGTTTTCTAATGGATGAAGCACACAATGCACTAATTACATTAAAAAACAAAGCGAACACTAGTTTTGAGTACTGTGAATATAGAGATCTATGATTAATAATTCAAACGCAATACAAACATAAAAACGCACTTAGACCAATGGTGCACTCTTTCAAACCAATAGAAAGCTTTCAAAATGACCCAAATGAGCAATGTGATCTATGCTCGAAGTGACGAGATGGAGATTCCAACAAACTGAAGTGATAATTCAACAAACCAAAAAAAAACTCAAAGGATCAAGAAATACTAATACAACTGATTAGGGAATCGAACTGACCAAAATAAAAAAGACTCGAACTTCAATCAAAAGGCTCAGTGAGCGAAATACACCTAGAAACCCTAGGGCTATGAACTGTACCGATGAGAGAATAGACAAACAACTAAGAAGAGCAAGTCTACAGGAGTCAAAAAAATTCCAAAAGACAAATTGCAAATCAAGAAACAATCCAGAGTCAAGCACAACTGACCAAAAAACTCAGCAAAAGGGTCAAACCAAATCCTGCAGGATTCGGCGCGACTGTGAGGCGGTAATCTGCGCCAAACAGGGGTTGGCGCTACTGAAACAAAAGCAACAAGCGCCAATTGGTGCGACTATTAAAATCAAACCCATGCCAAGCCAGATAACTAGTGGAGTCACCAACTTATTGGAAAGGTAAATCCTTTCTGCGAACATAGATGATCCCTCTAGCCCTAGAGTGGGTCTAGCAACAAGGAACAAGCTAATGTGTAGGTTCCTCACTAATGAATGAAATAGGTTGGGGTAGATTGTCTTACCTGGAGTCCAACGCAATTGTCACAGGTGTAGTAGTGGCAACCTCTTGATCTCTGTCCCGACAAGTTGCAGTCCTTCAACAATGGTACTCATATTCCTGCACGAAGATCAAAGACAAGAGCAATATACAAGACAATAACTGCATTCGTAGCTAACTAGTCAATCAAGGAGGACTAAACACATTGCGTAAAATAAACCATATTAACGCAAGATGGGAACCAGACAATAATAGAAGAAAAATATTACAACTGGAGCCTTGACGTCGCAGCCTCCTTCAGCGGGTTCAGTTGAAGTGCGTCTTGAAGGATCGTCGGGGAATTGGGATGATGTGAGGACACAAGCCTAAGTTCTCTCTCGACAAAGATCTCTTTCTCCGCTCTATCTCACTAGAAAAATGTTCAACTATTCAGCGATAATATGTTTAGCCAGTGTATTAATGGGAGATAGTTTTATTTATAGAGGGATAGGAGGAGGTTGGGATCCCTACAATGGTGGAAGGGAGGCCTTATCCTTTGGGAGGTTTCTCCAAAAGGTGGAAACAAGAGGCCAAAGGAGGGTGGTCGTAGTTATTTAGTTGAACCACTCAGGCTGACTCGCCCACGAAGTTGTTAGGATAGAAACTTTGCCTCTATATTTAAAAAACATTCCAAAAAAAGCTTGGCGAGGGTAGCTAACTGGGATAGAGCACCAATGGGCATGGGGCCCAGTGTTAATCTCCCTCATTGGCACGAGGGCATAATGGTCTACTAGAGCCAATGCAAAAACATGTGTTTCTGATAGTCTGCTAAGGAAATTGTCAACAGAAGGAATGTTGTCCCCATGGAAAGGGATGCAATGATGGTCTTTTCAAAGCATGGCACTTCTTATTAGTCATAGAAATGATCCTCCAATATGCGGGATGGATGGCAGGGACGGTGACAAAATTTTGTGTAACACTCCTCCACCATTGCATCTACCCATGTGGGCTCCTACACTACTTCCTGAAAGGAAGATGACTCAGTCACAATACATTTTCTCATGAGAGCCATGTATCTGGTGAATCAGTCAGGAGACTGTCCTTGTCTGTGCTGTGAAGTAGGGACTCCTACATTTTGTGTCGCATAAGCTCCAACCTTTCAGCTTCTATGGTACGCCTTCTGCCAGTTCTGATGTTTGGCACTGCGTGAGTGAACTCCTCCACTCCATGAACCTCCTCCTGTGGTTGATCCACATCTAGAGACTCATCTTTGGGAACCAAAAGTTCCTCCTCTGCATGTAAGTCTAGCTCCCTCTCAAGCGACAACTTCATGGCTTTATCCTCATTGAATTTTATATCCCGTCGCACCACAATCATTCAACTGTTTGGAAAATACACACGATAGTTATGGGGTGTTTCTGTGTACCCAAAAAATATCCCAACTTCATCAGTCGGCTCCAGCTTCTTCCTGGAGTTCTTGGTCACATGCACATAAACAGATGAGCCAAAAATCTTAAAGTGAGAAACATCTGGTTTCTTACCATTAAAAGCTTCTTCAGGTGTACTCATGCCAAGTACTTTATGAGGACAATGATTTTTCACATAAACCACAGTGTTGCATGCTTCCACCCACAAGTGCATTAGTAGACCCTGATCATGCAGCATCTCTCATGCAGCACCCATGATCGTTTGTTCTTCCTCTCCGTGACCCCATTTTGTTGTGGGTTATGAGGTGCTATGAGTTCTCTCCAAATTCCTTCTTTGCTACAGAATTATTTGAATTCGTTCGAGATGTATTATCCACCATTATCGCTCTGTAGAGCCTTCACTTGCTTCCCTGACTCTTTCTAAACCAATGCCTTAAACTCAAAAAACTTTGAGAGTGTTTGATCCTTCTTTTGCATGAAGAAGATCCAACATTTACGAGAAAATTCATCAACAAAAATAACATAATACCTTTGTTTTGTTGTTGAAGCAACTGAGAATGGTCCACACACATCTGTGTGAACTCTCTCTAGGATCACCGAGGCACAATTCTCCTTTTCATGAAAGGTGGTCTTTACAAACTTTCCCATAGTACATCCCTTGCACTAATATAACTGCACAAGTGTACCCTTGGGAAGTCTAGTAGAAATCTGCTGCAAAATTTTCAGGGTGCCATGGTGAAGATGGCCTGATCGCCTGTGCCATAATTCGCCCTCATCTCGGCTCACCACTTCTTATGCTTTTCCCACCATTGCAGCACAGCCATCTACCTCCAGCTTGTAGAGATTATTAACTCGAATCCCTATCCTCTTGGTTTGCCCCATTGTTTTATGTCGTAGGAAATATTTTCCATCGCTGAAAACAACATCATAACCTCTGTCCTCCAACATCGCGACTGAGACCAAGTTTTTCTACAGAACTGGAACATGCATAACATCTTTCAATATAAATGGTTTACTTGAATCCCCCTCAAAGGTAATGGTACCAATTATGGTCGCACTGTATCGTCCATTTTCGCCCATCTCTATATGCATCTGGAGGTCTTTCTCCTCCAAGTCATTGAAAAGCTCCTTATCTCCCATCATGTGGAAGGAAGCACCACTATCAAGATACCACACTGATCCCATTGCACTTGATACCAAGCATGTGATCAAGGAGAAATCAAGTTGAAATTGCGAGGCAACGGCCTCACCAACTGCAGCTCCAATAGCCTTCTTGTTCTTCTTTTTTTGTGGGCAGTTAGTGGCGAGATGCCCATTTTTGTGACAGTGAAAACACTTCACTTTGGACAAATCCAGCTTCTTCCCTTTAGCCTCGAATTTTGAGTGGAATTTATTCCCCTTCCCTTTCCTTGCCTTGGTAGCCAAAGCGCAATTCCCTTCATCATCATGCTTTGATGAAGAGCCATCTCTGGTGTTTCGTCTAAACTCCTCCTGCACTAGATCCAACCATAGTCATTCCCAATCCGACAATTTTTCCCATCTATTGACAACGTCTTTATAACTGTGTCAACTCCTAGGAATTCCTAAGAGAGCCAAGCTCACCAAATCATCATCAGCAACTGTGATTCCCACACTCCCCTGTTCATCCCGACATTGGAAAACCTTTGTGAGATACTTGGATATATTGTCGCCCTTCTCCATCTTGATCTTTAAGAGTTTATCCTTCAGCGCCAATTTCCTATGGTCGTTGCAGCTTTGGAAAAGATCCGTCAAAGCCTTCCACATTGCAAATGGATTTTCTTTCCCATTAAGGCTTGAGACAATATGGTCTCGCACACCTTCAAACAGAATCCTTCTTGTCTTCGCTACTTTCTTTTGCTAGGTGTCAAGTAATGCAACATCTGTCGAAATGGGATTAGGAACATCATTGCCGATGAATTCCTTCAAGCCATTATCTTCAAGCACTGCCTCCATCCTATCCTTCCATGCAATGTAGTTCGATCTGCCCTCGAATGCATAATATAGCCGAAAACCATTGAAATCCATTTCAATGTTTACTCAATTGTCGCACCAAGAAATTTTGTAGCAAATTTGAATTGTTTCCACCAACAAACTCAGCTACTGCTTCAATATTGCAATCTTCTTTGCTCCAATACCATGTAGAAATTTAAATACAATTATGCATTGCTTGGATTCTCTTGATCTAACAATTATATGCCACTTTTAAATACATAATCCTTCTACTAAAATCTTTGCGGAAATTTAATCGCCAATTGCAACTACATGAAGAAAGATCAATCACACATAACACAGATTGTAGAAATTATATAACTTATGTGTTATATGTCCAAGTTTCTCCTGATCTCACACTATTTTAACTTCATGCAAAGTAAAAAAATCTATTCCACCATTGATCATTTGCGGAAATTAAATCAAGATTGCAATGCACACATGAAACAATAAAAATTCACACACATTAACACAGTTGTTTAACGGGAAAGCCTGAAGCTGAAAACCCCAACTATATGTATATAATATATGTCATAGAGATCATGTAACAATCCTCATACAAATCTGATCATATCAAGCTCTCAGTACAATACAATCACTACACACTAATCAGGCCCGATCTTGCAAATCCATGCACCGATCTTTGCCACCTGCTAGCCTGCCTCTACTACTCAATCATTGCTGAAGAATGGCTCTGAATGAACTCGAATTTCTCCATCCTTGCTCACGCAATCCTCATTGGCATCTCCACTGAGTTTTGGATGCGATCAATGCATCACTATAGTCACAACTGATAGTCACACTTGCTCTTTCACCTATCTCTCCACTGGTCTCCACTGAAACTGCCATGCACTGTAGTTAATTGATGTATTATTTAGTTGATTAATGAGTTATTATTTAGTGAATTAATTAAATAATTAATTCACTCCACTCTCACTAGTGTATCAATCAGTTATACTAGATACAACTAGCTCAACTAGGTCTAACTGAGTTAAACTAAATACAACTCCACCAACTACTTCTCCAACTCCACCAAACTCTGTCACATGAGTTCTAACTGAAGTCCTCCATGAAAGAGCTCCAGTAAACCCTCAAGAATAGCGTAATTCCTTCTATCAGCTATTGTGCCACATCTGTGCACTTAACTGAAGTGCTCCAAGAGAATAAGATAATGTTTAGAGTCCAAATATTATTAAGAGCTAATAATATTCGACATATCTATTTTTAGACTGGCAATCTAAAAATAGATTCCGCCCAATATGTCTAAAAATAGAAGTCCATCTATTTTTCCAACTTGACAAACCATCCACAAATAGCATCCTGCAACTCATAGAATATGATCGACATGTCTAAAAATAGACATAGTCTAAAAATAGACTTTGCGCCAAAAATAGCCTACGGGCCCACTTAGTGAAGGCGACTCTTTTCACTAAGCTCATCATCTTGTTGAATCTCAACACTCCCTCTCAACAAGATAGGGATTATCTACCACCCCGATCTTGTCTCTATGGTATTCAAATTTTCTCCTGGTGAGCGCCTTCGTCAGAATATCTACATCTTGATCCTCCGTAGGAATGTAATAAAGCAACATGATCTTCCACTGCACACAATATCTAATATGATGGTACCGGATGTCAATATTTTTAGATATATCATGAAATATTGGATTAACTAAGAGTTTAATGCAACTATGATTATCACAATATATCACAATAGGATCTAAGTGAGAACCGAACAAACCAACCAGGATCTTCCTCATCCATATAGCCTCGCATGTAGCCAAACTTGCTGCCATGTACTCGGCCTCCGCTGAACTTAGTGCCACGGATCTTTGTTTCCTACTGTACCAAGAAACTGCTGTAGATCTGATACTGAAAATCCCTCCAGATGTGCTCTTTCTATCCATTGGGCTTCCTACCCAATATGCATCCGTGAAGCCATGCAGCTTCACCTCATCTGATTGTCTGTACCACAATCCATACCCAGATGTGCCCCTGAGATACCTTAGGAAATGCTTGCCTGCCTTCCAAAAGAGCTTGGTAGGCTTAACCATCACTTGTGAAAGCTGGTTCACCACATAGCATATGTCCGGTCTTGCATTGACTAAATACATGAGCGAACCCACCAACTATCGATAAACAATGGCATCCACTACCTCTGCCGATGTAGCATCCTCTTTCCTCCAACCACCAGGAAGAGGAGTGTCGATAGACTTGTAGCCTTGCATGTCAAACTTCTCCAGTATCTCCCGGGCATACTTGCCTTGATATACAAACATTTCACCTTTCCGCTGCCAAATTTCCAATCCTAGTAAAGAATGAAGGAGGCCCAAGTCCTTCATCTCGAACTCCTTTGCAATATCTGCCTTGCATGAGTGTATCAATAGTTCATCACTCGTTAGTATTAAATCATCTACATAAAGCACAATGATAAAAAGCTTACCCTCCACCACAATATGGTATAGGTTTGGATCCGCCTCACTCTTGGCGAAACCAAGTCCGGTGAAATAACTGTCTATCCATGTGTACCAAGCACGAGGTGCTTGTTTCAATCCATACAACGCTCTTTTGAGCCTGCACACATCTGACTCGCTACTGAAGATTTCGAATCCTTCAAGTTGCTCAATGTACACCTCCTCCTCAATGATTCCATTGAGGAATGTAGTCTTCACATCCATCTGATGAATGTGCCAACCCATCTGTGCTGAGAGAGCAAGGATGGTCCGTATGGAAGAATACCTTGCGACAGGTGAAAAGGTTTCTTCATATTCGATCCCCTCAATCTGTGAGAAGCCCCAAGCAATAAATCTTGCCTTATACTTCTCAACGCTCCCATCAGCAGCTTGCTTCACTTTGTAGATCCATCTCGAACCTACCACTGATTTCCCTTCCAGCCTTGGGACAATCTCCCATGCACTGTTTCTGACAATCAAATCATACTCTTCCACCATGGCATCTACCCATGCGGGATCCTCCACAGCTTCCTCGAAAGAGGATGGCTCCGTCATGATAAACTTGCTCATCAGAGCCATGTATCTAGCAAATCGGTCAGGTGACTATCTTTGTCTGCGCTATGATGTAGGAACTCCTACATTCTGCACTACATCAAGATTCAGTCTCTCGGCTTCTGTAGTGCGCTTCCGCCCTCTGATGTTTGGCGCTGCATGAGTGGTTTCTTCCACTCTATGGACCTCCTCTTGTGGCTGATCCACATCTTGAGGCTCATCTTTAGGAACAAGTATCTCCTCCTCTGCATGCAAGTGTAGCTCCCTCTCAAGCGACAACTTCATGGCTTTCTCCTCATGAAATTTGATATCCCGTCGCACAACAATCATTCGACTGTCTGTAAAATACATAGGATAATTGTGGGGTGTTTCTGTGTACCCCAAAAATATCCCAACCTCTGTGGTCAGCTCCAGCTTCTTCCTGGCATCCTTTGTCACATGAATGTAAACAGGTGAGTCAAAAATCTTCAAATGAGAAATATCAAGCTTCTTACCAGAAAACGCCTCTTCGGGTGTACTCATGCCAAGTACTCTATGAGGACAACGTTTTGCACATAAACTGTATTGTTGCATGCCTCAGCCCACAAGTGTATGGGAAGGCCCTGATCATGCCACATCGCCTGTGCAACACCCATGATTGTTGTGTTCTTCCTCTCCGCGACCCCATTCTGCTGTGGGTTATCAGGCGCTATGAGTTCTCTTCGAATTCCTTCTTTGCTACAGAAGTATTTGAATTTTCCAGAGATGTATTCACCACCATTATTTCTCTTTAGAGCTTTCACCTGATTCCTCGACTCTTTCTCAACCAGTGCCTTGAACTCACAGAACTTTGAGTATGTCTCGCTCTTCTTCTGCATGAAGAAGATCCAGCACTTACGAGAAAAGTCATCAACTAATATCACATAATACATGTGCTTTGCTGTTGAAGCAACCGAGAAAGGTCCACACACATCTGTGTGAATTCTCTCAAGGATCGTCGAAGCACGACTATCCTCCTCATGAAAAGTGGTCTTCACAAATTTTCCCAAAGTACATCCCTTGCACTGATCTGATTGCGCAAGTGTACCTTTGGGAAGCCCGATAGAAATCTGCTGCAAAATTTTCAAAGCACCATGGTGAAGATGGCCCAATCTCCTGTGCCACAATTCGCCCTCATCCCGGCTCACCACTCCTTTTTCTTTGCCTGCCATTGCAGCGCAGCCATCTACCTACAATTGATAAATATTCTTAACTTGAATCCCTATCCTCCTGGTTTGACCAGTTGTTTTATGCCGAAGGAAAGCTTTTCCTTCACTGAAAACAACATCATGACCCTTGTCTTCCAACATCATCACGAAGATCAGATTCTTCTTCAATCCTGGAACATGCATGACATCCTTCAAGATGAAAGGTTTACCGGAATCCCTCTCAAAGGAAATGGTCTCGATACCAGTCGCACTATATCTACCATCATCGCCCATCTCGATGTGCACTCCAAGATCCTTTTCCTCCATATCACTAAATAAATCTTTGTCTCCAGTCATATGGAAAGGCGCACCACTGTCAAGAAACCACACCGTTCCCATCACACTTGAAACCAAGCATGTGATCAAAGAAAAATCCAACTCAAACTGCGAGGCTAAGGCCTCTCCAGTTGCAGATCCAGCAACCTGCGTATTCTTATTCTTCTGTGGACAGTTAGTGGTGAAATGCCCGTGCTGGTGATAGTGAAAACACTTCACCTTGGACAAATCCTGCTTCTTACCTTTAGCACCAGATTGAGAAGGATTTTTCTTCTCCTTCCCTTTCCTTGCTTTGGCAGCCAAAGCGCAATTTTCTTCATCTTCATTCTTCGATGAAGATCCATCCTTGGCACCCCGCCTTATCTCCTCTTGCACAAGATCCGACTAAAGTCGCTCCCATCCTGGCAGTTTCTCCTGTCCATTGACAGAGTCTTCGTAGCTATGCCAACTCTTCAAAAGCCCAAGGAGAGCGAAGATCACCAAGTCTTCTTCATCAACAGTAACCCCCACACTTCCTAGCTCATCCTTGCAGTGGACAAACTTCGTGAGGTATTTTGGTATACTGTCGCCTTTCTCCATTTTTATTTTTCTGAGTTTGTCTTTAAGCACCAACTTCCTCTGGTCACTTCTGCTTTGGAACAAGTCTGTCAAAGCCTTCCACATTAAGAATGGAGTGGCTTTACCATGAAGGCTGGACACAATGTGGTCATTTACACCTTCCAACAGAATCCTTTGACACTTTTCTACCTTCTTTTTCCATGCGTCAAGTGTGGCTGCATCGCTAGATCTCGGCTTAGGAACATCGCTATCGATGAAATCCTTCAGCCCATTATCATCCAGCACTGCCTCCATCCTGTCCTTCCATGTAATATAATTCGAGCTCCCATCAAGGGAATACTCCAATTGCAATCTGTTGAAATACATTTCAATGAATGCTCAACTTCAACACCAAGAAAACACTGCAGCAAATTCAAATTCCACCAGCACAAAACTTAACCGCTTCAATAATTGCAATCTCCTATGATTAATACTGCTCTGATACCATGTAGAAATTATATAACTTATGTGTTGTATGTCCAATATTCTCCTGATCTCACACTATTTTAACTTCATGCAAAATACAAAATCTATTCCACCATTGATCATTTGCAGAAATTAAATCAAGATTGCAATGCACAAATGAAACAATAAAAATTCACACACATTAACACAGTTGTTTAACGGGAAAGCCTGAAGTTGAAAACCGCAACTATCTCTATATAATATATGTCATAGAGATCATGTAACAATCCTCATACAAAGCTGATCATATCAAGCTCTCGGTACAATACAATCGCTACACACTAATCATGCCTGATCTTGCAAATCCATGCACCGATCTTTGCCACCTGCTAGCCTGCCTCTACTGTGCAATCCCTGCTAAAGAATGGCTCTGAATGAACTCGAATTGATCCAGCCTTGCTCACACAATCTTCATTGGCATCTCCACTGAGTTTTGGATGCAATCAATGCATCACTGTAGTCATAACTGATAGTCACACTTTCTCTTTCACCTATCTCTCCACTGGTCTCCACTGAAACTTCCATGCACTGTAGTTAACTGATGTATTATTCAGTTGATTAATGAGTTATTATTTAGTGAATTAATTAAATAATTAATTCACTCCACTCTCACTAATGTATCAATCAGTTAGACTAGATACAACTAGCTCAACTGAGTCTAACTGAGTTAAACTAAATACAACTCCACCAACTACTTCTCCAACTCTACCAAACTCTGTCACATGAGTTCTAATTGAAGTCCTCCATGCAATAGCTCTAGTAAACCCTCAGGAATAGCGTAATTCCTTATGTCAGCTGATGTGCCACATCTATGCACTTAATTTAAGTGCTCCAAGAGAATAAGATAATGTTTAGAGTCCAAATATTATTAAGAGCTAATAATATTCGACATATCTATTTTTAGACTGGCAGTCTAAAAATAGACTCCGCCCAATATGTCTAAAAATAGAAGTCCATCTATTTTTCCAACTTGACCAACCATCCATAAATATCATCCTGCAACTCATATAATATGATCGATATGTCTAAAAATAGACATAGTCTAAAAATAGACTTGCGCCAAAAATAGCCTACGGGCCCACTTAGTGAAGGCGACTCTTTTCACTAAGCTCATCATATTGTTGAATCTCAACATCGATGTTTTTACTGGGAAAGTGTAAAGCTAAAAACCCCAATATCATATATTATGTATATATCATGCATCATGAAACAATCTCATACAAAACTCTAATCTAAGAGATCTCAGTACAATATATAATTGTCTCACACTGTCATACAAAAATTGGCTCACACATGCACCAATTTACTGCCTCCTGACAGCCTGCCTCCACTCTGCAATCCCTATTGATCATAATCCCTGAATGAATGAGACACTGCCTTCCCTTAACTGCACAATCCTCATTGGAATCTCCAATGTGTGTGTGGTTGCATGAGTGCACCCACTAATGTCACAACCGATAGTCAAATTGTCCCTTTCACCTGTCTCTTAACTGGGACTCCACTGGATCTGACATGCATGCAGTTAACAATAGTAAATATTTAGTTGCATGTGAGATCACTCCATGTGAATTAATTTAATATTTAATTCACTGATCTCTCACTAGTGTATCTTTAGTTACAACTAGTTACAACTATCACAACTGAATTTAACTCACTTAACTGAGTTAAACTACTTTACAACTCACATAACTACAAATCCAACTCTGTTACAACTTTATATCACTCAGTTACAATGAATTCCACTTGCATGTCCCACCAACCAACCTTAGAACTTGTAATTCCTTCAATCAACTGGTTTGCCACATCAGTTAACTGAAATCAAGTGCTTCAAGAGAATAGATTATTATTTATTGTCCAATTCTTATTAAGAGATAATAATAACCAACATGCATTCTATTTTTAGACATGTGATCTATCAATAGACTTCGCCCATGTATCTAAAAATAGAAACTCATCTATAAATAGAATTTTCTCAACCATCTATAAATAGACTCCTGCTATAAATAGACTTTTCTCAACATTATAAAAATAGACATACACCTAAAAATAGCTTGCGGGTCCCACCTAGTGTAGGTGCTTAATTTTCACTAGGATCATCATCTTGTTGAATCTCAACACTAATCAGGAGACAAACATGGTTGCATGGGATTTCGCTTCATCTTCCTCAGTTATGATGTTATCCTCCACCAAATAGAAAAAAGAAGTTATGGTGGCTATGTAAAATCATGACTATGATAATATGAATCCCTCAACTGGTAAGGTTACTTATCAACCTGCCAGTTATATCTCATCCACTTCGGATCCTTCTCCAAATGTTGTTCCAACTGAAGTAACTATTAAACCTGCCAAGGGCGTTATTCACAAATCAAGATTCAATCCTCGTTCGAGAGCTGCATAGAACTATAACATAGTTGAGGATCTAGCTAAAGATCCTTCAACTATGTCAACTCTTGAGATTTTGCATAATTGTCTTGCCTAGAAGAGAGCTTTACTTGCCGCAATTGGAGGCATCATTCCTTTGGATTCTAGTCTTGTAGTCTTTAATCATGAGAAACATAGACCCAAACTTCCACCGCAACTGGATTTTATGATCCAAGTTTTTTTTCGAAGATTGTCCATCAGACAATTTTAGACTAAGGAGCTTTGATCCATATCATGTCACTTTCTTGTTGGAAGGATATTGGTTCTCCTCAACTCAACCAGTCACCCACTACTCTTAAATGACATGGCCACTGTCGTTTCGACCTATTTTATAAAGATCACTTTCCCTCACTAGGGGGGCATCATGGCCATTAATCAACTTGGATTTTTTTCTAATAATTCTCATGCTACTGGAATCATCCCTATTGTGGGAGAAGTCCCACATCCTTATCAACATGCCGGAGTTGGATTGCTTAAGGATTCCACTTTAATGGGAATTTTTTTCCTTCCTCCTCCTGACAACCCGAATCCAATTTCCTAAATCAACATGATCTCTTCTTGTACTATTTTGTAATATTCCTAATTAGCACCGCTAATTGGAATATTTGATTTTTGTATAGTTTTTCCGACTATAGTTAAATTAATAAATAAAGTGAGAAAAAGGGGGGTCAACTCACTTTAATAAAATAAAGTGCTTCCTAGTAGATGAACGTTGTAACTTAAAGGGGAAAGCCTTGGGGGTCCACCCACACATGAGAGAGGCCTCACGTAGGCTCCTAAGGTAACTGCGCAGGTCAAAGAGGAACTCAAGGACGCAGTTAGGGTTTTGAGGGAGCTAGCACTATAAAAGGTGGGGATTTCACTCCATTTGGCATTGTTGATATGATATTGATATTGAGAGCTAGACTTCTGTCTACTTCAGCACGCCGGTTGTTTAGTCGGTCTGCAGCATTGTTTAGTGCGAACTGAGTGTCTCCGGTCGGAGATCTCACCCTTGGCTCCGGGGGACTTCGAGTGCCTGCTCGAGCAAGGTATTTCCTTCAGTTTCTGTAGGTGGTTTGCAGTGGATTTTTGGGTGGACGTTGCAGAGGAGTTGGCCTCTTGAAGTGACTGCGTAGTCCAGGAGAGAGGACGCAGTTTCTGCAGGGAGGACGCAGTCTTGTTGAGCAGCGTTGTTGTGTGGTGATTTGGCAGTGGGTTCAGCGTTTTTCAGCCTTGAGGAGATTGTTATTTCATCCAGAGGTTTTGCAGGAGGATTCAGCCCCTTTTCTCAGCGTGTTTCTTGAGCTTCTGCGCTGTTCCTGGGAGAGACAGCGTTTTCACTGAGGAGGGTTTATTTGGTGGATTTTCGGAGGTGGAGCACTTGCTTCACGGTTTCTGGGTTTTGTCCGGAGGGTTGAGTACAGCTAGCCTTCCGATTTTCAGTCCATTCCGGTGTGGGGATCAGCCCCTAGTTCCAGCCCATTGCAGCAGCAGTTTTTCTACGGCAGTTTCTCCAGCAGCTAGGACGCAGTCTCTGTTGTAGCCATTTCTTATTCTGAGAGGGTCTCCACTTGCCTAGAGCAAGGATAGGTCCACTCATTCTGATTATCTCATGTACCCATATATCTATATTCTCAGATTAATAAAATGGCTTAGCGTTCTGGTATTTTATGTGTATTTGTTCCATATTCTAGTTCCGGCATTTTGTTCTATATAGCTGCTTGTTGTTTTGCTGTGTATTACTGTTTATTTCCCGTTGGGGATATTACAGTGGTATCAGAGCATAATTCTGGCTCAGCCTGTGGTCTATGACATCGGGAAAGAGATCATACAGAGGTTTGCTGGAATTTTGGAGAGCAATAGCAGGTTGCAGTACCAAAAACGCAATTGGAAAAAGGGCCAAAATATAAAGGGTCAAATTTTGAAGTTTGGAATTAGAAGAAACGTTTTCTGGGTTTTTCTGGGTTTTGGGCAAGGATCACCTTCCCAAATTCCGGGAATTTTCTGAGTAGTTTTCAGTGGGTAAATCGGAGGTCGAAGTTAAGCAACAGTATGGTTTTGCAGCAGCCGTGCAGTTTTTGAGGAGCCTATAGACACATAGCAGAGAGACCTGATGGCAAGTGATGATGATGAGTGGAGATTTAGAAAGGCACTCCAACACATGCAGGAAGTGTCACAGAGACTCACTGCGTTGGAGGTTAGTTTTCAGATTGGTGAGGGATCAGGCACATCCCACCATTTGCCGGAGCATGATGCCACTCAGCATATGGCATCACATTCACCCACACGTCCTACCATGCCCACTTTTCTGGATGAAGACATAGGGGCAGCAGCACAGCGAGAGCCGGAGCCGGGCCACATGGGGGACTATTTTGCAGAGTACCAGGCATACGGGCAGGATTTCATGGAGGCTCTCTCGTTCAGAGACTTTTTCCAGCTCCGACGGGGTAGCAGACCCCGCAACTCTCACAGCAGGAATAGGCACTCACATGACGGGGGCTTGCAGTGCGCAGTGGGCAAATTCCATCTATCGACGTTTGATGGGTCATCCAGGCGCTCAGAGAAAGCTTGGGTGGAGAAGTTGGATACCTCTTTCCAGCTTGACCGAGTATCGGAGAGGAAAACCATTAAAATGGTTACCTCGCACTTGGAGGATGAGGACACACAGGGTTGCAGGGAGTCCGAGGTTACACCTAGTGTGACACAGGATTCACCCTCATTGGAGACCTCCTTGGCCATGTCTGTTGATGTGGTAGTGGAGAAGGTAGAGCCTACCTCAGTAGAGCCATCCATTGAGGTAATGACCGGAGTCGCGTCCGAGTCTTCAGGTGGTAGCAGCACACAGATGTGTGCAGTGTCAGGAGAAGTATCCACCTTCGATGAGGCACTAGCAGGTACAGAGTTATTGGATGATGGTCGCAGACAGCGGTATCATCGGCTTCGGACGGACCTTCGAGTTTTGAGAGAGAAGGCCACGTCAGTACGGGAGGCCATTTTGTTGCAGGACCAGGAGCTAGAGGGTATGAGAGTGACTTGTGCCAAGTCGGCAGCCAAGTTGGCCCGCATTGGGGAACAACTGGATTCCCTGATGGTACAACCCGAGGGCACATTGCAGCGTCAGATCATTCCCCTTCAGGCATGCATGGATGGGACTAGCAGTGTTGTTGGGTCATCTCTTTCCGTTGGAGAGAGAGAGGCAGAGCCACCTAGTCAGATCTCATATGTTGACTTGGATAGCGGTGTGAGACGATCAGAGTTGCACAGGGTACAGCAGCCACATGTTGAGGTTGGATGGCGAGAGATTTTGAGTTGGTACTCAATGGAGCGGGCTATGGAGATAGTGATGGATCCGAGTTTAGCTCAGTAGGAGTCTCTATGCATGGGGAATACAGGAACCCCAGATTGGCATTGGGATCCAGGTGGGATCACCTATCGTTTCCCAGGCAGGTCGGCTGACTATGTCTTGGAGAGTACAGTTGGCCTAGTAGTAGAGCGTGTGCAGTTTCGGTCAGCTCCAGTGGCCAACCAGTTTATGGGCAGACTCCCTAGGTTGTCTTCGCATGACATTCATACACGGGATCACGGGGTGGTCAGCACACCTTGGCAGGAGCTTGTCGGAGGAGGTGGCATTGGCAGGCCACCAGATGGCACCTTGTATGGGGCCAAGGATTCTTCACCTTTGTGTGGGGCACAGAGGACGCAGTGGAGCCGATCAGTGGTGGTAACACTACTGACCCATAGGGAGATTCACTTCTCGGATCCCTCGAGGAGGATTTGCAGTGATGATCCATTTGTCGGCAGGTATAGTGATGCGACGGTGGACATGACGATACCGATTGGTGGTAGTCCGATATGTAGAGGCACGGCTCTAGGACATCACATCCATGGATGTGTGGGAGCCTCTAGCAGTGATCAGTGGACTACTGGTGGACATGGAGCTACATGGTGGTGTACCGTAGTGTGTGGGACTGCATTGTGGAGTAGGAGTGCCCTACATCACATTGAGAGCACGCGGGGAGTGACAGATTCCTGGACACAGTCAGGGCACGAGACGGTACAGGGTGGTACAGCAGTAGCATGGGGTATCCAGCAGTATTCAGGGGTATACCTTAGTGTGCAGTGGCATGTTGAGGAGTACATGGATGACCGGTGGCTTGCGAGGGTGTATGGCGCGGCACAGCAGGGTCTTAGAGTATTGCATCCAGGGAGACTCACAGACGGGGACACTGGGCTTACCTTTGGGGGTATTTCACCCAGGATCGATGAGGAGACAGAGGAGCGATACTTGATGGTATCTGTGGGGACTCACACATCCGACACTCTTCTACATCACTCATGGGCACAACTGATTTTGTTGTTGTCCTTTGGCACTTTGGGCATGAGCAGCAGGGTCCGTGAGGCACACCCACGACATTTGGATGGCCCTCAGCACACTAGGCGAGAGACTTCTCAGCAGTGGCACTGGGTTGGTGTGCTAGTTGACAGCCACAGGTTGGGGGATGAGATGATCCTTGGCAGAGGTGGTGCATCAGTCATCACTGAGCCTACGCTTGGGGAGCAGGTCATGAGGGAGACATGCATCATTTTTCCCTCAGGGCATGTCAAGATCATGCATGAGTAGAGGATACGGGGTACAGCAGAGGTAGCATCCCAGCGTGCGTCTGGACTCCAGACACTGTATCGACACTTTGTCGAGAGGGTGGATGGCATGTTCGATGCAGATGAGATGGCGGAGGTAGAACGGGAGGGCATTCCTTCTGTATGCCAGGGTGAGGACTCTATTTCATATGAGTCCATAGGATCAGTTGAGGTTGCTTCTGTGGAGCAAGAGCAGTCATGCAGGTATGATGACAGTAGATTGCAGCCGTATTACAGTGTGCAGGGTGAGCGGTCAGGGGACTGTATAGGAGATACTCTGGGTGAAGAGTCACTTGTGACAATTCAGCTAGAGCAGCAGGTGATGGAGCCTGAGTCGACAGAGGAGGACACTACTCACATCAGGCATGATATTCCTTTGAGAGAGAGCCAGATGGGCACTCACATCGAGTCTGTGGTGGATATGCAGCTAACCGCGGGGTCAACCATTGAGGAGGAGCAGTCAGCTGCATTGACATCGAGTACGGTGACAGCTGTTGCAGATCCATATCCTTTGGATGTGTTGGAGGTTGATGGGATTGTTATGCAGGGGGCTAGTAGACAGCAGGAGCTGTTGGATATGTTGGAGCATCCATCTTTGGGTCGACACTGGGATGAGGCGCAGATAGATGTACTCGCAGTCAGAAGAGTTGCAGTGTTTTTAGTGGGTAGCACTCTCCAGAAGTACATCGATGGAGCTTGCAGCATACCTTGCCCACTTCCTCCCATTATAGAGAGAGAGGCTTCCTTCTACAGGCAGCTTCCATTGACAGACAGGGTAGAGCAGTGGGAGTTGATTACAGGCTGGCGGAAACATCCCAGGCATGTTCCATATGCCGTTTTTGTTGCTACATCAGATTCTTCTTCTAGGATGGACTAGCGGGAGATCATGAGTTGGTACCCTCTTTATGGTATGGTATTCTTCGTAGAGAGCACAATCGAGCAGGGGCCCTTGGACATAACAGAGGTTATAGATTCCAGCTGGCAGGGCGGCACAGGACATCATTTCTTCAGCACTCCATCCCGATTTCAGGAGAGCAGGATCAGCATGGGATTGAGTCACAACTTGGATTGGAGAGAGGTGATGAGTTGGTATGCAGTTGGAGGGGTAGCATATGCAGCTACAGGTACAACGCAGCAGGAGCCCAGGAGCATTGATGCTTATTGGTGGTCTTCACCTCTTAGAGCATTAGTCATAGCCAGAGGCAATGCACAGTCCGAGCCGTGGGACTTGGGCGATTATTGGCCATGGTGGCGATGGGATCCGGGGGGATTATTGGTTGACTGGTACTGTGAGAGGTCACTTTGGGATCCTGGCATTGAGATATCCCTTCGTATCAGGGTGATACAGAGGTCAGAGAGGTTTCAGTGGGACCCAGGCACATTTTGCAGTATCGGTAGGGAGCATCAGCTAGAGAGTAGGCTTGTTCAAGCGTTGCTTGAGGACAAGCATTTTTTGCCGGATGAGGATGCCACTTGGGAGAGCGAGGAGACATTGCGGCATCCATCACTTCAGTTGCTTGAGGACAAGCAACGTTTTGCCGGGGGAGACTGTAATATTCCTAATTAGCACCGCTAATTGGAATATTTGATTTTTGTATAGTTTTGCCGACTATAGTTAAATTAATAAATAAAGTGAGAAAAAGGGGGGTCAACTCACTTTAATAAAATAAAGTGCTTCCTAGTAGATGAACGTTGTAACTTAAAGGGGAAAGCCTTGGGGGTCCACCCACACATGAGAGAGGCCTCACGTAGGCTCCTAAGGTAACTGCGCAGGTCAAAGAGGAACTCAAGGACGCAGTTAGGGTTTTGAGGGAGCTAGCACTATAAAAGGTGGGGGTTTCACTCCATTTGGCATTGTTGATATGATATTGATATTGAGAGCTAGACTTATGTCTACTTCAGCACGTCGGTTGTTTAGTCGGTCTGCAGCACTGTTTAGTGCGAACTGAGTGTCTCCGGTCGGAGATATCACCCTTGGCTTCGGGGGACTTCAAGTGTCTGCTCGAGCAAGGTATTTCCTTCAGTTTCTGTAGGTGGTTTGCAGTGGATTTTTGGGTGGACGTTGCAGAGGAGTTGGCCTCTTGAAGTGACTGCGCAGTCCAGGAGAGAGGACGCAGTTTCTGCAGGGAGGACGCGATCTTGTTGAACGACGTTGTTGTGTGGTAGATTTGCCGGTGGGTTCACGTCTTTCGGCCTTAGGCGGTGCTATTATTTCATCAATGGTTTTTACGGGAGATTCATCTAGAATTACAGGCGTGTTTCTTGAGCTTGCGATGTTCTGGGAGAAACCGGCGTTTTCAGCGAGGAGGGGGTTTATTTGGTGGATTTCGGTGAGCACTTGCTTCACGGTTTCTGGGTTTTGTCCGGAGGGTCGAGTACAACTAGTCTTCCGATTTTCAGCCCATTTCGGTGTGGGGATCAGCCCCTAGTTCCAACCCATTGCAGCAACAGTTTTTCTACAGCAGTTTCTCCAGCAGCTAGGACGCAGTCTCTGTTGTAGCCATTTCTTATTCTGAGAGGGCCTCCACTTGCCTAGAGCAAGGATAGGTGCACTCATTCTGATTATCTCATGTACCCATATATCTATATTCTCAGATTAATAAAATGGCTTAGCGTTCTGGTATTTTATGTGTATTTGTTCCATATTCTAGTTCCGACATTTTGTTCTATATAGCTGCTTGTTGTTTTGCTGTGTATTACTGTTTATTTCCCCTTGGGGATATTACATATTTCATCTGATCCTTGGATAGTACCAAAAACTTCTAATATTGATACATTTGGTGACCTCATGTCACTCAGTCCTATTGAGCTTGAATATGAAGCTATATGTTCAGCCAGCTAAACACATTCTAATTTCTCCTCCTTAATATATTGGGTCGACCATTCCCAAGATTATGGTTCATCTTCCGATCCTTTCTTCGATACATTTTATACTGATGAAAGCATCATGGAAATCATGATATAAGATGATGCATCATGAGATGACAATCATCATCATTTATCCTTTCCTGATACCTATGAGGATAATCTTGGTGATATCTACTCAACCAATGTCATTGAGATATCTATGAATTCCCTATCTATTCACAACATCGATTCTGAGAAGAAATTATCGAATATTGAAGAGACTGTTCCTCTTGATATTTTGATTAAGCATGAAATTTTTGAAAATCTACACATTGGTGCATCTTGTGCTTCTGACGAGGTCAAGATGTATAAATCCATTTTCTAGGAATTTTGAGATGTTTTCACCTGTTTATATGAAGAGATGATAGGTATTGATCCAAATATTGTTTTACATGAGATCAAAATGTATAGGGATGTTAAACCAGTTCGGTAGTGCTTGCGTCTGGTACATCCTAAGAAATATGTTGCTATTAAGACAAAGGTTAAAAAAATTATGTGTTGGTTTCATTTACCGAGTTCCTCTTACTGATTGGGTCTCTAACATTGTTCCTATAATGAATAAACAAGGAAAAATTCGTGTTTGCGTTGATTATCGAGACACTAACTGTGCTTGTCCTAAGGAAAACTATCCTACCTCGTTTATCGACGATATTGTCGATGATTGTGCTGGGAGTGATTTTTTTTAGTTTGTGGATGGTTTTTCCGGCTACAGCCAAATAAACATCCTTTAATCAGAACAACATAAATATGCATTTATTTGTACTTGGGGCACGTGTTGGGTGATTTAATTGCGAGTTAAATCCCTGTCATTTAATTTTTCAACCTGAGGTTCGTGAACTGACGAGGTATACACGTACTATATGTACTAGGTGATTATTTATTAGAATAGAATAATCTAATGCAAGACAATAAATCAAATCAAATCAATCAAATCCAGTCCAAACATAAAGAAATTGAAATCACACCTGCATAAAGGAAATCACACTTGCTTGAAATTGAAATCACACTACACTTACATAAATGAAATCACACTTGCAGAATTGAAATCGCACCACACTTGCATAATTGAAAACACACTTGAAGAAATGAAATCACACTTGCTGGAATGAAAACACACTTGCTGGAAATAAAATCACACCTGCTGAAATGAAATAACCTAATTACACAATGTTACCAATATGTACAAAGCTGTGAAAACTGTGGTTGATGGAGGCCCACCATTCCTCAGTAAGCACACCAAACAACTATCACATCTTCAAAGTAACAATATTCTAGAGAATATTGGACTGAACTATTTGATTTTATTGATTGTAAGAATAAAACTATTAGATAGATATATAAATGGGGTCCTTTGAAGGATGCACCCCTATTTATACAAAAACTGAGGATAATTGATCAATAAATACAAACCCCTCAAATCTCTCCTAAATCCACATTTATCTCTTGTGGTTACAACCGATCATCTAAAAATACAAGATACAGATCCTCTCCAAATTCTCTCATAGTTTTGATAAGGACACATATCAAAACATCCATGATTCTTCTCCTTTGAATGTGTGTATCTTAATGATCCACATCTTCCTCAAATATTATACAAATCCTCATGAGTTGGAATTTGAAATTCGAATTTGTAGTTAGGTGGTCAAATAGGACCCTTCTAGAATCTCTAAGTAGGCCTATAATATCACAAAACTCATAACACTTTTAGAGATATATGAAAACATGTTAATTTACTAATATTTAATCATAAATTCTCTTAAAATACTTAATATTAATAACTTGGAAAATAACAATGATAAACCCATATGATTATGAAAATGGTTACTAATGTAGGGTTATGGAGCTACAAAGTTACGAAATGAGGGTAAAATGATGGAAAGGAGGGTAAAAGTGGATGACATTTTGGAGGCCCAACATACCCCACAACTGAAGATGTTGCATCTCCTCATGCAACTATTGCATTGATTCCCTTAATCATAAGTTTAAATTCTTGAAAGGTTTTGCTTCTATATGAGCTTTTACTTTGTATTGATTCTCTTTTAACTTTGCATAATCATATTGTTGTACCTTAAGAGACAATCCCTTAGCTGTGATAAGGAATCAATGCTTAAGACATTTATATGATTATGTCACAAAATTATTTGTCTCTATTTAATCACCCTCAAGTATTTATCATTAAACCCTAAAATATGAAATATAATGAATGTCTCAAAATGATATCATTTGTTGATGTTGAATGAAATAACCAAAAGAAAATGAAAGAAAGAAGCCCAAACTGATATGTTGTTATACAGAATATATCATCTCAAACTCCAGAAGAATTATATGAAAGAAGTAGTTAAAATGAAAGAGCGCAATTAAGGGTTTTAACTCTTGCTTACATAAGTAAAAAGAGACCTGCTGCTCATTACTTCGTTTTGTTCTAAGATAGAAAACATAGAACGTAAACTTGAACACATATCAACATAAACATATTCCAGAAACTTGTTTCTCATTCATTAATCTTTGAAATTTCCGAGTACAAAATTATAGTCTGAAGGTCCAAAACTCAGAACCTTTCTTCTTCTGAATTATTAAATTAAATACAATAAAAAGCAGTTCGAAACTGCTACAACTTATCCTAACTACCTCAACTCCTGAGGACTTTGTAATATATCTATTACATACCCTCAAAATGTCTTATTACATTTACATCATCTTTGAAAGATTATAACAACGTAAAATTGACACCCTAATCTATATGATGAATGTGAATAGTTGATGATGTTGCTACATTTCCTGGACCAGCTTCTGATTTGTCTTTCTTCGAAGTTGAAGGATCCTTTGGCAAGTCTATCTTCCAAGCACTACACTTCTTCCATATCTCTACTCTTGTCCTGGGTGAATGTATAAAATTGTGATACTCCAACCTGAAAGAAGTAATTCGGTTGTAGGATGGTCTTTCTGTAAATAGAATTTTTACCAAACATAGCAGTTGAAAATGTCTCTAAAGAAAGTTGATCATCGTTGCTCCCTTGAGTACCTGAGTCTTTTCATGTGTATTATCAACTTTATTTTTTGTTAATACTAGTAAATTTTCATAAGAATCCCATGACAATAGACCTCCTCTAAGTGCCCAACATGAAGGCAAACCTGCTCTTGTCACTTTGTCCAATGACTTATCAAACTGACTTACTGCTTCTTTGATTTCTATCAACTTCTTTTCTGTGGCTTTCCTATGATCATTCTTGACAATCATCTTATTAATCTCTACTACATATAGGATTCTATCTTTAATATCATTTTCCTCTAATTCTTGATTTGTTTTGGAATTAATAAAGTCAATGAATTTTTTTGCCCAAATGGCCCTATTGATTTTCTTTTGTCTATCTGCCATTACTTGTTCTTCAAATTCTTTGATAAGACTTTTCTCTTCTGCAACCACCATCAAAAAGTTCCAAATTGAATTCATTTTAGAAATGATATCATCCCAAATGATATATTTTTCCTGTATTAAAGATATGTTCGCTTTCAATTTTTCTTTAAGACTTTTCATCTCAACATTAGCATTCTAACTGTCCATTTTGCATTTACTGGCTTCATTTTCTGCAGCTTGAATAATCTTCGATGCAGTCTCTAAATCTGCTTAAGATTTTTTCCGATCTCTTTCTGCCATCTACAATTCAGTATTCAACTAAGCAATCTGTGCCTGTGGATCTTCATTACCTAAAGGAAAAACAAAAGTACAATTATGACTATCAATACGATTTTGCAATGATATTGCAGTTTGTTTTATTTTGGAGATTTCCTCCTCCTTTTGCATAAGATGTTGTAGAAGCTCTTCCTTCTCGTTCTCCACCTCTGCAACCTTTGCAGCCATTGAATGCTCTTCTGTAGGTAATTTTCGGTTTTTCTTCAATGTAGATATCTTTGCTTCAGCACTTTGCAGAAGTTTCTGCACAAAAGTCCTATCATTAGGGTCCACTCATTAGGGTTGGATTTCTCTAACTTTAACTGCTTAATCACTTTTCCAAGCATATTCTCTGCTTTCATTGCCATTGCATTAGTCTTTTTCAAGTCATTTACAATCAACTGACCTGTTTTCATATGTAGGTTCACCTTATCCAACAATGGGATTTTCTTCACATCTACAGTCACGTTTACAATATTGAAATTACTAGAAGAACCAATTGACATGTCAGTAGGATGTGACAGGGAAATTCTGAATCGATCTTTCTCAAGATCCATGGCAGTCAAAAGCCTTGTTTGATCTGGAGCAATCTGATATTCAACTTGGGCCTCCATATTGGCTTTCATCTTTTGGTTCCTCTCTGCAATTTGGGAAAACATCTGTTTGATCAGCAATACTTGTTCATGAGAGGTCACATGTCTTCTGGGTGAAGCAAGAACATTTTTTTCCTCTCCCAATTGTAATGAAAAACCAAGCTGATTATATGCATGCTCTTCATTAAACTTTGTTCTTTTCTCAGCTCCTTGTTCCTCATCTTCTAAATCAACTACTGTTTCTTTACTTCTTTTATTAGACTTTTTTGATATGATAGGAGTCTGAATATTTGAACCTGTTGAACTCATTACACCTTTGCTTGCTATCTTCTCTAAATCTGGCTTGCTTTCATGAATGAAAGTTTAATATCCATTCTCAACTCTTCTATTGGAAACTACACTATGAGGGTTATAGGCCCAACTTTCCCCTAACAAAAAATGCATCCCATATAGCATTCTAGTAACCTCCTCAAATTCCTATCTCATATTAACTATGAAAGGACCTACAGTCATGGGCAGTTTGAACATATGTCCCTTTTTCATGGGCACAAAGTGAACTTGATCAACGTTTAGAATTTGTCGAATAAACTCCAAAGCAAATAGCCTCATGGGAACAAATACTGGAAGTCTATAAGGCTCAACACTTGCTCCATACAACCTAATTTCTGAATAATCCTAAAAAATAAACCAATCTCCAAATTTACAGTTTGCCCCTAAAAGCATGAATTCTTGAGATTTGGGCAAAAAACAGGGGGGAGGAACTCCATTCAAAACTTTATATGCACTTGACATGAAATAATTGGAAAAATCAAACAGTCTAGTTTCATTTTGTTCCCTCCTCACTATATCTGTCCAGAAGACTACAAATTGCCTCTTCTTATTCATATCCATAATATTCAAACCTAGATGCATAAATTCCTCCACATTTTGATATAAGAACAAGTAAATTATTAATGAAGGAAATATGAGAGAAACTATTAATGATAGGCTCATTAGTTGTGAATTTACTGCTTCTTGCCAATAGGATGGAATATCCAGCACCATTCCTAGCTTCATCATCATGGCAAACATCCCCAACATTGATTTGTCCACCATACTGTCATCATCTTTACCAAGAATTTTTGCAATGCCGCTTAGAACCAGCTGAACCTCAGTATCAAAAATTTCCATAGGAAAATCCTTGATGTCAGGCTGAAATTCCTGTGTGTTAGACTTTAGAAAATGAATAAGCTGATTGAAGTCTTGACCTGCAAGGTTATCGTAACACGCTACCAAAGAATCATCGGATAATTGAACACATGACTCTGACTCAGGGTAACAAAGGGATTGGCGGATTAGCTAGGCAGATACTTGTAAAACATTCTCTCCCTGACAATTCGTCACAAAACATTTTCCATGATACATAATGGAAACCAACCAGGATATAAATTCAGGAAAAAGATGGGTTCTAGGGATACATGCAGACAACAAACCAGACTTTGCCATGGCAGCATAAACCGGAGAAGCTTTGTCGTTCAATAGAACCTGTTGGTAAAACGGAAGATGAACCAAGGAACAATTTGTATCTTGGATATCCCTCTCGGTATCCATGAGAGTGATATGACTAGCAGAACCCGACAGAGATGAATGCTTAGCCATAATTTAGAACTAAGATGACAGACGACTTACAAGGTGGCTAAATTTTGATAAGGTGATGGAAAATTGAATAGGGCGTAGCACAAATCAATCACAAATATCAACTTAATCCAAATTGGCTTCGGGAAAAATGTGAATTTCATTTAAATAGGTGGTGCGGCTTTTAAAATTAAATGCTGACATGATGCACCAACGAACCATTGAGTTCACCTGACATGGAGGACAATTGTGAACAACTCAGTGCCTTACATCACTATGAGGGGTCTCGGGGTACGGAGAATTATTTTGGATTGTGCCCCCACATTCAATCTTCACCGCTCATCTGTGTTACTCTCACGGTCAACCTGGTCAACTACGAAGGCACACTTCATTTTAACTCGTGCACTTGTTGTGCCCGTGGGTTGAGTCCTTTAAGTGGGGTTGAAGAAGTCATTGCATCCTGCTCAATAAAATAATCGAGTTTTAATCTTCAAGACAGGACCCACTCGTATAAAGTTTAAAGTATTAAAACTTTGAAATCTAATGCAATGAACCAAAATATTAAAATGCTAAAGTATAAAGACCTTAATACTTTAACATGTTTTAAAAATTTTCTATTTTTTGTATTTTCAAAATTGAAAATAAAAGGATATTGCAAATGATCCACAACATCTGTCTCCACCTGGGGATAGTGTTTTTTGCCACAAAACACTAAGAACCTGCAGATTAGTGCCTTCACTTCAGGCATGGAGTCACATGATGCTTGATGAAAAATATACAATTAGGAAAACCGAATATGTACAATGATGAACCTACTATTTTCAGTGCTGGAAATAATGTTTCAAATACTGCCCATTAACAGGAAGTTCTATTGCTTCCCCATCAAGATTTTCCAGCAAAAAAGTGTTATTCGATCTAACTTTAGTGATTTTGTAAGGACCATACTATAGAGGATCAAAATTACGATGTTTTCCCGTCTCCTCTCTCCTGGTATCCCATCTTAGTACCAGATCCCTAGTTTGGAACATAATCTCCTTTGCCTTTCTGTCAAAAATGGACTTCATTTTCTCCTGATATGTGACCAAATTGTCTCTGACTTTATTTCTACTTTCACTCAATTCTATTACCTTATTCAGCCTTCTTATCAATGCATTAGGTTCCTCTTGTGCTTCTTGAAGAAAATAAATTACTGGTTTCGCTAACTGAGTGGGAAATAAAGCTTGAGTACCATATACTAACTCATAAGGGGACTTACCAGTAGATCTTCTAGTAGTCATTCCCACTGCCCAGAGAGAAAATATCAGCTTTGAGTCCCAATTCTTCTGGTTCTCATTAATTGTTTTCTTCAAGATCTTGACCAATGTCTTGTTAGATGACTTTGCTAATCCATTCCCTTGAGGATGATATGTTGTGGAATGAGACAATATCACATTATAAGTTTGACAAAAATTTATAAACCTGATTGAGCTGAATACCTGAGCATTGTCTGTGACAATTTTCACTGGACATCCAAGCCTGCTGAAAATATTCTCTTCCAAAAAATTCATTACTACCAAATCATTTTATTTTCTGGTAGGAATTGCCTTTACCCATTTTGTAAAATAATTAGTGGCAATCAGAATCCACTTAAACTGCCCACTTGATGGTGGATTAATTTCTCCAATAAAATCTAATCCCCATTATCTGAAGGGTTCTTCAATCAAAACATGAAGAAGAGGTAAAGGATCTAACCTTTTCTTTTTTGCAAACAATTGGCATTTCTGACAACTTCTAACAACTCTGTACACATCAACAAATAGAGAAGGCTAGTAGAAACCTGATTTAAGAATCTTATGAGCAGTTACTTTCCAACTGCAATGACCTCCATACAAATATTCATGATACTTCTTGATCACTTCCATTGATTCTTCTTCTGTCAAACATAGCAACAAGACACCAGCAGGATCTTTCTAATATAACTTAGCATCAATTATAACATAAGGTTGAGCTTCAAGTTTTAGGGCTCTGTATTTTGCTCTATTGATCAAGGGAGGGCAAGGGAAAAAACATAAATAGTGAATAATATCTTTATACCAGTCTGAGCAATGAAATTTGTACTTGATTGCTGACCTTGTTTTAATCTGTCTGAGCTTCTAACTGTGTGGTTTAACCCCACCCTTCAGTGGTATTTTATGCTAAATAATATCTAAATCATAAATCTTCAAATCTTCATATGGCCATGAAAACACATCTATGAACTTTTTGAAAAGATCTGCATACCTTTCTTTATAATCCTTAGGAACTCCTTTGAACAAATTGACTATTTTGGGCTCTTGCTGAGTTCCTAAATTACAATCCTTCATATTTCCATCCTAATATTCCTTCTTATGATTTACTACTACATCATTAGCATCAAACAATCTTTCAAGAGGAACCAGGCCTTTGGGCAATATATTATCCTTCAACTGAATTATCTTTTGGTCACCAATTGTCTCCTTCAGGTTTCTAGGTACCTCACTTTGATAACTTTCTAGATCAATTTGATTGTCTTCAAAATTTCCAATCATCGTTAAAAATTGATTAATCTGCTCATCATCCTTGAAAACCTGCCAGTGCTTTACATTATCAGGGATTGAAGGCTTGTGTCTCAACTCAATTTCATATCTCAGTTTTGGATTAATTGGTGGCTTAAATGTGCTGGCTGCAACTGCCAATGAATATGCCATTATATTTTCTTCTCTTGGAATAAATTGAAGGTTAAAGGCTTCAAAATAATTTTCAACTAGATCCCAAACCTCATTTCTATAAGATCTTAATCTGGGATGCTTAGTCTGACACCAATTCTTAATCTGTCTTATTACTAATTCAGAATCACCAAAGATGGAAATAGATTGTATTCCCATTTGTTTAGCTGTTTGCAAGCTCAAAATTAATGTTTCATACTCTGCCACATTATTAGTTGATTCAAATTCCAGTTTGAAAGAAAAAGGTAAAAGACTACCTTCAGGAGATATAAAGATGAACCCAGCTCCTGTGCCTTCCTTAAAATATGCTCCATCGAAATAACACTTCCAAATTCTATTTGAATATAGCTCCTTATGTACACTTGCTGAAGAGAGCTGCTTATGTGAGTCTTCAGCAAATTCTGCATCTTACAAGAGAGATCCTCCTTCTCTTGACCATAAATGGGGGAATTACCTGCATCTTTCTTGGTGGTAGTTTTCATGAATCTTCTTTCTCTATATAACCTCCTTTCTTCCCCATTGAAAACAGGGATGATGGCATATGTGAAATCCAACTTTAAGACACCTCCAAGCTTTTCCCCCCAAGATCTGGACAACAACATACCAAATCTTGCTGGAATATTTGCAACTGCTACATCCATCATGATAGTCTTGTTTGGGATTTGGGCCAAGGAAACAACCATGTCTTTGATAAGACCTACACACTTCACCCTTTTTGATTCAAAAGAATAGAGGTCTCTATATGGCTTAGTGATTTGTAAATTTAGCTCTTTCATCATAGATAATGGCATAATATTATGTGATGCACCAGAATCAAGCATACAATTATAAAGAATGAAATCATGCAAAAGTACTGATATATAAAAAGGTGGAACAGAGGAGTCTACCTCTTCAACATGAGGCCCGAAAGTAACCACTGGTTTCTCTTCTTGTAAATTCACAATATCACCCACCTCATCAGACTCAGATAGATTAATGAACTCTACAATTTCTTTCTTATAACCAGGTGTTTTAGTCAACTCAAGAAGAGGTAGTTGAATTTAAAAATTTTCTAACTCTTTAGACAAACTAAAAGTTTGGTTTTGTTTGATCAAAATTTCAGGTTCTTCTTGATTTTTGCTTAGATTTGTATGTTTCTCAGGAATAGTAACAATATTCTCCAAAATATTAGAGTCATTAAACTTGTTTTCGGAAGCCCCAGCTTGCTACTTCTCATTTTCTTTTACTGCATTCATGGGCTGCTTCCCCTTGACTGATTGTTTTATTGAATATTTCTGTTGTGGAGTCGCCATTGGAGAAGGGACTGACTCTGATTATTTCTCTTCATCATCCTGAGTTCTCAACCTCTTTTTTGATCTCAAGTAATACTTCTTATGAAATTATGCTTGCATAAAATCTGTAAGTTGTTTGCAATAATCATCTATCTCTTCCTGATCAAAAGAAATATCAGCTTCTTTACATTCCTCTTCACATTCTTTTTCACATTCTTCTTCTGCATCACCTTCCATATATATGGAAGAAATTTGTTCTTCATCTTCTTTCTGATCATCATCAGCAGACTGAGAAGGCGTTGTTTCTATATATAAGGGTGCTTGAAATTGATCCTGATCTCTTCTTTCTCTCTACAAAATCTACAGGGGCTGCTTTCTGAATTGGGGATTAAAACCCCTATGTTTTGCTGTGTAGGTTTCTTGTTATCCAATTCCATCTTTACTAATTTGTTTGAAAAAAATTTAATGACCTTAGTCATGTCATCAATCCTTTGATCTTGTATTGAATCTTCCTTAGCTTTACATTTATCTTGAACTGACTGCTTTTCTTGAGCTTTCCCAGTAGCAGCCATGTTTGCTTCAATCTCCAAAGCATCTGTTTGGATTTGTTCAAGAGTAGGGAACCTTATTTCTCTCAAAGTAAAACTAAAATATGATACAAATGCTCTAGCAAAAACAACTCTTTCTCTAATAAGAGGAGGTTTCATCTCTGCAAGAAAACTATTGTACAATTTATTGAATCTTTTAATGAAATCACTCATATTTTCATCTATTTTTTTCTTAATAGCATTAAATTATGTCAAAGAATAACCATGGTCTCTCTTTTCACCCCATCTTTGGGTGAATTGTCTTTCTAACTCATCCTAATCATTAATTGAGCCATTGGGTAATCCCTTAAACCATTTTCTTGCCTCTCCACTTAGAGACTGCACAAAAAGTCTCATTACTACATCTAGATGTTCAACATTAAAATTTTCAGCAAAAGTGCAAAACAAAGGCAAGTGTTGTTCTACAGTTATTTCATCTTCACCAGTAAATCTAGGAAGCAACTTAAGATACTCTTGAGGCATTGCATTCATTGGTTGAGGAATATTTAATGGTGCATATTTGTTCATCAAGAAAGCAGGGGCTGCCATGTTTATGCCCTGATTGACTGCTCCTTGAGTAGTGGGAATCTGGGTACCAGTTGTAGGTGTGGATGAATGGGGTGAAACAACTGATAAAGGAAGTGGTTGATAAGCTAAATCAGAAGAACTAGCAGTTGTGTTAGGCTGAGTTTCTGTAAATGTGAATGATACTGATTCAAAAGACTGCTCTTCTAACCTTGGTTCTTGAAAATGAATGTATGGAGACAAGGATTCTTGTTCCGATAAAGTGAGTTTCTGGGAAATATCCTTCGATGAAAGAGTATGAGAACTACTACCAGGTGCAGGCAGTGTGGCATAAGGTGTAGAAAGTGTTTTTGATTTCTGACCCTTTTTAGAAACCAACTTTTCTGGATTTGAAAGGGTAGGATCCTTCTGCTGAGAGGTATTTGACCTCGTATGTGGCCTCTTATAAGCCATAATTAGAAAATGAAAACATAGCTTTTAATATTTCCTCCTCTCTGAACAACCAAAGGAAATATGAAAAAACCCAGGGAAAAACTTTGGTTCTTTTCTCCCTGGCAATGACGCCAAAAAATGTTGTACCTTAAGAGACAATCCCTTAGATGTGTTAAGGAATCAGTGCTTAAGACATTTATATGATTATGAAACATAATTATTTGTTTCTGTTTAATCACCCTCAAGTATTCATTATTAAACCCTCAAATATCAAATATAATGAATGCCTCACAATGCTATCATTTGCTGATGTTGAAATTAATGACCAGAAGAGAATGAAAGAAAGAATCCCAAACTGATATGTTGTTACACAGAATATATCATCTCAAACTTCAGAAGAATTATATGAAGGAAATAGTTAAAATGAAGGAGCGTTGATTAAGGGTTTTAACTCTTGCTTACATAAGTAAAAAGAGACCTGCTGCTCATTACTTCGTTTTATTCAAATATAGAAAACACAGAATGTAAAATTGAATACATATCAACATAAACAGATGCCAGAAACTTGTTTCTCATTCATTAATCTTTGAAATCTCTGAGTACAAAATTATATTCTGAAGTTCCAAAACTCAAAACCTTTCTTCTTCTGAACTATTACATTAATTATAATAAAAAGCAATTTGAAACTGCTATAACTGATCCTAACTACGTCAACTCCTGAGGACTTCGCAAGCTATCTATTACATACCCTCAAAACGTATTATTACATTTACATGATCTTTGAAAAATTACAATAACATAAAAATTAACATCCTAATCTATATGCTGAATGTGAATAGATGACGATGCTACTACATTTCCCGGATCAGCTGATTTGTCTCTCTTTGAAACCAAAGGATCTTTTGGCAAGTCTATCGTCCAAGCTCTGCACTTCTTCCATATCTCTACTCTTGTCTTGGGTGAATGTATCAGATTGTGATACTCCAATCTGAAAGCAATAATTCAGTTGTAGGATGGTCTTTCTGCAAATAGGGTTTTTACCAGCCACAACAGCTAAAAATGTCTCTGAAGAAAGTTGATCATAGTTGCTCCCTTGAGCACCTTAGTCTTTTCATGTGTATTTTCAACTTTAATTTTGGTCAATACTAGTAATTTTTCTTAAGAATCCCATGACAAAAAACCTCCTCCAAGTCCCCAGCATGAAGGCAAACCTGCTCTTGTCACCTTGTCCAATGTCTTATCAAACTGACTTACTGCTTCTTTAATTTCTATCAACTTCTTTTCTGTGGCCTTCCTGTGATCATTCTTGACTATCATATTATTAATCTCCACTGCATATAGGATTCTATATTTAATCTCATTTTCCTCTAACCCTTGATCTATTTTGGAATTAATGAATTCAATGAATCTTTTTTCCCAAATATCCCTATTGATTTTCTTCTGTCTATCTGCCATGACTTGTTCTTAAAATTCCCTAATAAGGTTTTTCTCTTCTGCAAACACCGTCAAAAAGCTCCAAATTGATTTCATTTCTGAAATGATATCATTCCAAATGATATCTTTTGGCTGAATTAAAGATATGTTCCCTTTCAATTTTTCTTTGAGACTTTTGATCTCAGCATTAGCATTTTGACTGTCCAGCTTATATTTACTGGCTTCATTTTCTGCAGCTTGGATAATCTTTGTTGCAATCACTAAATCTTCTTGAGCCTTTTTCTGATCTCTTTCTACCATCTCTAGTTCGATATTCAACTGAGCAATCTATGCTAGTGGATCTTCATTACCTGAAGGAAAAACAAAAGTACAAGAATGATTATCAATATGATTTTGCAATGATATTGCAGTTTGCTTTATTTTGGAGATTTCTTCTTCTTTTTGGATCAGCTATTGTAGAAGCTTTTCTTTCTCATTCTCTACCTTTGCAACCTCTGTAGCCATTGAATGCTCTCCTGTAGGAAATTTTAACTTTTTCTTCAATGTAGATATCTCTTCTTCGGCACTTTGCAGAATTTTTTGCACAACAGTCCTATCATTAGGGTCCACTCCAATCTTTACTATGATTTTCTTTAGTTCCTCATTCTGAATTGTTAAAGCCCTTGAGTTGGCTTTCTCTAATTTTAACTGATTGATTACTTTTCCAAGCATATTTTCTGATTTCAATGACAATGCATTAGTCTTTGTCAGGTCATTTACAATCAACTGACCTGTTTGCATATGTAAGTTCACTTTATCCAACAATGGGATTTTCTTCACATCTACAGTGACATTTACAGTATTGAAATTTCTAGAAGAGCCAATTGACATGTTTGAAGGATGTGACAGGGAAATTTTGAATTGATCTTTTTCAAGATCCATTTTTGTTAAAAGTCTTGTTTGATCTAGAGAAATTTTATATTCATCTTGGGCCTCCATGCTGACCTTTATCTTTTGGTTTCTTTCTGCAATTTGAGCAAACATATGTTTGATTAGAGGTACTTATTCATGAGAGGTATCATGTCTTCTGGGTGAAGCAGGAACGTTTTGTTCCTCTCCCAACTGTAAAGAAAAACCAGGTTGATTAGATGTAGGTTCTTCACTAAACTTTGTCCTTTTCTCAGCTCCCTGCTCCTCATCCTCTAAATCAATTACTGTCTTTTTACCTCTTTTATTAAACTTTTCTGATATGATAGGAGTATGAATATTGGAACCTGTTGAATTCATTATACCTTTACTTGCTATCTTCTCTAAATCTAGCCTACTTTCATGAATGAAAGCTGAGTACCCATTCTCGATTATTCTATTAGAAATTACACTGTGAGGGTCATAAGCCCAACTTTCCCCTAACAACAAATGCATCTCATCTAGCATTATAGTAACCTCTTCAAATGTTTGTCTCATATTAACTATGAAAGGACCTACGGTCATGGGCAGTTTGAACATATGCCCCTTTTTCATGGGCACAAAGTGAACCTGATCAACATTTAGACTTTGTCGAACAAAATCCAAAGCAAATAACCTCATAGGTACAAACACTGGGAGTTTATAAGGCTCCACACTTGCTCCATACAACGTAATTTCGGAGTAATCCTAAAAAACAAACCAATCTCCAAATTTGCAGTTTTCCCCTAAATGCAAGAATTCCTGAGCTTTGGGTAAGAAACGGGGGGGAGGAACTCCATTCAAAACTTTATATGCAATTGACATGAAATAACTGGAAAAATCAAACAATTCAGCTTCATTTTTCTCCCTTCTTACTACATCTGTC